>WEIU01017862.1:11059-34796 GCA_013389925.1 Aegithalos caudatus
AAAAAAACACTACCAAAACTCACAAACCTCTCAAAACTTTTAATAAAAAAATATGAAGGAGAGAAAGCTTGCACAATAAAAGAGTAACAGTAAAATATAGGGAGAACCTCTTATGACTGTGAAGGATGCAATTATTGTAATTTCCAGGCTTAATTATGTTTCCTGCTTCTCTCTCCCCTGGAAGTTTTTGCTTAACATGAAAGCTCTCCTGGAAACATTTTAATTGAAACATGACCATTTGTTCATTTAAAGAAAATATAGCTTCTGACAGAAAAATAGTTTCTGTGAATGAAGAGGAATACATATAAAGTAAAAATATACTGCTCCAACCAAACAACATTTGTTACATAGTCTCTTCCAGAAAGTTAATTTCATATTGCAGTGCATGTTTTATGATCTTTAATGCATGTCTTAAGTATGCTACTCTGTAAAAGTAATGTTTCTCTAATAACAACTTTGAAGACTGATGAAGCTTCTTCATAAGGACATAACTACAAATCTGTTTTTACTAGTTGAAAGCTTCAAATGTACTTGTATCTATAAACAAATTCACCAGAAAATAATTTATATTTAATATTCATGCTGACATGAGCCCATTTTTATTAAAATAAAGATGTTTTGAAGAATCTAGAGAATGTCTGCCATTTCTTCTTTACATGTCTTTCTGATTAGACTTAATTTTTACAAGTTCTTTTCTTGTTCATAGAAATAATCAGAAAACAATCAAATGGGATCTACTGCTATGTATTCTAGTAATTCTTTTTCTAATATAAATATTTATAGCATTTCACTGGATACTCCAATCATACACTGTCAAAGCACCTTAAATGTTTCAAAACTTCTGATGTAGAGCATTCACAGTTAGGAAGTTTGGCAATGAAATTTTCCTGGGCAGCCTATATTTAATTCTAATTTCTTGTCTTCAAGGAAAATTGAAATGGTGCTCAATTGGCACATGCTCATATATTGGGGAAAGTGAAGAAGCTGAAACCAAATAGTTGTCAAGGAAGCAAACATCTTGCATTTTCCACTGATATTAAGCCAAAAAATTTAAGGGAAGGAAAAGGAGCAGAATTGCTTGTATTGTTAAAATGCTGTCCAAAGCACAAATTCAAACAGCCATTATCTAAGCAATGAAACAACACAATCAAGTACCTAACAAGCACTTCAGCATGTCCCTAATTTGAAGTGATTATAGTATACTTTGTATGTCTTCATAGAAATGATGAAAATTAGATGATCTCTATACTCTAACAGTCAGGTCAGAATTTTGCTTAAACTTGCCCATTTAAAATAGATACCTGTTATCTCCTTTCTGTCTTTTTCCCCCTTTCTTCCTTTTTTCTTTGCATCCAAAACCTTACTGTTTGATCACTATAAAAAAGAGTGAGTTGTGCAGAATGACTAGTCTTGTGATTTGACTGCAATATTATATGTCTTCAGATAAACAAAAGAAGATAAATTGCTCAACAGCATGCTACAGTATCACTTTTGAATTAATATTACAACAGAGCCTTGTCTTTTTTCTTCTTGATGTGAAAAACATAATAGCTATACTGTTAATTCCAAATGGAATTTAGGGGTGTAAAACCATATTAGAAAAGCATTGATTGTGTCTGATTTTAAATAGCATTGTAAACAGAAAGTTCGAAACAGGAGGATGTAGTGTTAATGCCCACTTGCCCATAAAAATACCTTTTTTAGTGTTCATCTATAATGTCTCTTTCACCTTTACCATATATTTGTTCTAAGGCTGAAATGTCAGTTGAGAGAGGTTCTTATTAACAACAATGTTAAAAATCCTTATTTCCATTGCAATTAAACATATTTGCATTTTTGACAAAACCTGTAATTAAAAATTATATCTTTTCAAGTTTGATATTTATATTTTTCAGAAGTTTATCCCAGTGGTAATGTCATAACACTGGCTGTTGACTGTCAAGAGCAGTATTGTTCCTTGAAGTCAATCACATATTAGAAAATCAAGAAAAATTTTAGTGTTAGGGAATTTATTAAATCTCATATTTAAGATAACAAGTGCACTTCACCTTTTTAAATTTTTTAATTGAAAGGCAAAGAAAAATGAAAATGAGTATATTTTAAAGAATATGAAAGAGAATGTACACAGGACTTGGTCCTACTTTCATTATGTATGAGGATCAGAAACAACATAGCTAAAATCAATTGAATTATATGAGACTTCCCAGTCATTGAATATCAGTTATTTTAACTTGATTCTGTTTAAATGTGAAGCTCAAAGGATTTGACCAGACATACATGATCAAGTACATATCTATATCTATGAAATATTTCTAGCTTCTTATAGTAATAAAGTTCTTCAGGGACTAATTGAATTAAAAAATGTTTATCCATTCAAAAAAACACAAAACAAACAAACAAACAAACAAATCTTTCTAGGAATTGATTTAGAAAAAAAATTAGAGATTATGAGAAAATTTCTAATCCAGAGTTTAAAGCGTCATAAAAATTTGCAAAAATATTTATCAATTTCCATGACAAGGAAAAAATGTTTCAATTTAAGCTCAGAAAATAGAAATAGCACAGTTACAGCTGAGGCTGGAGCCTAATTAGCCAAAAGGCAAAATGACACTTGCTTCAGTAAAAAAGAAAAAACAAAATCAATCCCAGAACCAACCAAACAAAGAAAACCAGACAAACAAAAATCACTCCAAAATACTTTAATATTAAAATGTCCTGTAGTATTTAACACTTTAGGTGGGGGCAAGTCTTTGGGGTATTTTTTAGACCAAGAGTAGTTATTGTTTTCTGGGGATGGGAGTGGTGGTGGTATTTATCTTCAAACGATAACTGACTTTTTAGATGTAATGTAATTCTGAGCAGTGGTAGTATTAGAGAGTTTTGTTTTGCCCTTGCAATGTGCAAATGATCAAATATTCCATTTAATATAGTCCCTTAACCTAAATCAGATCTACCTAACTATATTTTTGTTAGTTTTCTTTCCTCTTCTCTCACTGTTTTCATCTCTATTGGAATCTGACTGCAAAACAGATGAGCAGATATGGAGAAAGCAGGTGGAGGGTAATCACACTCACTTTCTGCATGCTCTAAGGAAGCCCTCCTTAAATAATTCTTTTTTTTGTAATAACTCAGTGTGGAAGAAAAGACTGAAAAGAGATGGTTAAGTCTTCCTTCAGTTAGGTCTGAACACACAGACAGAATTGAGAAATAAGTAAATCAGACATACACAGAGGAAAAATGGACTTCAAGTGGTCAGTCACTGAAACAAAAGAAAAGCAGACAAAACCACAAATATATCTAAAATCCACAAGCTGTTCAAGACTCCCTGATAATGGTGAAGTCCAAGACTTGTCTTATCATGAGGTTTTACAAAATACTTGCACAAAGTTTATGGAGATTATTGGAAGTCAGGCAAAAGTGGAGGACGGCAGACTAGTTAAACAGGATTACACATATGTTGTTCTTCTGCTCTTTCATCTTCTTCCCTCTGTGGAACCAGGATTAAAAAAAAAAATCTTATTAGGAAAACATGAACTTTATTTTTCTACAGTGCAAACCAACCATTTCCAAGGTATATTTATAAAACTCACATCTTAATGGAATAAGAATTAATGAATTCTCAATATTTCAGATTTCTGTACAATGTCTATTCAAAAAAAAAAAAAAAAAAAAAAAAAAAAAAAAAAAAAAAAACAAAAAAAAAAAAAAAAACCACCACTTTCCAAAACAATATAAATGAGAATGTATGAAATTTCAATTTAATGCAACAAATGAAACAAAAATAGTTCAAGAACTTACCAAGGTGACAGCAAGCCAGAACCCTCTTTCTGCTAATAGAGAACCTATTTTCTGTAACTCCATGAAGAATTTGCATGAGCTATTCACTGTTGGATTTTTTGTAGTACATAATGAGTTTTGTTTTGCTGACTCTGTTGACTGTTCCCACAGCATAATTAGAGATTTTCTTCTGCTGACTTAGTAGAAGAAAGCAGTATCTGGAATCATATAGCTGTAAAAAAAAGGTCTACCCAGGAATCAAGCAGAGACCAGCTAGAAAATGGATGAAGTTTATGGTTAGTAATCACTGGAGGTTTACTGGTGTCATCTTTGTGACAAGGTATGATGAACTTGCCAAATCAAAGCTGCATCAAAGAACTACCAAGGGGAGTCTTAAACCTTTTGCACTCCCCTTCATCCTAGCAAGAAGTCCTTCCTGAAATGAGCATAATTGTTCAATAACCATTGACTTAGCAGTGTGAATCTGAGGAATTCCAAAGTGAAGGTCTATTAGCAGAGGTAAATTACAGCTTTGGGATGCAATTGTCTTTTGAAACTGTGGTAGTCAGTAAAATCTCAATATACAATACTTCAAAAGGGTAAAGTTAGGTGTGAGGCCCCACTGAAATAAAGCAAGAACTCGTAAAATTAGTTATGCAAAAGTACTGTTGTACAGACTGAATACATGTAATGCCATTCTTATGGAATCAATCTTTTAATTTGAAGCAGATGAAGTTCCTAATTTCCTTAGATGTGGTGAGCATTAAATCCTCCTAAACAAGCAGTCTCCCTTAATGAAAAGATTGCATTTTACTAGATTTCATGAAATATGAGCAACAGAGAGCTGTCCTCCATATTCTCATAATTATATGCCTACATGTATTTTTAATTCTAAATTCATATTTAAAAGAAAATAACTTCCTATCTAGATCTCAGATAAGCATATACTCAAAGGGCATTTTCAAGGGCAGAGTACTTTTGAAGGTTGTTTCTTCCCTGAGATTAGTCATCCAAGCGCACACAGGAGAGTGTTAGTGGCTGAATGGTACCTGAAGGCTGGTTCCTGCTCACTGCTGAAAATAGAGTATTGATTCTGCCAAATGAGGGGCATTTTTTTGGAGGGTTTAAGTCAGGGAAGAGGGCAGACAGAGCAGGCAAAGGAACATCCAGGCAGTTAGACAGATGGATTGAGAAACCTGAGTCTGCATTCATTCCCAGCCTAGTGGCATCAGCAGCTACCCCTTGCATGGTTACATCCAGTGTAGAAGCCTTCTGACATAATGGCACCAAGGTTTGAGCATGAGTCCAAGAGCAGCAATGCCAGGGACAACAACTTCTCAGCAGTTTGGGCCCCCCAGTGCAGATCTTTCATGCCTTTTCCAAAAGCTCTGGTACTTACCACACGGGATGGATATAATTTGGTGGCTCCCACAAAAGAGAATAGAAGGCCTGAAATTATTGCAGTAAATGAAACTGTGAGAACATATAAAATGGAAAATAGGGGGAGGATAAAGTCTAATTAAATTGATATTGCTATTTTCTTCAAAAGAGAAATAACAAAATAGTCAAAATCAGTTTATTTCTGTCTAATACCTGAATGAGTATTCATTTTGGATTTCGTTAGTGACATTTCCTAAAGTTTTTTCAACCATTTTATCTTCCTTCTTACAGATGTATTTTATATTTTCCCTAAAGACTTGAGTTGTTACACTTCTAAAGACAAATTGAATAAATAATCTGCAACCATATATCTTTTTTCATTTAAATTATATTTTAAGACTCTAAAACTCTTACAAAACCTGTAATTAAATTCAATCAAAGTGTTGTTTAAAGTACTGTAAAGCTATTTTCTGTTAAGATTCTGTTTATGGAGGAACACGTATGGTTAAGAGAAAGAGCTCACATTCATTTTGCATAACTAACAAGCCTAAGGCTAAGGAACTTCAAATGTCTTTGGTCCAAAGTATAGATTTTTTCATAGCTTCACTCAGTAGGCTGTAGGGAGTAAATCCTAAGAGTACATATATACTTAAATTAGACAATATGGGCTATTTAATAACCACCACATCTAGAGAAAATCCTCTCTTTATGAAGATCTAACTGTCTGAAAGAAAAGTTTTCTAGGTTTTTTACACATCTCCACTGGATGTACGTAGGATTATTTGCCATGATGGCACAGCTGAGGATTTTGTCAGCATAATTTAATTTTTTAGCTGATGTTAAACAAACAGATTTGAAGTAGGCATAAGAACCCAGTGGTTTAAAAGCTCCTTTTTCTCTTGTGCCATGTATTCCTCTGCCTGCTCACAGAGGAGGCAAACAGCCAATGTCTCAGCTGAGCTGCAGCCCAGCACAGCTCTGGTGCTGCTGCCACCTCTGCTGTGGAGACATCACCAGGCCAGTGGGTGGTACAGGAGGAGGGTAAAGAAGAGGAAATGAGAATACCTTGGAAATGGGAAAGACTGATTTTTTAATGGAAAATTCTTTACTACAAATATGTCTTTTACTATGGCATGAGGAATTAAGTCCATCTCTCTTCTCACTTGTCCTGCAGACCTACCACAGCCATGTTATACAAAGCAAGGAAGTATTAGTGTGATTTGAGGGAAAGCACTACTCCTACTAAAAAAAACAAACAAACCAGACCAAGCTGGCCTATAGGAATGTGTACAGTTACTACAGACCAGGCAAATCTTTCTGGACAGGAGTCAGAGGAGTCACTTCCCAAGGGCCTCTCTCCACACAACCAGGACACCCTGAAAATGGAAGCCTGTTCCTGTCCATGCTACAGTCACTCATGATTGATTTAAAGCAGAAGGCTGAAGTGTGGGAAGTTGCATTTCTGGATTCAGTTACCAGATATAGTCAGCTTTCTTTCTAATCTGTTAAGACCATCCTCTGAGCTGTTTTCAGGATGTGTATTACTGAAATTAAACTGGCGATATTGACCAAATTTGATAATTGACCAAATTGTTACATCTTCTTTTTTTTTTGTCGACTGTATTATCACTGATACACACAATGAGACAATCTGCTTATGTGCAAAATGCATGAGAAGACACAATAAAGTTAATGTTATTTTTTTTTTCAGTTTTTACTTTCTTAAAAATACAGATTTCTATAAATAATTGACTGTGACAACTCAGTCAACTTCAAATTCTACACAGAAGTCTTCAGTAAGTACAAATCAAGAATTTGTTAATAGACAAAGCTTTCAAGAATCGGAGTCCTACTTACTTAAGAGCTATCAATATTCTCAATTCCAATAGTAAAAGAGAACAATGAAGTCTTAGACTGGAGTGCAAGACATTCAGCCTGACATTCTCTGAATTAGTACAATTCATTTATGCTACAAGAAAAGCCAGCCACAGATCATTCTTTATTTAGTTTCTAGACCTTATTACTTTGAAAACATGGGTTGGAAAAAAAAACAAGTCAGAAAATAATCCTCTAACTTACAAAAAACATAGCCTTAGCAAAGTGTCAAATGTTTTATTCATGCAGATATGTAGGAAAATCTACCTGCTAATTTCTCAGAATTTAAAATGCCACAAAAATAAAGAAAGTTTGAATCAATTTCATGGACTGTTTCAATGTCAAACACTTCTTATTCTTTCCTTACAATGATATTCTATTTTTAACACAACGAACATATTCAATGCTACCCAATTATTGCAGCAATTTCAAAATGACAAAATTTAGGTATTCCAAAAATCTGAAGTATTGAGATAAGAGAATTTATATTCTTCCTAGCTGTCATCTAAGAAATCTCATGTCATTATTGAGTAAATCTAAATATTTTTTTCTGATTGTGTTTAATCTAGTAGCCTTTTCTGACACTCACAAGCACTGTAATTTGGAAGAGCTATCTGTGTTAATATGCAAAGTGTAAATTATTGTTGATTATTCCTTGTGACCATTCTACTTCCATCCCATTCATATAATGCTGTGACATTTTTTGATTTTTTTTTTTAAATTTTCCTCTTTCTATTTTAATTTGAAAGTCTCTTAGGAGAAAGAAGCTGAGAAAAATGCTAAGAGAGGGTGAAAACTTGCACACATGAGTAGTAGCTAACTCTACCTTTTTCAGCCTTCAGATATGTATGAGGACGAGCTGCTGGATACTTTAATATGTTATGATTTATCTGCCTTTAGCATCAAGAAACATACTTAATAAAAATCTGTCAGAGATGGTATGCTTGCACGAAATCTTGGTCAAAGTAGATGTACAGATTTCTGGAAATCCCTGCTTTTCACTGAAATCTCTCTCTTGAAGAAGTCCAGTCAAAATTGTAATGCAGTATTGATTGGACCAAACTGAGTGAATGTTGTTCTTGTACACACAAGCTTTATTTTTTTCAGCTATTTCATTTCCTATTTCATTCATGCAACACTAGCTTGCAGACATAAATAATAAAGAAGCACCCATATGAATACAACAATCAGAAATTCTAGGCTTAACAAGCTCTAGCTAACCAGTACACAGGTCCTGCACAAGAAATAAAGAATGAGGAATATTGAGGATAGACTCCTGTAACTGCTATCATTAACCAGATGATTTCATTGTGGAAAAATTTCATTCTTTTGCTCAGGCCATCAAGTCATCAGGCCTTTATCAGTGGAGTGACATACATGGAAATGTGTGCAATGCAGGGAAATAGTAATGACCTGAGCAATTCACAATATGAGAAGCCAGCAATTTGCATCCTCTAAGTGTGAGCAAGACCTGTTATTCATGTGTCCCTCTGATGGTAAAAAACCTAAGCTGACCCTGAAAGAACCAGGAGGTCTCTACTGTGCCCTGGAAATCAGAATTTCTAGACCTAAAACAGTTTCTCTTGTTATCAAGCGCCTCCAAAAAAACCTACCCTCCTCAATACTTTTACAGTATCTTTGACTGAGATCTGGAAAAGTAGAAAGATCCCTCAAGTATAAATAGGCATTCAACTAGATATTCATGTCATCATTATCCTCTTATTACATGTGCTGAATCTTGATATTGGTTGACAGTTAACTTTAAATTTTATATTCATGAAAAATTGGGTAGTCACTTGTTTGTATAGCTTCTTTAGAGTAATCTAATCTTATATGTGTTGGAAAAAGCATGTGCCTCCTTTCTTTTCTCAATGGGTGGGAGCAGAACGCAACAAAAAACTCAGTTACTAAGTATAGCTCTGTAATTTTGAGAAAGTTGGAAGTAAATATTTGTTCATATGAAGATCAATTATAAAAATTGATTGACTGAAAAATAATTTTGTAATAAACTTCTATGAAAGTAGAATAGACTGAAATAGGGGCTAATTTTCAAAACCACATTTATTAGCAAAAAAAAATTAATTAAGATCTCCTAATCTTGGCTAGGAGATACAACACTAAACACTAAAAAAAATCATTTAATATGGTGTTAGGGAAAACCTAATTTAGTTTAGTAGTTATTGTTAACATGCAATAAGTTGTCTTCTGAGGCAATCTCAACATGTGAACATCACAGTACTACACATCAGTTTTCAATGTAGGTGGCTGTGTCATATTTGTGCAAAATATTTCTTTGCTGTATCCACCAACAATAAAATACAAAACTTCGATTTTCTCCCTGTATTTGTCCATAGCTTGTTTTCAACTGCTAATTTTTTTGTCCCTTTAATTTTTTACCTCTGCTTTTTTCATATTATATTTATGTTATACATATATATATATATATATGGTCTTTATTACCAATTCTGCCATATTTTAACTCAGATAATTTGAAATCCTTTTGTGAATAGTTTAATTTTCTTCAATTTTTTCTTTACTCTGCCATATTAATTTTTCCTCATTTTATAGATTATAGAAACACTTCTCTTTCCGAGTTATCTACACTTTTTTTATATATATGAATTTAATTGCTTTAACTCGAACTTTCCTCTTCTGTCATAATTTCCCCCTACTTCTCCATGCCAGAATATCTCTCTTCTGCTTTCTCCAGCAAAATTATTTGAAGTAAATGAGTTAAATGGCTCATTATTGTACAGTCTTTCAATTCATTCATCTGAAAGTTGCCTCAACTAAACTTCAAGTAATAGATTTTAAAGTGTTTTGTTCAGGCTGACATAGAATTCCCCAAGAGGCTGAATCTCTTTCATTCCCATTGGGACAATGATCCACAGCATGATAAATGCTCATTATTTTCATGGCCATCATTAATTTCCTTCAATCTTTTGATGATGCCTCACTGCAATAAAGTAAAACCTTTACAGATTTTTTTTTTCCCAAGACCTTTCTCTTGATAGGCTGACTTTGCTCATACTTGCTCTTTCATTTAGTGTGCCTTGTAGGAAAAATTTGATGTCCAAGCTCTTAGGAAGTTCAAAGATAGATTTGACCATGCGTAATAAATGTCCTTGAACTCAACAATCTCTTCAAAGGTTAAAGCCACACAGTCAGAATTATGTTTTTCACTGTGTCTTCCATTCAGAAAAAGACCTTGGTTTCATTTCAGTGTCCCAGTTTCACAAGACTTATATACAGGTGCACTGACTTGCTTTGTAACTCTTAATCGTTGGCACTTCCTTATCACAAAATCTAAACTCTTGACACTCCTGGTTCCTGCACCATTTCCTTGGATTCCGTAAGTAAGATTCCATGTACCAAGAGAGAAAGTAGTTTCTTAATAAGCTTGAAATTGATGAGATGGAGACAACAGAGATAACTCAGTGACAGCTATCTACAAGGTACAGTACTAGACCACTACTTTAAGTGCTGGAGAAACAGATAATAGTCAAGAGTAAAAGTGTGGTTGTTTATGAAAATAGGGTTTCTACTTTGTATAAAGGTAGCAAATTGCACACTGCAAAGAAAAAATCTTCTGCAGCAATGTTTCAAAACTTGTCATATCTTAATCACTGATCCAGAAATATCAAAAGAGATATGGATGTTCCTATTTATGGAGACTTCCATAATGTAAGTCACACAAGAGTGTGACACAGACAATGCTCAGGAATCTGTCATAGCAAAGTTTCTATAAATTCCAGGCATTTTGAAACAGTAAGAGCAATAATACTTTGTCAGTCTTTTGAAAAGAATGGGAGTGGAGATGTGCAGGAATCCTAGCAAATTACATTTATGTTGCATCTTTTTTTGCATTTGCCAGCAAAGATTGAGTGAAATTAAGATGACGTTTAGAAATGACTCCATCAAAAATAAAATTAAAATAAAAAAATACTGCAGTGATTAAATGACCCCCCAAAATTAACAGATTTTTTTTTTTTTAAAGAAAATGATGATGATCTTTTCTGTCCTCTCCTACTGAGGTATTCACCAAAGTGACTTGGGATGACTCAGAAGTATATTATTAAGGTTCAAAAGAAAAGCTTTTACTCTTTTCTAATAGACATATAATCTACCTGTCACATGTATTCCTCAACTTCATATGGAGCATAAAGGCCTGGTCAGATGTCACATTTGGCCTTCTTCATACAAAGAGATACAAACCAAATTTTAAAACCACCTGTTCTCACTGTAATAAAAACATATCTCCCTCCATCAGCCTTACAGATCCTTTTTTATATTATCCAACTGCTGACTATTGTTATGGAAGCAGAAACCCATATAACACGGCTGATGCAAATTACTCCATAGAGGTGAAGTGAGATATCTTGGATTTTTTCGAAACCACATTCTTAATTTCACTTTAACCAAAAATATAATTTTCAGGTATTGGAACTCATTCACATGATTTCTTGGGTTTGTTTGGGTTCACCACACAATAGAATACACTCATACACTCAATCACTCATACAAAATCCTTCAAGTATTTATATTACCTTTCAGAATATTTATCCAGGCCAGGCTGATACAAGAAGAATTCCTACAGATAATTCTGTGAGATGAGAGCTATCCAGCAATTCTGAGCCTCTGATTTTTCTAGGTGTTGAGACATTTGATAATTAAAAATTTGTAATAATCCAAAGTGCAAACAGGACTATAACTATTATAAGTGACAAAATAAATGACTGTTCCCTTCTCCAATGAAAGAGATTGTTTTTGCAATTAAATCAAGATTTCCAAATCCTGAAAGAATTCGTAAGAATTCTCATGAGTATCATGATAACGAGAGGAAAAAATGGAGTAGGTATTCTCCTTAAATTAGAGTCCTCTGTGTGTGTGTGACTGGACAATTTTTTTCATTTTTCACAATTTATTGTAAGCTTATAAGAAAAGAATATTATTCTCATGGCTCAATCTACTCCTAAACACAAGGAATTTTCCTTCTATCACTGTTCAGTAGTGGTCTGAAGGATACAAAAAATGTTTTCATGTCAATTTTGCTTTTATTGGCATGTAGAAATGAGCCGTAGGCTTTAGAAATGAGATTTTATTCATAACTGTATAACACCCAACAGCAGAGGACAACCTACCCTGACATTAGTTTGGAATAATTCAAATAGTGTTTAATTTATTAATCAACTTGTGATGCATTTTTCCTTCACATTCTTTCTCCTTCAGCAAAGATGCATCTTCTAGTGCTGCTTCCAGGATCCCTTCCTTCATATTGATTTGTGAATTTCAAAGCAATGAAAAAAATTATTATTCACGGCAAATTATACCCAGTTGGTCAACTACATATTTTTTAGACATTAGTCTTACTTTAAAATCTTTGAACTTTTTGTAAGTGGGAGAAATAACATTTTTCTGAGCTATGCTATCCTTTCTAATTTTTATTACATATCTTCTTCTCATAAACCTGTTTGTTCTTTATTCTCCATTCCATTGCAGATGCACTATACCTCCCACATTCCACATTAAACTGCCTCTGATGATAGTTTATTTTTAAATTTCTTTACACCCATCTTGACATCTGTTCAACCCACTTACATTTATTATTTGATGGCACACTTTTTTCTAACTATATATTAACTGGAAGGTTTTAATTTCTTTTCTGGCATAGAGAATAAATAATTTATTTTAACTCATCACCTAGTCGCTGCATTCTTTACTAATTTAGTCTGTTTAAACAGTGTGTAGGGGGAACTAAGTAAAGGCTGAAGGTTTGGGATGAAATCAGATATGATAAATGAAGGAAGGGAAAGTACAATATTGCACTTTGTACAAATCAGATCAAAGTCAAATATTATTTATTGTCTAATTTCCCCTTGTACACATTGTGCCAGGAAGGAAGAGTTTGCTGTGTCAACAAATCTACAGACTAATTTATTCCTGAAAGTAGATGTGACCCTGTTTATTTCAAGGTAGTTTAACCATTCTCCTTTGCCTAATGATGACTAATCTCTAGAGGCTCAGCTTCAGCCAATTAGTCTTAGCCTAATCAATCCCTCCCCCCTAGCTTTCCTATTGTATTTTCTGAGAAGCCCTTTCATTTTTTTTTTTAATTTAAGAAAAATGTATGGGAAAGAATTTTCACTGAAAAAAAATTGATATGGGTAAAACTACCGTGCACACTCTTCCCTAAAAGCGTTATTTATGACAGGTTTTCTTTCAACATCAAATTTTGGAGAAAAAAGGATGAAGTACTCCTTGGGTATTTTGTGTATATATATCAAAATATACAAATATATTTGAATGAGGGAGCTTTCACAGCTTTCATGAAATCACCATGCAGTGAAACCACCACCATACATGCTTCTCAGGCCTGTTTAAAATTTCCACAAACTGATGTTCTATGAGCAAATGGCTTTACCTATTTTATGAACCAACAATGACTGTCATTTCCAACAATAACTTCAATCTAACCAGCATAAGTTCACAGTTCACACCCAGAATGTTTTTCTGAACCAGTTACAATCCATTTCTTATCCTTGGCTATTGATTATTGATACAATTAGCAAACTTTGAAGTAACAGAAAAAAAAAAATAAATCAGTGTTGAGCAAAAAAAATATTTAAGTTTCCAATTTCAAGAATTTGTATTAATTTTATCACTGTAGATAAATACAGAGATGATACATCACCTTGATAGACAGAATTTTTGCAGGGACAGTTATGCACAAAATCTTCCTCAGTTTGTACAGCATTTAGATCTGTAGGAGGTTTCTATCTGCACTAAGCAGTCTGCCACATGCCACAAAGCTCACAAAATGTGTCAATGCGTAGGATAGCTGTGGAAAAGTGTTACAATACTTTCTATGCTCCTCTTACAAGTAGCATTAGCCTGGACTCATTAGTGCTGTGAAACACTGCTGTGTCCATACTCCATACCGTGTAATTTAAAATCAACTGTTTTAACATTTTTTTGGTGAGTTAACATCACAAGGACACACACATGCCAACAAGTTGTGAGTCAAAGAACACCACTTATGTAGTGCTAGCATATTTTCCTAAGCAATAAATCTTTGTTAGTTTTTACTCAAAAGGAATTTTATACTGAGGCAAGAAAAGCAGAGATTTTCTAGAACTATTTCAACATCTCCTCCAACATACAAGATAACCAAGACTTCAATTTTTTCTGTGTCTCTGTAGTAACAGCTTAAACTTTATGATTACAATTGTGAAACCACTGCCTCATGCCAGACTAAAAACGTGGGTTAAAGAAGAGTTCCTGTATTCTAAATATTACTGATTTTCTGAGAGCTCCTAAAGTTGATGTACTTTGGATGCTGGTTGAAGGTTTGCTGTGAGATATAAGTGCATGCAGCACTCCTGTCTTACAACCCTTCAGAATTCTTTGCTGGTCTCACAGGTTTCTAGATTGATTCTTTGAGCCCAGTGTATCGTGAATGACAGCACTCTGTTGCCTAAGTACATACAGGAAAAAAACTCATCACAATAGACTTTCCTTTAAAGCATGCTTTTCCCATGCTCTCACTGGATAGAGGGGAGAAGTCACACACCAGACATAGGGAATTTGTCTTCAGGAAAATACATTTCAAACACCCAAGGCAAGCTCACAACTGTAGAAGTCTGGATGACGAAGATCTGAGCCACTTTACTGTCTGTAGAATGTATCTATGGCAGATAGAGATTGAGACAAGCTAAACAACTATTTTTAACTTATTTAAATAGTATTGAAAGGTTATTTTAAAAATAATCTGTCTGGATAAGTGTATGAACACTTTAGCAGGGAAAAAAAAATGGCATGTTTGGGAAAAACAGATTGGTCATTTTGCATGTGCCAAAGCAAAGCAGAATAAAAACCAAAATAAAGTCTAAAACA
The DNA here is from genome assembly GCA_013389925.1 of Aegithalos caudatus. Lineage (NCBI taxonomy): Eukaryota > Metazoa > Chordata > Aves > Passeriformes > Aegithalidae > Aegithalos > Aegithalos caudatus. Next base: position 25,985 of record WEIU01017862.1, read on the forward strand.
AAACAAAACAAAAAAAAAAAAAAAAAAAAAAAAAAAAAAAAAAAAAAAAAAAAAAAAAAAAAAAAAAAAAAAAAAAAAAAAAAAAAAAAAAAAAAAAAAAAAAAAGAAAAGAAAAAAAAAAAACCAGCCAACTAAAGAAACCCTTAATGTTTTGGCCTGTATCACTGTGGGGAAAAAAAGTCAGCAAACATTGAAAAACAAGTAACCTTGCCCTTCATTCCTGAGGCATGTTACTCACTCAAAGGAACCCAAAGAAGACAATACTGTTCCACAGACTAGATTATATTCCTATACACAGGAATATAATAAAACAATAGAAAAAAATTGTTGTCCAAGAAAACTACAAACTTTTACATGTAATAGAGATTTATAGTGGTAACAGTACCATCAGCCACTATGGAAGAAACACTGTACTTTGCCAGCTAAAATTACACAATTTATTATTAGTTATTTTACACCAATGCCTGAAAAAACATAAAAGTAAAAGAGAATTATTAAAGTCTGTTCTTCAATAGTGACTTTGGATCCTGAGAACATGCATTTAGTCAACTTAATCAGATAAACAATTAAGAAGGGAAATATTAAATAGTGAAAAATTATTAAAATTGAAAAATATAAAATTAAAATATTAATAGACATTATTAAAATAAATGCACTGTAGAGTGTGGGTCTCTCTGTACTAGCAGAATATGAAAAGAGATGTTAAATCTCTACATATCAGCAGAGAGGGGTTACTTAAATGGAAGAAATGACTAGAACATTGGCTTAATTTCGCAGAAGCTACTAATTTCTAAAAAGTAAAATAACTTTTTGTCAACATCTACATTTCCTTGACACTTCTTAGAGAAGGGAAGAGCAGACAACTCCTTTTAATGTGAACACCAAGAAGTATTTAACCTCTATACAAGAAATAGGCAATCTCTGTGTTAGAAGTTACTAAATATTAGGGCACCATTCAAAAAGTTATAGATAGAGACACCCATTTGAATTTCCTGATGTACTACTGGCATAATGAAATCTTGAATGAAGAAAACATGCTACTGCTACATGCTTGATAGCTGGGTCTTGTATATCTGAACAAAAGTAGAGAGGGGAAAGGTCATATGTTAAGAGCAAACTAAATCTCACTTAAAAAGTAATAAATTGATAATCCATTAGATACTAAGGATAAATGTATGACGTCCAGTATTAGGCTCTCTTATTAAAAAGCCCCACAATTATATAACCGTGCCAGAGTCCACTTTAATACCAGAAGTTATTAAATCAGCTAAAAATGAAATGTTGGTCACTCAGGATTTCCTTCTCTTGTATGTTTAGCATAAAAACAATTCTATCTAGAACAGAGGTGTATAGAAAGCTTAAAGAAAAAGGGCTGCAAATTATCCTTTTAAAATCTGTCCAAATTCTGTTTGTTTTAATCATTAGAGTAAACAAAAGTCACCACTTTCCTATTTATTATTGATTTGAGCCGCAAAAGATGTGTTCTGTGAACAAGGTTAATTAAGTCAGTTCAGCAGCCATTTGAAGAAAATAAAAGGAATGTGAAAATGGGGGCGTGGTTAAATTTAGTAGGTAACTGCCTCTTAAAAAAAATATTTCACTTCATGTCTATCACTGTTATTATCATTTGTCAGCAGAAGTAACATGTTTTGTTCATTCAATATTTCATTATGCCAGTAGTACATCAGGAAATTCAAACTGGTATCTCTACCTATAACTTTTTTGAATCCTGCCCTAATATTTAGTGACCTTTAATACAGAGATTGCTTATTTCTGATATGGAGGTAAAATACTTCTTCATTGGTTTTTTTTGTAACCCTCTGAGTGAAACATGATGTCTGAGTGGGCGTACACAGCCGTGTTCATGGGGGTCCATGAGACAGCCCTCTCCTTTCAGCTGTCAGTGCTGGGCTGAAGGAATTACACAACCCTGCAAAGAGAGGAAGACACCAAGTCATGGTGGCTGGGGTCTGGATGTGGAGGGGCAATGCTCTGCCCTACATGGGACACATGGCCACTTCCTCCTTGTCTCCAGCTGTCCTCAGACTCTGCAGGAGCACACTACAGTCCATTTACTAAGGCAGACTCCTGAAACTGTGATTTCATTTCAGGGCTACTGAGATTTTTAAAAGGATCAATAAGTATAAACTATACTAAAAGAAAAAAAAAAAAATAAGACAGGTCAGGGACATTTTTCTTAGTGCCACTTGTTCCCAGAGGCTACATTTTTCAGAAAGGATATGGTGAGTTATCTCCAGGGTTGACAAGGCCAGATAACATTTCAGTTATTAGCAGCAGGAGGATTAATGGACATCCACCAAAAATATCATGTTCAATACATGGGTTATTCAGGGATGAGGATGATTGAATTTGGAAGGAAATTGTTAAGGTATCTGAAAAGTTAATTTGAAATGGGAGGAGGTACCAGGCACTAGATCTTATCTGAAGGCTTATTTGAAGCAAGAGTCCAAAACATTTGTCAGCTCCACAGATGCTCTAATGTGTGATTAATCAGAGTACAAAATGGACAGAGATCAAGGAACACCCCAAAGCTGAGAAACGAGTTTAATTATGCTCTTTGGAGTAACAAGAGTGAATCCACCTCCCTTTGCTTTTTATTGCTTTTATAAAAATGTCAGGGATTAGGGTATGAGTAAAAGAAATATGGTTTGGATAGAAGGGAGAAAGGACAGCTGATGATATAACTTCAATATGTGAAAACAATTAATGAATGTTTTGATATGCACTGTACAATTTATTGCAAGAGTTCCCACGTGAGCTAAGCTAATAAATTCATGCCCTAATTAAGCCACAGCCCTTTTATCTTGTTTTTCATCCTAGACACAGAGAGAAATCTCTTGTGGATAATAACAAACATGATATTTTCATCTAATAGTTTGTAGAAACTTGTCCTTCTGGATGCTATGGTTTGGTCAGTTTGCCCAGACATTGATTTATGCACATTCTTTCCTCATAATCAACACTACATTACCATTAAATTCAGTTGTTGAGAGGGATGCAGCAATTTTCCAGAACTAAGTTGTAACTTCTCAATCCTACCTCTTTTCCACTTTTTCATTTGTTTATTTTTCTCTTTTAAATTTTCTTTTCTGAGACTGTCCCCTGAATTCTTTAGAATTACTTTAATGCCTCTAATGTATTCTTGTTCCCTCTTTCTTACTCACCCTGAATGCATTTTTTATTTTTATACTGCATCACTTATTTGTCTGCTTATTGCTAAAATGAATTTTGATCTCCTCTCTTTCCATTGGGTAGCCTTCTGAAGATTTTTGTCATGTTTTAGATTTTCTCTAGTCAATGTCCTTTCTTAGTAACTGAGTTTAAATACAGACTTATCCCTGTAATTAGTTCTTAACAAAGTGTAAAACAATGGTAATTTCCCTGACTATAAAAAAAAATACAAAAAACCCTTCCAAAAATACCTTTACTGATGCATTCAAGGCTATTTCTAAACTAAGTACAGAGATACAGATATGGCTCATTACAATGTTGCTTTTGCTTATTCAGTTTTCTCATATTATTTGCTCAAATCATTTGAACCAATTCTGATGCAATCAAGGCATTCTCCTTTCTCTGACTCTTCCTAGTTCCTTCTGCTGTTTGGATTTTTGATCTCCCAGTGTCGGAGTGCAAGGTCAGGGACCTTGGCAGAGACGTCTGGGACTTGAGCAAGAAAGTTTGATACCTGTACAGGGGGGTTTGATATCTGTACAGGGGAGTCTGGGATCTGTACAGAGGGGTTGGAAACCCTGGTATAGAGCCCAGGAAGAGACTGGCTTTGACTTCAGTCCATGGGAAAGGCTTCCAACATTGAGAGAGGAATTGCAAGCCACCAAGGTGGGAAAAACAGTAGTGTAGTTATCACTGGGTGAAATTTCTGTAGATTTGGGTTTTTAGAATGGAGGTGAATGGGACAAGATGGAGGATTTGGGGTGGTGCCCTGGGTTCTTCCTTTTCTTCTTCCCCTCCATCTTCTGCTGTGATGGTGGCATTTTTGGATTGGTTTAAAGTAGAGATAGACTGTCTGACATAGGTAATAAGTATTGGTAATCTTTTGTAAATATAGTACATGTAGTACAGAGTATGAAGAGTTAACACTGCCCCAAGGCCAGGCAGTCTTCACTTGGTTGGGAGTCGGCGATGATCTGAGCTGCTGCAAGAACCTCAGAGGGGTGAAGAAAGAAAAAAATGTATTAAATAACAAAGAATAAACAACCTTGAAAAAACAGAACTGATGATTCCTGGACTCCTTCTTTGGTATTGGGGCTTGGGAAAAAGACATTTTCTTACATCTTGGGAGTCATTTTTCAACACAGAGACAATCCCGAGATCCCAGAAGTACATTCCACTTTTATTTCCCCTTAATTGACAGAGTGATGATTTTCAGTGTGAACTGATTACTTCATTTATCCAGTGAGGAAATAGTTTGAAGTCATTATAAATTCTTAGGGTTCAGCCTGTTTCTGAGAACTGTGGGATCTGTGTTAATATTGTTATCAGGTAATTCTAGGATAGACTGTTACCTGTACTACAGGAACACCAGGAAGATCCAACTCAGGGATATTATGGTAAAGGCAAGTCAGGAAATAGCTGTCCACATGGCATAAAGCAGTATTTTTAACTCATTATAGATGTCACAAGTAGGTTTTTTTCAACAGCACAATAAATACTAAATGGAATTGGAAGCTCAGCTCAGTTGTGAGACGTTAGTTTTGAAGGATGAATTTATTTGAACACAGGTAGGCATGAATAGAACACCTCAAAATTTAAAAAAAAAAAAAAAAAAAAAAAAAAAAAAAAAAAAAAAAAAAAAAAAAAAAAAAGGAAAAAAAAAAAAATAAAAAAAAACAAAAAAAATAAAAAAAAAAAAAAAAAAAAAAAAAAAAAAGAAAAAGTACCAGAAGGGCAAGAAAAATAATAGTTCAAACTAGCATAGTTGACAGCAAAACTGAGCATCCTCAGGTGGGAAGGTCAATAGGAGAGGGTTCTCCAAATCATAAACATATTTCAAGCATGAAGTACTTTTAATGAAAAAGACATTCTGTCTAACTTCTCATATTATTTAGATATTCAGAATAACAGTTTTACATTTGATATCTGCAGGACTGAATCTGACATTTGTAGTTTAGTGTAGTAGGATTTTAATCCAGAAATCACAGTGAAACTGCAGAGGCTGTTCAAAGAATTCAGTATTCAGTGTGGGGGAGGGCAAAGACATGGCTCTACAATTCTTTCCTTTCACTGACTTATTTTAACATGGAATAATTCTACTGAAGGATAGAAATATTGAACTCTGCAGCAATAAAAGCCCAAAATATTAATATTCAAAACTGTGAGTAAAAATAAAAACCACAACCTATCTTTCATAACTAGTGCCAAGCTCAATTCTGAAAGGAAGAAAAATTAAAGTAACATAGAGACAATCCATCTGTATTCTGAAAATGTTTTTACTTTGACAGTCAAGGATATTTTCAGTTAGATGGTCCAGAAAGTTTTGAGGTTTTTTTTGTTGTTGTGTTTTGTATTTTTAATAACAGATTAAATAGTGCCTTTTAAAAATCAAGCTGTGGTGGTATGCTGTGAACCAAAACTTCATTCAAAGGCACAGAGCTGCACTTCCAGACTGATTTATGTTGGTCGATAGAAAATAACTACCTCATGTCTGCTTTTATAGGAAGCACTTGATATACTTGATGAATTTTACTAAAGCTTAAATTCCACCTTTGGACAAAGGGACATTGTTCCTGTTCTATTACTAGCAGGGTAGTGGCAATATATTACAACAGAATAGCATCCCTCTAGTGTCCATTCACCTGAATCATTTCAGTTCTCATCCATTATGTAACCAGAGAAATGAAACAAGCGTCTTTTTCTCTGCACAGTCTGTAAATTATGAAACATTGTATAGCCAGCCAGTGTGAATGATTAACTGAGATCAAGAGATATTTCACAAAAATGGCTCATTCTTCTCAATCAGAACCACAACTCCGTATACCAGATCAGAAAATTATTTCATATGTAAGTGTTCTTATTCTGATGCTTAGTAAGAGCTATTGTCATATCTTGTGTAATAACTTGCCACTGAAAGATCCTAAAATTAAAACTATTTTAAAGATATTTTTGTCTATATAGAACACACCTTCTTTATGCAGAATCGTGTTCTTTTTTATTAGCATATACATATTGAGAATGAAAATCTATATTCATTTCATGATGAAAGTATAACATTTTGTCAGTTTGAATTTTGTGGTGAATTTCAATTTCTTCACTCTTTGAAAGTTTAAATATATTGCTTGATTATTGGTCTTGTAAATATTTAGCTTAATCAAATTTATTCATTATTCTAAATGGTGAGGTATAGGTCAAAAATTATTTAACAGTTAAAGTGGGTACCACTTTGCCTTTCAATACTTGCAAGCCTGAAATAAAGCATATTCTTCAAACTATTCTTCCCCTGTATTTAATGTTAGGTGTAATCTATTTCTGAATGTGTCACTTCTTGAATTTTTTAATTATTGAGCATTTAGTTTCAAATTATTGTTCACCATTCTCTGATCCATATTCATCATGGGTTTTTGGACTGAAATTATTGATTATTTATATTGGATTTATTGCAGTTTCTCCTGCTACGTGTTTTGGGGTTTTTCCTTTTTAACATTGTCTGCTACTTCTTGTGTAAACATTAGCTTCGTCTCTTGCATGTTTACAATAAATCTGAATTTTACTAATATGGACTGTGTCACTGAATTCAACAAAACTTCTTGAGTTTTAAAACTCATCTTTTCAAATTTTCCAGATTTAAGACGTCACAAAATGAGCTTTCAGGAGCTGTAGTAATCACTGCATGACATGGCTTTGTGCAGCCCTTTAGTTTTCATGATCTCTGATTAAATTCTGCTATGCCACTGGACAACAAACTGTTTTTAAAAAAGTTTCTCACACAGGATTCAGTGTTAAGAGCACTACGTAATGTATCCTGCATTGTTAAGGTCTCCTAATAGCTCAGGCAAATATGTAATTCATGCAAATCTATACATGAAGATTTTCTTTTGAATGTAGTTCCATTTTCCTTTCAAGCTGAGTTTTTTTCATCACTTCTCATAAAACCTCTCAAAGAGTAATGTCTTAATCGATATAAAGTTTTCCTGTCTGACTAATATGTGTCCTCAGAGTTTGGTCTAATGCTATTAGAAAAACTATAAGTAATTTTTTTTTTTTTTCTTTTTAATGCTCACCTTTGACTTTTCTAGCAAAGCAGTGGAGAGTTTTGTTGTTTGTTTGGTTTTTTTAATTTGGTCTTTTAGAAAGGGTCCACAAATTTGCATAACTATGATTTCAGTAAAGCTGTAGCAATTATCTTTGTTTGGGGCCCAGTGGTGAATGAGAGGTGTATTTTCTCCCATCATTTGCATTAATTTGATATAATCCCTGACTGTCTTGCCTGGTCACAGCTTTTAATGCCTAAAGTAAAGAAAGTAATAATTGTTAACAGTAGCAATCCACACACATGATCAAACAATAGTTAGCAGTTAATTCCCATCATGCTTTGAAAGACAGCAGGTGAAGGGTAAGATACAGGAAAAAAAGGTGCAAAATAAGACCTAAAGATGTATGAACAGCAGAATAAATTAGAGTAAATTATATAAATTGAGCAACAGATCAGGCAAGGCCATAAGGATTTCGTGCATGATCTTCATTGAGCAACAGAAATGAGTGGCACATTACATGGCTCATCATGCTTTATTATATTTACACCTTTTAGATTGTTTCCCTATTTGAGGTCAGCACTGCAAAGATGAAGTTTATAAGAAAAGTAACCCCTTTTACTAATTATTATTCCATTCATAATACAATGACTATCTTGTCAAATATGTCCATATACCTAACTGTATATGAGACTGTTGCTGAGCACAGTTGTTCCATGTTTTTATTTGTCCCATTTCCATGTTATTTACAAGTTATTTCTAAATGTATTTAGAACTATCTATTCATAGATATAAACATACATCTGTACTTATCAGTGTGTTGTTTAAAAGTATGTTGAGTTCTTATCGTTCTCAAAAAAAAAGAAAAGGACAAAAAACCCAAATCCAACCAGAAAGTCCACACAACCTGGGGAAATGTGTCTTTTACTTTTGTTATTAAGAATGATCTTATAAATAAGATTTTTCTCTGAGGAAAATTGTTAGTTTGAAACCCAGGACTATCTACTCATCTATCGTGGAAAACTGCCTTTCTGTAACATTTTTGTTTAAAATAACTTACACATTTATTACACAATAGCTCTGCTCAGAAAAAGAATGGCTTTATGGCCCATAGATATTTAATAGCTCAGCTACAACTGATCTGTCTGATGGATAGGGCTTTTAACTACACTGTGATTTTTGGAAGACCCTAAGTGGAAGGAAACTAATTGAATTGGCTTTTGAATTGGCTGGGGGGCTGCCATTGTTTGACAGACAATGAAAACAACTTAAATCATCTTTAATAAGAGAATTCCTTTGACTCTGGGAGTATCACCATGAATCCACATACTGTTCCCTGGGGTGCCTGTGGAAACCACACTTTTAATTGCCAGTGTTGCACATATATATTCATATTGTCAGCAGGGTGTGTAACAACTGCACAGGGTCTACCCAGTACTGTAGAGAAAAGCTGTTAAATTGGGAATATCTTTGCTCCAGACAAGAACAAATAACTACACTCTGGAAAATTAAAAAATTATTCGCCATTCATCTTAAGTAAAAGAAAGAATTTTTCAGCTGTGTTGCAGAGAATTTGGTGCTTAGTA
>WEIU01017862.1:38082-49452 GCA_013389925.1 Aegithalos caudatus
AATTACGTCAGGCTCTTTCCTGCTTCTGTATCATAGGTGTTGGTGACTGATCCCTTTCTTTTCCAATCACAGTTTGAGTTATGAATAAATACCTGGCAACACATCATCAAGGGTAGAGCTGTAGAGAAACATCACACTGCAAATGCCATTTTGCCTTTTCAAAGCACAAGATGCAGGATAGTCCTACTTGTGGTCACTTACAACTAAAAAATGTGAGAGCAAAGTGTTGGACTAAAGGAAAATAGACAGGTCAGGGTAGTTTATAAGTTCTTATCATCTAGTCAAGAAGGTGTTGACCCCCTGTCTAACTGTGGAGCTGGCATTACAGTCCTATGTCAAGGTCAAACCTATAATCTGAAATTAAGAAGCAGAGAAGAGCAGCTCTACCCTCCAAAAATGTCTTCACATGAAGACAATAGCAAATTAATAGCCAGTTCTGGTAACAGTATCACAAAAAGATGAAGTACCATCTTATGTGTAGCATTTTGTGTAGCATTGATGTGTAGCTGTGTTTTCATAGATTGCCTCAATTGAACCAAAAGAATGGCAGTGTGTTACACATTGTCTTTCCATGCTCACCTCCAGGTAATTTAAGTGCTTTCAGAGTCATATTTCCAGCCATGCCTACCATAATGCACTGTATTGTACCAATAAATCTTCATATTACTATGTTAATTTGTTGTTATATTTCTAGCCAAATATATAGAGAGATAGCAGAATATTCTGTTAAAGCTGTTTTTCCAACTAACCAGTTTACAATATACATTAATTCTGGTATATCCGCACCCATGCTTAACAACATCAACAGACATTTCAGGTGTTGAACAAGTAATGCATCCTACATATTCAAAGATTTTCTAGAATTATGTTTCTAGGCTTTTGTTCTAGGCATTTGTTTAAGCAAAATTTACTTTTACAAATATTTATCGTTTTGGTTTTTTATTGATATGCATTTTAAGGAAAAATTGCTTCCATTGTAATGAGAATTTCAGGCACTCTAAAAGCTCCAAAGTTGTTCCAAAAGACCAGACATTGTACTTTTTATGTCATAAATGCAAGTGCATAGTTTGCTATGCACTAAGGACAGTTAAGGAATTTTTACACAGTCTTTAAAAAGTAAAATTAGCCTTGGGAAGGTGGGGCAAGGAGTGGGAATTACAATACCAGTAAGGTAAACTTTTTTCTTTAATGGTTGTCCCAGTGTTGAAAAAGAAATAATTGTGCAAGATTTAATCACAGAGGAATACTTGAATGAATTATGATTTTCATTATGAAGTGGAAAATAGTTGGCCCACAAAAACATGTGTATTGTAGAAAGGGTTTAAAAGTGCCCTACTGTTTTATTAAACCAGTTTCTGTAATCTTTTCTTTAAAACCTCATGCCATACTCTTGAAAATTACTGATGGGTCTTCCTGTATTTCATTTTTGTAGGTCACTCTCTAGTATATTCAGTCTCCTTGGGGAAGCATCTTTTTGGATATTCTAGAAAAGCCTGGACTCTTCAAAAACTTTTAAAAGTCCTTGATTAAAGAGAGCAACTTGACACACAGGCAAGTAAAAGTATTTCTCAAGTACATAGACCTGAAGTTGTTCCACCTAGACTAATACAGCTTTTGTTAATTTAACAAAACTAAAGCCATAACAGCAAGACATGTATTTCTCATGAAAAGACAGTGGAGGGAACTCCACCAAATTACTGCAACTTCATTGACTGAGTTTCCTTCCCTTACTTTATGGATCGCATTGTCTTGCATACATGTCCAGCATGCAGATTATTGTATTCTCTACTTTTTGGCTAGATAATCAAATTTGTATGGGATATATGGTTATTTCCCACCATGGATACTGTTAAACTCCCCCTTTCCAGTCTGTTTTGTGTTGATATTTTCAGTTGTCAAAATCACAGAAATAAAATTCATGCCTGTTTATTTTCCACATTTTATTTGGTATACTTTTCCCAAAAAACTTTATTTGTGTTTGTGTCTTTCCTTTATGTCCCTATGCACACACAACCTGAAAACAAGGCAAAAAATTCAAAATATTGAGTTTTGAGATACTTCATTCCACTGCGAGAAGGGAAGATTTCAAAACAAGCTCATGCTCCATGAAAAAATATAAAAAGTGGATTAACTGAAAAAAGTCTAAAACTCATTTTCCAAATGACAACCCCAGGGGTGAATGTGAAAAATTTGAATATACATTTCCCACATGCCAGATTCCTCATTTCCTGGTTGATCTCATGATTATCGCTGTTTACTTCCTTCTTCACCTTTACAAACAAACAAACCCTCTAAATACAGGAGATTGTGTCAGTAAATCCTTTTTAAAAGCCAAATTCAAAATCAAGTGAGTTACCAGGAAGAATCAAAGTGATTTTCACAGAACATGACTTACATTCTTAGGACATAAGACAGTTTACTGGTATACATTTTCCAACTGGAATAATTCTAATCCTTCCTGAGAATGCTGCATACTCCAGTAATGTATGAAATTTTTAGTTCTAATCATTCAATCATTCTAATCATTCAAGAAAACAGGTTTAAGTACTAAAACTATCTGCAAAACTAATAAAAAAGCTAGGTGAAGTATTTAGGTGATGTTATATAGCAAAAAACATTCATATAAGTTAAAGATTTTGTTGAAATGCAACCAAAATTATGTTAACAAAGTAATATAAAGAAAATCAGGTTGTTTTCCATAGGATTTGTTCTGAGTGCCGTGCTGAGGTCTGAGTGGTTTTGGCTAATTGAATTGTTATAAACTTGGTTGCAAGAAACTTAAGTTCAAAGTATTTTTATTTTTGAAAGAAAAGATTACTCCAACCTTGGGAAAGATGCCTAGAGCTAAGCATATGTAAGAAACCATGGTAGAACTCAAACTTTGCAAAGAGAAGAACAATCTGGATTTTTGCTTTAGGTAACCTTTTCCCTAAATAAACTGAATATGTACCATGTGTACTCATTCTAAAGGCTCATTCTAAAGGAGAAAAACACAGGGCTTTTATCCTTTCTTGGTACACATATTGCATCCAAGGTTATTCTGGTTCTTGAGTCAGTTCTTCTGGTTGTCCATTTTTAATGCTGAAAGATGAGCACAGGTTCTTGACTCTCAGAAGGACGTTGAAGAATTCCCTGTCTAATATGCAAAATTCCCTTTTCAATAAGCAAAATCATTTTCTACCTTATTCAGGTAGTAAACGCAACTTCTGAGATAGAAACTGGGGCCTAAGTAACCACAATGACATTAGTAACATACTACAGGATATCCTAAATACTTCTGCTCAGATTAAAGATTTTTTTTTTCTAATAGATTTCTTCGCCATGTAAAAAGAATATATAATGATTCAAATATATTCACAAAAATAATATATGCAGTTCCTTACTCCTAACAGATATGATACTAAAGGTGTTAGTGAAAATAATAAACTATAATGATGAGATTTGAGGCAATTGTCTCCTCCCTAATCCATCTCTTCTCTCTCTAACAGACACTGACAATAAATTTAAAGTAGAAAAAAATCCTATTTTTTTAAAACGTTTCCCTTTCTTTCACCCTTGTAAAAAAATTAATAAAAATTGTTCAATGGGCCAAAACCTATACAATGAAAAGAAACCCTAAGCTCACAACTGAAAATCATTTTGTCTAAATACACTGCATACTCTTCTAGCTGGAAAGGTTAATTTATTTGTCCTGCTTCTAAGCATTCCTTAAAAGGAGTGGGCAGAGGATTAGTTCAATTTATTTTCTTTTAGAGAACTATCATGACTATCATAACAAATACAGCGTAGCACACTATGTCTTGACATTAAACTTTTTTTTTTTTTTNTGTCCTGTTTGGAAAAAAATGTTATGACTCATCAATAGAGGTGGTAGACAGATGAGACTTAACAGATTTTGTGACTAAAAAATGCTGCAATGGGAAGAAGATATCAATTGTTGAAGAAAGAAGGTAAGTAGAGAGAAAAACTTATGGAAGTGGGAAAAAAAGTAAGTTAATGAGGAAATTGCAATCAGTCTTCTCATCATCAACCAGAAATAATTATCACAGCATGCTACCATTCAGCTGTTGATTAAATGTATTTGCTTAATATATTTGAATAGTTATGCTTGTTCATAAGGCCCTGTCAGCACTTCTATTAGAAACTATGTCCCTCTGGGTTTTGTACCTTTAAAATTTGTTCAGGGATGCATACAAAATTTCATTAGTTTGAATTGTAGCACTTTTAGTCAGATCTGATCAAAATCATGTATGAATGTACTTTGGTATGCTTAAAACCCAAAGCTCTACTCTTGCATCCTTTACACATTCTTAGTCCCCAGTGAAGCAAAAAAGAAATTACAGAAGCAAAAGAGAACGCAATAAATGCTCAGAAAAGACGCCTGGGATTTATATATATATAGTATATAAAATATCTAAGGCTCTCTGCATACAATTATCATTTATGAATTAATGATCATGAATTAATTTTCTCTTGTGTTTTAAGATGTTAGTTTTTGATTTATAAAATCTAAATGGAAGTATTGGCACCAACTTTTTGCATAGAAATATGATTAACTTCTTTAGGCTGTTACATTCTTCATGAGGAGACTTAAAATTAGCTAGGACTTACTTTAACTCCCAATGCTGACATTTGTTAATATTCAATTTCATGCTGCAAAAGCTATTAAAACCTTCCTAGATTGTTTTTAGAAGAGCTAGAGAGTTTTTTATTTAGTTTCTGGTTGTAGTAATGACTTGATGAGCCCATAACTCATTCTATCAAAAAAACACCTTGTACCTGCAGTTGGACAAATTTATATGAATATTTGTTGGAATTCCAAAACACTAAACACAAGTAAAGGGTAAGATTTTCCTTGAATTGCTAAAATATTGGAAAGAAGTATAAGGTGTCCTCTGTGCCTTCTCTCCACTGTAAAAACCCCAGCACCCTCATTCCCACCTCATAGGACTCATTCCTTAGAGCTTTCCCCAGCTCTGTTGCTCTTCTCTGGACACACTCCAGCACCCCAGTGTCATTCCTGACTTGAGGGGCCCAAAATGGGACATGGAACTCGAGGTGTGGCCTCCACACCAGTGCAGAGTACAGAGGGAGAATCCTTTCCCTAGTCCTGCTGGCCACGCTCTTCTTGATATAAGCCAGGATGCCACTGGCCTTCTTGGCTACCTGGCACAGTGCTGGCGTATGTTCTTTTGTCCAGCTTAGGTGAACAGTTTTTCTCCTGAACTCAATTTAAATTCTTAGAAGTTTAAGACATTATAAACATATTTAACCCCCATGTCAGGACTAAGAAGGAGGGTAGTGGATATTCAATATCTGAGCATCTTTGATGACCTTTTTTTCCACGCATCCTCTAGATCCAACTTATTTCTGTCTGGCCAGAACTGTTTTCACCATGGTTGCTACATTTAAGTCTCTATGATGTGCTATGGAGAAGAGTGTTATCTTCTCATTTTCTCTGCACAGAAATGGTGTCTGGGAAGGATTCTGAAGGATACCTGAGAAGGATTTTGTCCCTTTAGAACTATTACATTTCTCCACTGAAGGCTCATACAATTTAAAATTCCTGTGTCTCACTCATCTCTGGGGTAATTTCACTAAACTAACTGATCCTGCAGTGACAATAACTGCTTACATATTTTTTGCCTTGTGAGTTAAATGTTCAAAAAGTCAAATTTATTCAATTGGCCTGAAACTGAACATGTTTTTCTCTGCTGGTAAATCTGTCCATCAAATGATGGATACAATTTACATTGTATTATACTATGGAAAATATATTCCTAAATATATATTCAGCCAGTCACGTAGAAGATATAATAATTCAAAATGGGTTTGTCATCTCACATACAAAGATTCTGACATGCTATGAAAAATTTAGTATCAGTTTAAATGTGCTCTAAAAACAAAACTGCAAACTAATGAAGTTATAAGAAAATAAGATTTTTTCTTTAAAATACCATCATTTTAACACACAATATTTTTCAGATCAATAGAAAAATATATCAAATTACCTGTTCTCTTCCTCTTGCCCTGTGTTCCTGTGTGTTTGTGCAGACACAACAGAGGCAGCTAAGTATAAAAATGAAAATGTAGTTTATATAAAAAATTTAATTACGAGATAATGATTTAAAATTCCGGATGCAAACATCACTGTTTGCCACGAAATGCCCCAACAGCCTTCACCCTTCCTGATTACTAGAATTACAATTATTGCCAAGAATGTGCCAAAAAGCCTTAGGATAATATTTAGAATCACCATCAGAACATTAATTTATCACTGTTATTTGTTGGCTTTTAGTTGTACATGGAAAGAGACTATCAAAATTTTCTTTTACATGATGTTCACTTTTAACATTTTACTAACATTCGTTATATAATCTACATTACATTTTGTTTTCATGAATAGACCAAGAGCAACATAGAAGTTTCTTTTTATAAATCCTATTCATATAAGTAGTTTAAAATCCACATTTCAAAACTTCAAAGAAGAATAGTCTTTCTGTATCTCTCAATATTTATTTTTTACTAGAATTCCACAGGTTTCAAAGGTCTGTGGAAAAAACTTCTCAGCTACAGTTGTGATCATCCTGAATAGGCAAAATAAATTTGGCTTTATCTTCTGATGCTTTGTTTTATCCTCATTTTGATGCAAATGAAACTACAAGGGGTGTGACTGAAGTAGCCTTGAGAAGTTTTGCTGGTTTTGCTTTCTGTTAATATACTTAACTGGCTATTTTACAAATATTCGTAACTGGATTAGCCCAGCATACTAATTACAGCATACCTTTAGAAACCCGCACGTAAATATAGAAGACATGAAACTCTTCTAAGTTAGGAGAATCCTCTTTGCTCTTGTAGAGACATGATCATATTTTTACTCTGAAATGTTTAGAATCTTCCTTTGGTCCTACTTATAGAGTCCCTTCCTCCATAGCCAAAATAAAGGAAGAAGCTGACCCTCAGATTAACTCAGTCAGAGCATTGTTTTAATAATGCCAAGGTCAGAGGTTCAATCTCTGTATGGGCCATTCACTTAAGAATTGGATTTGATGACCCTTCTGGGTCCCTCGAACTCAGACTACTCTTGTGATTCTGCTACTGTCTATTGTGCCTCATCTGCAGCATTTCATATCTGTGTAGCAAACCTACAGCTGCTCACAAAGCTATATGTTCCCAGAGAATCCTTATGCAGGCTTTAAAGGCTCTCACATGTACTGGTAAAATTTTTAATTGTCTTTAAATGGGAATTAATTCTGACATTGGTGATGCTCTAATGATGCACTATATGGTTTATTCATGATTTTATGCAAAAAAATCTCACTCTTACTCAGTCTTGAACCTTTTTTCCCACATTTGCATGTCTGTATTTATTTCTAGTTGGCTATAACTAACTTCCCATAAGAATGGAATTCTTTGGGTCATTGATGAATTCTTTTTGAGTGTATTTAGATAGCCTATATAGTGTTATTTCTAAAAAACTTGTATTTCTTTTCAATAATCCAAAATATTTCAGACTTTCTTAATGTGAATGACTTCAATTTCACTGTATATTAAGCTATGAAGATATTTATACAAAACAATATGATAAATCCATTGATTTTCATTCTTTTTTTCCATGTAGTATCATAAGTATTTCTTAATAATCTTGCTAAATTGCAATAATTCCTATTTTTTCCCACCTAGAAGATATTGAGGAATTTCCATTCATTTAGGTCTTGTCCATATATATATGAGTATGGACTTGCAAAATTAGATTAATTATAAATGAAACAAGAACACAAAATATACAGTAATGTTTTCACTCTGGGTCGTTTATGTCACATCACAACATAACCAAACTATCACGTTTGTCAGGAATTCATCATGAGATTCTCATTTAAAAGAGAACATATTTGATTTCTATCAAGCTACTCATGTTTTAATGAGAAGTAGGTTAGAGTGCTAGGCAATCATCAGTAAAAAATTTCCATTCCTATTTACACTAAAATGTTAACTCACAGCTTCAGAAGGTTTTGTTAGAGACAAACTGGACACTTTTCTGATACTGCTACATCATAAGTGCCAGTTTAAACACATATTGTCTAGACTCAGTTTTCAGGTAACAACAGCCACCATACTGTAAATGATGATTTGTCATTTTTTTATTGTTCATATTTTATGTCACTGTCTCAGCTGTTTCATATTTTAAACTGACAGTGGGTACTTTACCTGAAATGAAAGTAGCAAATGGATAATAAACTGACTTGCTAGACATTCACAGCACAAGATGAGGTCTGATTTTCCTTTCAGTATGTTCAAAATTCCAGAAAGATTGCATTAAGAAGTATCTGCTTATCTCAGTTTTTGATCATCCATGTTACTAGAAACAGAGTAGATGTCCAAAGAGCTTTAAATGTATATAGTCAATGATTTGTTGTTTCAGCTTTATTCTCCCTTTTTCAAAAAGAAAAACAGCATTTAAGCCACAGCATACCAAGGGGAGGTGTCACAATACTAAAATGCTTTATATCTTTAAAAATATGCAGGCATTTAGGTTTCCATCAGTAAAGACAGGCCATGGAGCACGTTATTGAATGTGTTCAGACTGTCCTGCTGTAAAGGACAGCTTCTCTTGTAACCTCCTCACACCTATTTCTAGCTTCCCCACTGAAGTCTGCTGTGTAATCCAGACTTCTAAGCATACAAAAAATCTGCCTTTATATATTTATAAATTCACTTGCATTTACTTTGTCACACATGTTCTATCTTTAATGTGCAAGTTTTGAGAAGAAACTAGGATGAAATTTCCTTGCTCCAGGAGAGCTGGGAAATAATCCATTTTTCTGCTCACACCCCCTGAATGTCAGGAATGTAAGTACTCAGTTTCACAGTGAGAAAGTTTAAAGTTCAATCTACACTACACCTCATTGTGAAGGGAACATTTCTCAGAAAGACTGTAAAAAGTTTATTTGAAAAATTTTGTGTATGATTTTAAAGAGAAAGACGGACAGCAGCATCACAGCCTACTGAGAGTAGTGCCTATCTGGTCTGACCTGTCATATCCAAACATGTGATTTAGAGGTATCTGAATTCCATCCATGGCAGACAAACAGTTTGCCATGTGTACTGTTTACCACTGATTTGATTTTGACTATGAATAGTACAGGAAGTGTAGAGGTATAAGATGAGAAGTTTACACCATAGATGGAGAAATTATTCACAGCTTATTCTGATATGAAATAATAATCATAAGTGTTACTTCTTTGAACATGACTAATAATAAATTATAATTTTGTGGTATTCTTATTCATGTGGAAACTGCCAACCTTAAAGAAAGCACTCACAAGTGCGTTCTTGACTTACTTTTGTTCCTTAATATTTTTCTGATAAACAGTCACAACTCTGCAAAAGTTACTAGTGGGATATTAATATTTTACAGTGTATAGAAAGGTACATTTTTATGTCATTTCCATAATCACCAGAGTATAAGTTAATTTTAAATAATTTGCATTTCACTGCAGTCTCCATTGTGAATTTCTACTTTTGCATCAAAGAATAGATAAGAGAGAAGCACTTTCATATTTTATTATTTTACCCATTAAATGAACAGCATAATCATAAAAAAGGTGTTATTTCTGTTAAATGTCAGATCTGAGAAATAACTATCTGTTTACTTGAGCAGGCATCTAAGTTTCTTTCAGGAAATTTAAACATCTAAATATCTGCCATCAGATGCACACAGACTGCTATCATGTTGTCAGAGCAGACAAAAAATTGACACATAGAAAGCAAATTTTAAGTTACAACTTTGGTTTAGTCTAGTGCTTTGGAATTTATGTTGTATAAATCTTAGTCATTTTGCTGCTGCATGTTTTTGAACAACTCTTTTTGAAAACTGTCTCATAGTATTGTGTTTATTAGATATTGGAGCACACTTTACTTGTACTTGTTTGTTAAGAAAAGGGTTCTGTCTCAGTTTCAGGTGAAATCAATTATCTGCTATGATCTATTTACTTTCTGGTAGTCTTTTATTAAAGTATCTCATTTTTTCTACTACTGAAAGAAATATAATTTCTATTTTGGGTTTTGTTGTTTTCTGGGTTTTTTTTTTTATGAATTGCAGTGTCTTAAATATGTATATATTTTTAATGGAGTCTTTTCCTTCTTATTTTACTATATTCTTACGATTTTGTTGGTCTTTGAACCTGTATTAATGCCTTTCATGATCTGAATTGAAGACAAGTCTTTCCCTCTATACTATGCTCAAATTTTCTTTAAAAATACATATTAACATGAAGAAATGTTTTGCAAACTGCTTTCATCATGTTTATGATTGTAAAGAAGATACTTGTTCTACATTGTCTTACACTTCTGCTCACACTGCTTAATAATGAACTTTCAGCAATAGAATATACTATGAGGTCAGTTGGGGAAATATTTTTAACTAGACAAACACTAGTTCAATTTGACTTTACTATCCAGATTCTAACAGGTACATGACATTTCTGAAGATTTTATAACTGTCAAAATTGTCACTTCACATTTTTAGCCTGATTTAAACTAAGAATTTATAGTTGTGCATGGTTGTCACTATGCTCGAGCTGATAAAGTCTTAATTCTTTCTGAGTACTTTGGATTTTTTAGATATGTTGAAATACTAGGAATACATTATGGCTGTTCTCTACCTTCTTCAAGCATCTCAATTTGAAGAGACTTCTAAAAGTAGCAAATGTGTCTGAAATTCTTTCAAGTGAGGGTGGCAAGGCAGTGGCATAGGTTGCCCAGAGAAGTTGTGGATGCCCCATCCCTGGAAATGCTCAAGACCAGGTTGAATGGGGCTCTAAGCCATAAGGTCTAGTGGAAGGTATCTGTGCCCATGGCAAGGGATTTTGGAACTAAATTATCTTCAAAGGTCTCTTCCAACAAAAACAATTCTGTGATTCTATGATTGCATGAAATGCCTGTTCCTGCCTTGATTTTCACCTTATTGGAATGTTATGTTTGTTTTCAGTTTGAGAAAAAAAAAGCTGGTTTTGTTTGTAAAAAAATGTATTTGTGTCAAAATGAGCAGTATTCCTGCAACAAGAATTATCTTCATAATAAGATCAGTAATCAACTCCAAAGAGAAAAAGAATCCTTCAGCTGTAGGGTAGGGAACTCGAAGGCGATTGTCATTGAGCACCTGCTGTGTTGAAGGTCTTATTCTTGACTCTGATATCAATCACATCAAAACTCTGATTATTTAATGTATCAAGTGAACCTAATCCCAAAACGGTCACTTAGATATGTTTCAGCTTAAGGCAGTGAGTGAAATAATGGAACCCTGGAATAGACCATTAAATTATTGAAGACCAAAACACTACAGGAGCACAGGAGATGTATGTCAGGATG
>WEIU01017863.1:0-29204 GCA_013389925.1 Aegithalos caudatus
AAGGAGAATCTTTCTGTTATACTCGAGGAGACATTCTTAAATAGTACCCCCAATAAGCAGTTTATATCCTATGTGCAGTGTTGGGCAAACTGCTATAGGTAGGATCTTTTCACAGTTTTTGCAGAATTTTTTTTTTCAGGCTGCTGCAGAAGTGTGGTCTCCATAAGACTCAGAAAGACTCCTTTCCTAAAGGAACTGATGAAATATTATTTTTAAATGGTAATCCTGACTGAAGTGACAGGTTTTGTCTTTTTATGTTGTATGTAGGAAAGTGGATATTTGGGGGGGGGGAAGGAAGGATGTTTTGAAGGTTTAATTTGGTTTTTGTTTCTTTTCCTCTTTTCTTATTCTATATTTTTAGCGTGTGAATAAACTATCTTTTGTAATTTTAAAGCAAGCCTGTTTCGCTTTTTGAGTTCTCCTAGTCATATATAAAATAGCAAGCACTAAACCATCTCAGTAGGAAAAAGGAGGAATTAAAAACTAACAACCTGTAATATCTGGAAAAATGCTATTCAGAAAGGAAAGATGATAGATACAATAAAATTGCTCCATCTTCACCAAAAATCTCACCATTATTTCTGTGTTTGTGTACATTGTAGGGTAACAAAGCTGAGCCTTCAGCACTTGTGGAAAATTAGACTGAAATGCTTGAGAGCCCATTTTTAATATTTGCTCCATATAAGGAGTCACTTATGAAACTATATATAATGTAGCCTGTCAAAGTTAGCTATTACACACCCAGTTTCTTTCCTGTTCTTTTTTTTTTTTTTTTCTTTTCTTTTCTTTTTTTTACTATGTATGGAATGATTATGCCGTCAGGAACAGGGGCTGGGAGGTTTCTGTCAGCCCAGGTTTTTGTCAGAGAATGCCAATTTGTCGTAAGGAAAATATTTTGCAGAAGCGTCTCCCTTTGAATGAACTTCCAATGGAACACAGGGCAGGTTTCCATCACAAGCCCGCCTGACTTCCTGCCAGCTTGTCTGGCAGCTCTCCAGGCTCCACAGCTCTAGGATGGCTCTGGACTGAACCTGACATTCTTCCTGACTTCTTTTACTTCTTTTTTGACTTTTTAAAATTTTTTTTATAAGCGGGAAAAGGTCTTGACAGAAATACACATTGGCTCTGCTTGACTTTTTCTGATAGTCCTGAATTGGACATTTTGATAGTAAGGACCTTGCATAGCCCAGTCCCATGTTTTATTATGTGGGAGACCCATGGCAGCTTTCCTTCCTTCCTGAGAAGCTGCTCCAGTTAAACTGCCTTGGAAATGAAATATTTTTCATATCACTGAACTTCATTTCTGAGCATTTGCAGGAGACTTTGCAGTGCCAATATTATCTATTTTCTAAAATGCCTGTTTGCCGTGTGGCAATTGCCTGCTTGCCTCCATGCTATCAGTGCCCCTCAGCACTGTCTCCTTCACTCACTTCCTCCAGGTCAGTTTCTGGGACAGAGGCTGACTGTTTTCTGGTCAGTCTGGCTGCTGGAATTGTGGACATAAGGTGGTTTCTTGGGACCTTAGACACAGAGATTTATTCTAGAAAGCCACCTTGGTGGCCAGCTGCTGGTGATTTGGCTGCTGCTCCCTGGTTTATGTGCTCTATCTTCCCTTGGAGCCAGAGATACTTCTCTGCACTTCAGTCTGAATCACCTGGGGGTGGTGGATGTTCATTCCTTCTCTTTCATGTGGGGTGATCTGAGGACAGGGTCTTGTGCTGGGATCCTGGGGGCTCAATGTGTGAAGCAAGCTGTGGAAGGCAGATAACTTCCCTTCCAGCTCAGTCCCTTTATTTGCCTTTGTACTCCAAACTCTTAATCTCTAACAACATCCTATGCTTGTCTTTTAAATTCAGTCCATGAGCATCAGGATGTTAATTGTGTCTGTGTACCTGGGTTAACTTGGCTTTGAAAAGCATTTGACTGAGAAGTATCTGGCCAACATCAAGAAGATCTGGTGATTTAACCTCTGAAGTTGGTTTGGTCTTGGTGTTACCAAACAACAAAATCCAGCTGCAAGCATCATTTTAATATTCTTTTTAAGCATTAGAGTATCTAATTTTTTCCAGACCTCTTAGTTTTAGCCATTACATACAAAAGTGGATTGCTCAAGAGGCTGGCACAGCCAACAAGATCAGCCTCGTATTGCTGTCATAGCATGACCAAGAGCTATAGAAAGAATTGGGAAAGAAAGTGATGTGCTCAAGTGTAATTTTCTAGGCAATGTTTTAAGTCCTGCCAGACCCTGAAACTTCCAAGGAGAAGAGGCTTCAAGTTTTCAGGGTGTGAGAACAAGAGACAATGCCAGCAGAGGCTGAATGCAGGCAGAGAGAGAGATAGGGAGAGGAAAAATATGAACCCCATTCTGCTTAAATGCAGCCTCTGATAATTTGGTTGTACAGTCTTCACAAATGGACTGACAAGCTCTGCCTCCTGCAGTAATATTTGTCATGCCTATATTGTCCGTCCATCTGTAGCCCATCAGTTCTTTGCTTATATCTTCTGCTCTGTGTTTTCACCTTCTCTCCCATCCTTTTCCTCTGAAAAATTATTTTGCAACCAACAATGACTGTACTCGGCTGAAGTCTTGTTGAGCATATCAGGAAGTTTTCTGGATCACTCATGGATGGAGTTTCCCAAAAGCATCAATTTGGTATTAATGCTGTATGAACAATGGGCTTGTCGAACCCTGAATATCATGAGGCAACCTCAAAATGTTGTGCCTTCTTGCAGATTTCTCTCATGGTTACCTCACATAACAGAGGCAGCGCGATCTTCATTGTCACACAGCAAAAAGTGACCACGGGCAGAACCTCAGCATATGCCAGGAGGAACCTTCCTCACATTCACATTTCTTTCCATTGGCCTGAAGCATCAGTACCAGTCCTATTTGATAGAAGCCTGTCCAGGCAGCATTTAAGAAGTTATGGTGGGTGACAGAGTTAGAAGTGTAGGCGTATTTTCAAAGTTGCATGTGAATTACCAAGCTCACTCTTGCCAGCTGTCATGGTATAACAAGCTGTATAATAATGACATTGTTTGCAACAGCTATGGAATCCAGTTTGAATCAGGATGCTGTCTGTAAGAGGATTTTAAGTAAATATTACCGTTCATACAGTGCTAATATAGCTTGACATAAAGAATCACTTAACTCATTTGGGAGCTCTTAATCCTAGTTAGGAAAGCAGTGGACAAGAGCTCATATAATTACTTCAATCACAGACTTGGTGTGCCACAAATAGCCCTCCTTTGCTGTGTTTCTTCTTGTAAGTGGCTGTTTGCACACATTTCCCAACATTTGAATGAAATTTTCCATGCTAGGTGTCCTTTTCAGGATGACATTTTTTAGAAATTCTCTGCCTTTTTAAAGAATAAATATGTGACCTCCTCCTTTAGACCTTGGCTGGAGCCTTTCTGGCATCAGAAAGCATATAGACAGCTGATGGGAAGTAACTGGTGCAAAATACATTGCTTCTGAGGACACAGGCAGGCAGCTTACTGAAAGCTGCCACAGTGAATGAGCCAGGCCAGACCAAATGCAAATACAGTTGGGACCAAGACTAGCTCAGCATGGAGATGAGACTGGAGTAAGGGGATGAAAGAGTGAGAGATCTGAGAAACACAGAGTGGCTGGGGACTGGACAAGACACTTAGAAGTCCGCAGAAGGACTGAGGAGTAGTGTTGGGAGAAGTCAGGCTTGGGGCAAAGGAAAAAAATTGCTTCGGTCCATTAGATCCTGTTTCCTAGCACTTTGCAGAGAAGCTTCTTGCTTGACTAAGCAACTGTTGAGCCACTTGTTTGGTATTCTCCCCAACTGCTCATTTTCCCTGTTTTAACCGCATGGTGGTTAAAACCCTGTTCATGTTGTTGATTTCTTCACCTTTTCAAGAGTCAAAGATCAATGTGGTGAATCTAAAAGCATAAAGAAAATGCATAGAGAGGAAAGTATCTGGAACTGTATAAATCCTTTTACTAAGCCAACTTTTGAGAAATGAAATTTATCTTTGCATCTGTATCATCAGCCTGGCGGCTGGACTCTGTGTAGGAAGCAGTGGAATGGAGATCTGAAAAGGCTGGCAAGGAGGGGGATGTAAAACCCAAAATCTGGAGACTGCAAAGTTATAAGGAAGTGTTTTGCATTCTCATTGAGATCTGAGATACCCTAGAAGGGAGAAAGCCACAGAATTTAAACCAAGAGACAATGAAAAGAAATGCTGTGCTTATAGGTCCAGTCAATAGCTTTTATGTCAATGGGAAGATGAGGAGGAAGGACCTTTTGAAAAGTAGGAATTAGAAAATCTGCAGATGAAGTTGCCTGTTCTCCTGCCTGAGAAAAGGATTCTGCTAACAATGGCTTTATGAATCATAGACCATGTTTATTTGTTGCTCTTCCTATTTGATTTTTATAATTGCAAGTGCGTCCTTTTGCATTTTTCAAAATAATTTTGGTGCTTGCAGATTGATTTGCCACACTAACATTCTCTCCCCATCTCTATCCATTCAGCCTCTAATAAGTAGCTCATACTGCCTTTCTCACATGTATTCAAGTCCCCACTGACTCTGAGGTATTTTCCAAACTTCTAAGTGCCCTGCAACATTTTCCCCCTGCCCCCTTCTTCAGCTGTGGCACTGAGAAGGTCTCACCTTGGCTGCTGTGCCTGCTTCTCCATGCCTGTTGATGGCAGAAGGTCCTGCTCACCTTCTCAATGTTTCTCTTGCTGAATTGCTCAAGCACAGGAAGCTCCATACCTGGGGAAAATGCTGAGTTAAGCACAGCATCATCAGGGAGCCTAAAAGGTTTGATTTCCTACAAAGCTCCCAGCATGGTCACTGAGAATGCTTAACCTCAGGCTGTGTCTGTTGCTTCCCAATTTGCTCCCTTGGAGTCCCTGGCAATGTGTGCAATGCCTGGCTGTGTGGTGAGAGGAGAGAGGGCTTGCTTTAACGCCCATGGTGAGGGTTTGGAGCTGCAGCCTCAGGTAGATGCAGGGGCAAAGAGAAAGGAAACTTGCTCAGTGAACTAGAAATTCCCACACTCTGTTGTCAAACATGCTTGTTCACTGGTGTGGAAAAGGGAAGCTGAGGAGAAGTGAATTTGAATGCATTTAAATTGGGATTACAGGCATATGGCGTGGTGTCATTTGTTTTCCTCTTCCTGCTCTGCAGTGGGGCTCTAATACCTTCACACATTTGCCTTTATTTGCCATGTCAAAAGAGAAGACAGCAACTGGCTTTTTTCTCCCCTTTTGGGGCCACACTAAAAGCTCTCACTTTACACTGAACTTTGCCAAAGGAACAATCCTGATTTTCAGAAAAATTGTAGCCAGATCACAAAAACAGATTAAGCAGCTCTGACTAACTTTTATTAAACTTTTCAGCTGCTCCTCGAGGACCTTTTCTGTTTTCCAGTGGCAGAAAGGGGTAGATTAAAGGGGGTTGAGGAGACATGATGGACACAGTACCACATGTACATAATTCACCAGCAGCTGGATAGTTAGGTTTTATTGTTATGATAGTATATTTAGTGTTTTGTAAAAAGCTACTTAGGGAGCTGTTTCCCTTGTTGTACAGCAGTTTGATAGATGTAAGATTCAGACGTAAGCCTTTAATTGTGCCCAGCATCCCTGCAAAAGCAATTTCAGCTCTCTCCCCCGTCTCATGCAGCATCTTGGGATGCTCTGCATTTGAATGTGAAAAAGCTATTGTTTAACATGGCTTTAAATCACTACAGAAATATTCTGTAGCATCCTCTGGGAAAGGCTGCTTCCATCTGTCCTGTTCATTTCTCACAGTTTCTTTGGGAACCAGGGCCAGAAATCACAGAAATTTTGTTTAAAGGTTAAGCACTGAGTAGCATGATCTTCATACACTGTGAAAGCTAATAACGGGTGAAAGTGTTGCTCAAAAACATTTAAAGAGGAATGCAAAGCTTAAGGCTAAGCATCTTTATCAACCTTCACGTAAGTCTTCCCACTCATTTTCCAAAACTGTGTATGGCACAGTATAGAATTTGCAAGGGACTTTCAAGCCAATGCCCACTTTAAATAAAATGTCTCTAGCAGTGTTGTAGGCAGTCAGTCTCCTCCTGGTACTCCTGACACAAACACTCTGTAGTAGACTTTGGCCAGCTCAGTGCCATGACTGACTGACTCAAGTCAAACTCTAAGTCTGTAGCTCCTGGAAAAATGTCAAGCCTATTATTTATCTTCTGAGGAAAATGTATTTTTTATTATAGTTTAGACTTCTAGAAAAGGTATAACACACTCCCTAATGTTTTTCTATATATCCAATATTTGATGCTGCTATTGTCTCAGAGTTTCTGTTTCAAATAATGACGGGGGGGAAAAAAAGCTGTATTAAATTTACATCAAAGGAAAGCTGGGGAAGCAGAAACATGAATAACAAACACATGCATAATATGATTCTGAACAAAGAAGTCTGTGCTGCCAGTGCAGGGATGGGCTGTGTGGAAACACGTGTGTCATTGCAGTGTATTGCTAACACATGTGGGATCATACAGACATGCTTGGGGCAGCTGACATCACTGTTTGAAGGTAAATTTGATAGAATATAATTTGTAGGTACTGTGGCAATGTCTGCAATTTACATCTTTATAGAGTGGTTACCACAATCCTTTAGGTGTTATCCTGTACAAACTTCCCTATACAAGGTATGCCAAGGGGAGTGTGTATAGAATACAAAAAAAAAAAAAAAAAAAAAAATTACAAAAAAAAGCCAGATGATAATGACATTCTCAAGCAGTTCATACACATCTTTAAAATGAATGGAAAAAAAATCATTAAATTGTAATGAATTTCACACACCAAGAGCTCCAAAGCAGTTCAGCAGTTTTTCTTCTTCATCAGCTTGCAATGTTCCCAGCTTTTTGAGTGAAATACAGAGCATGGCCAAGGGAACAGAGCATGGAAGCATGGAAGTGAGGATGCGTTTGTCTAGAGCAACAGGAAGGTTCTTGGTTCAAAGCCCTTCCACAGGAACTGAGGATATGCTAGTCTTAAGGGTACCTCAGATTTTTGTAGAAGTGATTTAGTACTTTAGAATTGTTACACAAAAATAGGTATGCTTGACATTTTTCAGTAGTAGTCCTGGGTTGGTTTCACCAGGTATTTGGAAACTTGAACAATCAGTGTCTGAACATATTCTTGCATTCCTTTAGAAGCACCTCTGGCCCGTTCTGCTGTCCTTCATATCACCCTCAAACCAAGGCAGCAGAGCACTGACTGGCTGGCCTTTATCTTGGCATTGTCCAAGTGTTCATCACCCGTAACGGTGCAGCAGGTTTTCAGCAGCGGGCAGCCATCAGTCATGGTAATTACAGTTTAGGCCAAATTCTCAGAAGAGCTTGGCATACTGCCCCAGATCTGGTCCCAGACATGGATACATAATGCTTTCCTGCAGGAATCACAGCTCTGCTTTTGGGAGCCACCTAATTCCATTCTCTTAGAGCTGGAGTGTATGGTCAGGATGAAGGTGGCAGCTAAATGCCTGTCACACATGGTTGATGCTGGTTTGTGATACTTGTGGTGCAAGAGAAGGACAAAAATGAGAATCCAGCTATTAGAAAGTGATAGTTATGAACACTCATTTTCTGTTACTAAAATCAGGTGTCTGGTTGACTGTATGCAGAGATTGAGGTGAAAACAGCCACTTAAGTTTTGGCACACTGTAGCTAAACATCCCAGAGCATGTCTTTAAACCTTGGTGACCTAAATTGCTTTTAATGAATCTCCAAATAGTATGTAAGGAAACCCAGATTTATATTCATTATGTTGGTATCTTAAATTTCCATCTATATTATCACTGAAAGATGCTTAGAGCTACACAAATTCAAAACAGTTAAAAAAAAAAATCACTGGAACAGAATTATAATCAACCTTAAAATAGTAGTTTTCAAGACTAACCACTAAAGTCAGTTGTAGGTTTCTTGAATTTCTGCCTCCCCAAAGGCAGACCCAAGGGTAAAATAAGCTAGATTAAATCAGTGGTTATCCAAGGGGTTATCCAAGGGCTTCTTGGCCTTTCTAATTGACCCTCAAAAACTATTTTACCTATTCTGGCAACAGACTAAATGAAGGCACTTCACCAACTTTTACATTAATCTAAACAAATGTTAAAAGACAGACAATGAGGGGGGAAAAATCCCCAAGAAAATGTCCCCAAGCCAAAACCAAACAGGCAACCAAAGACCCCTGCCAGTCCCTTGAGGTGGGCAAGGTCACTCCCTGGCAGAGCCCCCATGAGCTGTAGGCAAAGCTGCCCCAGCCTGGATGTGAGGTGGGAAGCCGTGCTAGCAGGGCAATGTAGAGCAGGGCTTGGCTGGAGGGCAGGCCCTCCTGCCCCTGCTGTATTTCAGTGCACTGCCAGATACTACAGTGAGTAAAGTGCTCACAGTGTGCCTGCCTGAGCACTTGCACAAGGTCCCACCACATGCACAGAGAGAGCTGCTGAATCTTTACCCTGCCAAACAAGGTCAGTGGGAATTTGTTCACTGAGTGATGCAGGCAGGATTTCCCCCCACAGACACACACCTCCTCCCGGATGCATGTGCATGTGAGTGTTTATGTACATACATACATTTTACAGTACAAAGTACTCACAGGAAGGCATCTTTGCTCTTTAAATATTTTTCTTCAACTTCATATTGCATGAAGTCAGGTCCTCACTGTTATGGTTTCTCAGAGCTTAATGGAGTTAAAGAGTCCTTCTTGCTCCCGACTGCTGCAATAACAATCAGGGTGGGAGGAAGGGGAAATGAGCATGCAGCACATGCTGTACCTTCCAGCCACCAGCTATTGTTAAAAGCATTTTGCTCCAGACAGAGTGGCAGCAAGGCATGGGGTGGGAAGCAGGTGTAACCTGCCAGGAACACCAGTCTAGAAAGTTGATTTTTAAATCAGATGAGTACTCCTACTTCTCTGATGCCTCTTGTCACCACTGAAAGAGGTTGTACATTCCTGTTGCTCAACACATGAAAGCTTAACAAACACCTCTATGGCAAACCAAGAGCTCATTTTCTCAAGCTGGCACCACTTTGGTCATTCACCTGCAAAGTCAATAGCCATTTTTTCTTCAACTCCCTATCATAACACAGCATTTCACATGCAACTGTTTGCTCTCAGGAAGCTTGTTCCCAGGCACTTTGCCATAGCTGGGTTCCTTACAGAATAGTATTGAATCTCTTCTCCTTGCTTGCCCTGCTTGTCCAACTTAGTATTTTTCCACTCTCTTCAAAAAGTCCCACCGGGAGAGGCTGCCCAGGCTGTGCTAGCCCCAGCGCAGCACTTTGCTCAAACTAAGTCTGCACAGGTGTGTAGCCTGGCACTATGGACAAGGTTTGAACTGCTGCTGGTTGGCCCAATTCAGGTCCCTCACTCCCTAAATTCAAATTCAATATGTTGGAGACTTGGTCAGCCCTTGCTGAACACCAGTGCTATTCACAGACAGTCTTTAGGAAGTTTTATAAACATCGATGTGTAGGTCCTTGCCACAGTGCATGAGGCCAGCAGTCCACATGTTCAAACCCCTTCTTTGCTTCAGTGTGGGAGCTACTGTCCTGCAGTGCAATGCTAAAGCATATTTGTGGTCACCTTTAGGTCATTCTGCTCCTGATCTCCATCAATAGCTTGATTTCAGATACCTTCCTGCTAAACACTCACACACCATGCAATGCAATACAAATGAACATGTTCAGCCCAGGTGCCACCATAAAAAAGTATGATGAAAGAATGTCCCATCTTCCACTGATCAGGGCAGGCTCTCTGCTTCTTTTTCTCCACCATGGCCTGGAGATGAAGTACTTATATGCATCATATACACCTTGCTCTTGAAATGGCTCTTCTCTGTCCAGGATTATCCTTCTGCAGCAGGACACAGCTGCTTGACAAGGGAGACAGCTGACCATAAAAAGGCCTGGCAATTTCTGTCCCTTACTAAGAATTTTCTTCACTTGTACTTATATTTCTTTTGGCCTCATATTTATTGGTCCTCTTTTACCAGAGGATATTTTTTGGGAAAGACAATCCAGCCCAGTTTCCTGTGCCTCATATGCAGCAGCTCTCAACTCCAGCTGAATATTGCTTGGTTGTCTTCAGGAGTTAGCTCAATACCCTGCCAAAAATGCCGCAGCAACTAATCCCTGATTCTCTTCCTCTCCTTCTCCAGCACCTTTTTGCCTCACTCACAGGTGATATTGCCCTGTTCCTGGTAGCTTGGCTTACTTGACTGGGCTGAAATGATGTTGAGAACCCATTTCTGACCCTCAGAAATGGTCTTTCCCCCAAGGAAAATTCTCCTCTTTAAACAGTCCACTTGCACTTAGGAGGAAAAATACAATTTTTATCTCATTATCCGATTTCCCAGACATTTGCAATTATGAGCTCTGTATCTAATTTGTTCATTCCTAACACATATGATTTGACCTGGAGCTATGATGTACAGACTCAGACTATGAGAAAAGGACTAGAGAGTCAGTATTAATCAGTTCAGCTTTATTTCACTCAGCTGTGACTCTGGATGACTTACTAGCAATTTTGGACTGACGAAAATACAACTGTCCTGTGCTGCAGTGGAGTGCATCCGTCTGCACCCTGAGAGCTGTTGTTGCCTTCTCATCTATTGCTTCCCACTTGTTGCAGTATCACTTCATTTAGTCCAGAGGAACTTGCCATTTGCACTGCCAACAAACCTTGAAAATGTTCTGAATTTCAAACCAGGAAAGACCATAAAATGCACTTGCTGTGTCAAATGCCTCAGAAACTGTTCTTGTGCTACCATAAAATCTTATCCAAGATACACAGAGATAAAGTTCTATGCTATTTGTAGTTTTTGCTGCATTGTTTTTAAGTACTGGTATTATATACCCTAATAAATAATTTTACATTTTGCTCTGCATCTTTGCTTCTGTCTGATTAAGAAATGAAGATGGGAAGAGCAAGAATCCATCCCCATGTGGGACTGGGCTACCACAGTACAGGCCACAGCATGTAAACACAGTGATGCAAAGTCCAATCTCCCCTGTACCTTAAGCACCCCTGTAAGAATAAGAAATTTGTCTAATTCTTACAGGGCTATAATGACAGCTGGTCTCAAATCCCTTTCCACCCCTTCGTCCAGGCTGCTGAACTGTTTGGGGGACAAACAGTGCCATCAGGATGATGGCTTAAAGCAGCCAGAATTCCTGGCTTGTAGGAAGTACAACACAGCCGCACCTGTACTGCTGGTGGAGGTGAGGCAAAAAGTAGGACGGCTGTGTCCCTGTGGGGCTAGCTCAAACTCATCAGCTCACACAGAGCTAGCTGGGACATGATAGTATCACCTCCTGAGACAGAAAAGAGAGACTCAGGCTGTCTCCAGTGTGGCTCCATTGGAGCAGGAACCATAGGCCAGCTCTTCTTCAAGCCAGTGAAGTGCCAGCTCACTAGGTTGTGCTACCAGCCCAGTTCCCAAAGGATCTATTGGCTGAAGCAGAGAACCTGCCTGGGGGCCACTGGTTCACTGCCACCTTCAGAAACCAGAAGTACTGGGAAGGTAGGACAGTCATACCTAAGCCCTCTGTGGGAATTGTGTACAACATGTATTATTCCCATTACCAGGAGTAGCAAAGGAAATCCTTCAGCAAAGGAAATCCACATGGCATTTTATGATGTTGGGCAAACAGACAGCATAGTAACCCTTGCACTGGCTCCTCCATCACCATGCCTTGCAAATGCAGGTTCAGCTGATTACAGAATCATTGAGGTTGGAAAAGACCTCTAAGATCATTGAGCCAGCCATTAACCCAGAGCCACTGTTCACCCCTAAACCATTGTATAGATGATGTGTGTCACTGGAGAGATGCTTACACGAAGCTCCCATCTGCACAGTACTTCTTTTTTAACTCCTTGTGCTAAATAGCATCCTTCTATGTTGGATTTGCTAAAAACACTTGTATTCTTGTCATGTTCTGCTCCCAGAAGTCCAGGAGGATTTCAGTGGGAACAGTAATACTGTCTCTGTCTTTGTAGACTCTTTCCTTATTGGATATTTTCAGCATCTAGACAGCCAAAACAATCAAATTTGACTTTTATAAATTGCAATATCCAAAATAATAAAAGGAAATTATCAGTTAACATCTTTATTTGAAGCAGTTTTTATAAAGACTAATAAAATAAATATTATGCAAATCTATTTCTGACAAGACTTCTAATTTTTAGGAAAATTTGATGCTACTGTAGCTTGTTATATTAAAAGGAAAATAAAATTCAAAATGTTGAAAATCCCCTTAAAGTAGGAATTCCCTGTTTTAATCTACCCTGAAGATCACACAAACAACATTTCATATTTTATGACAGCAGATCAGAACAGCACCATTCCTTTCTTCCATATGGCAACGATGATGCAAAACAATATCTGGAGCAAGAAGAAAAAAATAGTATGCGACTGATTGGAATACAAAGAAAAAGAACTTCATTGAAATTATCTTTTTAGAGCATCATCCCACATAGCTCAGAACCTCTCAGCATGAGTCTGGCATAAGCTGTGCTGTAGGAAACTTCTCCAAGGCTTCCAACTTCAGACTGAGAGGTAAAGATGCAGAATTTGGCTCTGGGCATCCTGCTGTGGCTGACCCTTGCCCTGAGCAGGGGACTTGGACTGGATGTCTCCAGAGGTCCCTGCCTCTTGCTCAAATAGCCCTTTTTTCTCCAAACCTTAATCACAGACTGCCTCCCTGTTGGTCTCTTACTGCTGTCTTCTCCCAGAAGTTACCTTCCCACAGACAGCTCAGGTCAGCTCCCCTGCCATGGAGCTGCTCCTCTCTGTGACCAGCATGACCTTCCAGCTGCCTGCCTGGCTCTTGCAATGGCATTGTCCCCCTGGGGAGAGGCTGGTATTGCAACGAGGCTGTGTTTTCACTACCCAAAACTGAGCTTTCTTTACAGAAAAATGGCTGGTTTGAATGGCTTTTTTTGTCAGTGAAGAAAGTCTGTGCTTCCAAGCATTTGTGGGGCACAGGCATGGCAGCTGGTGAAGGAGGAACACTGGGCCAAGCCAGAAACCCTGCTGGGCAGCTGGGTTACCAATTACTTCATAGCCCATTAAAGAGTGAATAGCCTAAAAATTATTCTGCACTAATGGCATCAGTCTTCTATGATTCCCTTCCAAGAGGCTGAGATGAAGCACTCATTCACAAGCCTTAAAATGTCCCCAGTCAATAGGTCTTACTTAGGACAAAGCTATGGGAAAAAAATGCAGAAAGATAAGTAGCTGTCCTGAAGTCACCATTTTTTAACAGAAATGAGAGATCTTTTGCCATGTTAGATCTTAAGTGATGCTGCTTTTGCTATGCTCTTTTGGCAATTTGTGAGTTGAATATGGAACCTGGAATATCATATTAAATTTGTCTTCATTTTAGGGCAGAGTTTAAGTGTCTCTTGTTTATGGAGAAGGAATTAACATTTCCCCCCTTAAGATGTAGTTCAGTATTTTGCACACTTATTTTACAATTATTTATTAATCAAGCTGTCACCATATTGGCATGTCTACTTAGAATTATTTTTTCTTAGGCTGATGCAAATAATATCATGTCTTCGCTTGTCTGAGGAGGACAAGAACATCTTGTAAGAATAAAATTCTCAAAATCCTTACACAGACATGCTTATCTACACCCTGCAAGTAGGTTTTTGTATTCTGTATTCATTGTGAATTTGGAAGTTAGAGTGGCAAACAAGCTTTATGCTTTAGCTGTGTTCCTGTGAGCATGTGTATGAGTATCAAAAAATGAGGTACTCAGTGGATTAAGCAGCTGGTATTCTTGTTCATTTTGAGGAGATAAAAATTTGTTTGGCTTTAATTTTATTTATTGAAAATGTCTCTGATCATAGTTCCTACTATGTAACTCACTCTCAAGTACTGCAGTGCTGCAGGGTGCAGGTTACAGGTAAGTGATCTGTGGGCAGCCACATACATTAAGAGTAGAAAACCACCTTTCATTTATACTAAAGCAAAGAAAAACCCCAAGTCCATCCTGTAATAAAAGTGAATGGATAAAACCCCCTGCCCAAGGTACCAGGCTGTCTGAGAAAGCTGGTGCAAAAGCAAATGCTACAGGTGAACCAATTGCAAATTGAAACCAATCAACTCCAGGGCAGGACGTGCTTGGCATCAGCCGAAAGGATGAAGAGGTGTGCAGGGGTAGCTGTCACCCCCATGGCTGGCTGCAGAGTGACCCCCAGCCGAGATGCCCAGCTTCAGTGCAGCCCCTGCACTGAGCACTTCCAGCACCAGTTCCCCTCCTGGGCAAGGAGGAGCTGTTCTTTGTCTGCCTTAAAGCAATACCCAGAAAAGGGTGGAGACTAATGTATTTTCCATTATCAGAAAAGCTCACAAACAAGTATTGCTTCCCTGCTCTCTGCCACTCACAAAGGCTGGAGCCTCTCTGGAAGGCAGCCTTGTACAGAGGAACACGGAGGCACTCCCAGGCCAGGGCTGGTAAACACCCACAGGGAGACAAAGGACCTGATATTCATCACCGGGGATTTAGGGCTGCATCCAGGGGAGGTGATACAAAAGTCTCTCTGTAGCTCCCATCAGTGCCTGTAAGGTTACAGGCATTTGTCTGAACTGCTGTATTTTCCACGGGACCCAATGAAAGAGAAAAGTTGTGCTCTTGCAGCGATGGTAGGAGCACGCCTGTTGTGGCTGAGCTGACTGTGTTAACTCTCGGTGCTCAGAGAGGAGAAACTTCCATCCTAACAGCACCAATGTGAAACCAAACCGTGGGCACCAGCCCAAACCACTCCCCTGCATTTTGGTAGGTAATGGGGCCTATATTTGGGAGGATGAATCTTTTAGTCCATTTTATGTCCTGCTGAACTCCCCTTTGGCCACTAAGGTGTTACTTCAGTTCTGAGGAACTGTTTGACTTTGGAGCAGCAGAAACTAGTTGCAAAGAATTTTGGCATTCATTGTGGCCATCCAGTACTTACAGGGGTTTATAAAAAAGAGGGAGAGTGATGTTTTATACGGACAAATAGTGATAGGACCAGGGGAAACAGCTTTGAACTAAAAGAGGAGATATTTAAATTAGATATGAGGAAGAAATCCTTTACTCAGTGGGTGGTGATGCACTAGAACAGGTTGCCCAGAGAAACTGTGGATGCCCCATCCCTGCAAGTTGGCCAAGTTGGATGGTGCTCTGGACAACCTATATTTGGTGAGTGGCATCTCTGCCTATGGCAGGGATATTGGAACTAGATTATATTTAAGGTCAATTCCAGCTCAAACCATCCTATGGTATAGCTGGTATAGCTGGACCTATACCTGCTGCTGCATACCTATCTCACTCTCTTTATCACTATAGGCAAGTCACTAACAGTGTCAGTTCCAATGGAAAATCTGTTTAGTACCTTAGTCTGAAAATTCTGCCAAAAAGCAGAAGAGGTAATGTGATCAAGCCCAAATATCAATATACTAATTTCTCAAAGTAGTACTTGATTTTAAAAATCACCATCCAAAGCATAGCAATAATAGGGGTTTTGTTTTACACATTATGCTATGCTGCCTTTGATTTCAAGACTTTATTTTCTTAGGCATGAAGGCTAGAAAGGCTGGATTCAGATTCATGAAAAGTGAGAAACTGTAATGAAACTGCAAAACTTGAGGAACTAGGACTTGGCAGAAAACAACATATGTCATGAGATTTACACTACAATTAGAAAAGCAAATTGTACTGCTGTATAACTGCACAGGTGTGCAGAACTGCAGTCACTTGATTGTCAGGAAATACAGTGATGCAGTAGAACTGTCTCTTAAGCCTGTATTTCAAGCAAGTCAGAAGGAACACTTCTTTACAGCCACGGAATCCAGCCAACAAAACCCATGGGGCATGGTGCTACCCTCCCACACCCTCAACAGTACCAGAACAAAGGCACGCAGGAACTAGTGGACAGCTGCCACTCAAAGCTGTGTCGAGGCTTTTACAGGGAATTTGTCCTGAGAAATAATAAGAAACCTTTCCCTTTAGTTTCCTTATCAGGTTTTCAGATCAGTGCTCTTCCCAGCCTCTCCTCCTCTGGGCTGCTCACAGTGTGGAGTGCTCTTTTCCTGTTTACCCTCACATCCTTTTTTATTACTAGGCAGGATTTTTTTTTTAAAGCACACTCAGGCGCCTGCTTGTTTTTTCTAAAGCTCTACAGGGATTTGTCGGCGTCTTTTGCAGCAAGCCATCCTGTTTTCAGACAAAGTTCCTGTCTTGTTAAAAACAATAATTTCTGAATGTCTCTGTAGGTCTCCTGCTTTTAATCATCCTGAGTCCTTGAGCCATGCGATCCACACTCAAAATATTTAGTGTTTGTTTGTAGCTAAAAACAAAAAGGAAAATAAAGGAAAAGCCCATTGAACATTTCCTTCTTCAAGACAGGAGACCCCTGAGCACTGCAGTAGCACAGGTCTGCTGTGCATAGGCTGTGCAAAGGCTGTGACTATCAGACAAAACAGACAAAAAAGCAGCAGCAGCAACTTTACTGTCACTCAAAATGCCTTGCTGCTCAGGAGTAAGTTGCTTGCAGGTGCCTCAGTCACAGGTAAGTGCCAGCCAACAGAGCTCTGACAGCCATGCTCAGCCCTGGAGCAGACCTGCAGGGCACAGCAGAGGATG
The DNA here is from genome assembly GCA_013389925.1 of Aegithalos caudatus. NCBI lineage: Eukaryota > Metazoa > Chordata > Aves > Passeriformes > Aegithalidae > Aegithalos > Aegithalos caudatus. The sequence continues at coordinate 16,656 of WEIU01017863.1, forward strand.
TGCTGGGCCATAGTAGGACTGGCCCATCTTCTGGGCCCAGCCTGCACCTAGAGAAAAGAAAAAGAGTAACGCTGTATTGTGCAACAGCAATAATTTTCATACTGATCAAAGCTGTGCATGGCTTTGAAACCCACTGACAGGCAGTAATAGGGGCAGTATAAGGCTATATTATTTATTGGGGTTTAATTTTATGTTGAGAGAAAAACTCAAGCAACCATCTGTCATACCTCAGCTATTGTAATTCTGTACATGCTCCCTACTACTGTAATAAGGACAATTATTCAAAGAGTATATCCATGCTGACAACACCTCTTGTGGTGGGGGACCACTGTTTCACATACATTTAGTGCAGGACAGGTATTTTGCATGGCATCATGTGAGACAGAGATGGGAGATTACTATTCATGCTTCCCTTTATATCCAGCAGTAGAAGATAATCTCTGTTAGGAAGCAGTTAACACCCTTAAGTTAGAATACCCTGCTGAGGGACTCCTCTCTGTGTAGTTTCTCCTTATTACCCTAGCGCAGGAGGAAAGTGTCCTGCCTTTAAAAGTTAGAGTATGTGAACAAACCCTCAGTAATTAGTGATATAAGATATCAAAGTGTTTAACAAGTGTATTTAGTACCACTCAGACAGAAATAGTTGGGGGAAGTTGGTCCACAGGAGGTGATATGTGTCACCTTAAGCTGGGATAAGAAGTCAAGCTTCTTTCATGCACCCCCAAGGAGGGGCTGGATCTATTTGCCAGTGCTGCAAGGACTGAACCCCTGAGCTCCTGAAGGAGCACTTTCCAACCTCTTACCTATTGGAAAATGCTGTTATTACAATGGCAAAGGGCAAAAAAATAAAGGAAAAAACCCCAAGACAAATCATTTACTTTCCTTACTGGGTCCAGGTTTGCATTATACAAAGCTGCATCTTAAAGAATCTCCTTAAAGGTCACCTCCTTGGAGCTGAGGGATACCTCACCTTCAAGTGCACCTCCAGGCTTTTGTGTACTGTTGTGTTCATGGAGGTGATGAAATGTGTTTCAAAATATGTATGCTTAAAGAGGCCACAGCCTGTACCTCCATTAAGAGAAAGGGTTTATTGTGTGCTTCCTGATGCTGAACACTCATGCAAAACAATCATCAATCAAAGTTTCAGGCTTTGGTAAATTTACCCCTGACAGTTCTTATAGGAAGATGTTACACAATCCCTAACCAAAATGCTTTGATCTCCTAAGTCAAAGTCAATATGTCCAGCTGGATAAATAGCATTAAGCCCAGAACTGCTTCCTGTGTAAGTGATAAAAAATTGATAAAATCCTGACTTTCAGAAGCACAGGTGCTTTAAATCAATGGAGCACAGTTCACCAAAGCTATTAATACTACCCCTGGAAGTCTCCACTGGAAGCAAAAAGCTTTGAAATTTTCATGCTCCTTAGTTCATAAATGGAGTTTAAATTAGGTGGGTTTTAGGCAGCCACAGCCACTGAGCCATACTCTGTGCCAGTGTCAGTAGAACCATGTCATTTGCTTAACTGGACCAGAGTCCCTGAGCCAATATTCAGCCTCCTGCACTGCCAGCCTCCCTGCAGGGCAGCTGGATTAGCTTTCAAGGATATGCTTACAGAAACAATTTTGCAGACTTTTCCCTATTCCCTGTCTTAACCAGTCCTCTCTTCAGACACATTAAATGTGTTACCCCTCCCTTTCAGGGTCCTACCATTTTTCAGACCCCACTTAGTCTCCTTGAACTCTTAACTGACCACAGAGAGAACATTTCATCCTTCCCCTTTTATTATCATAGGTTTACAGCCCCTCTTTCTGGGAAAAAGCAAGGCTGGTAATACCAGATTCAGGCAGGTTTCCTTCCCTCCAGTTTATTTGCTTCTGAACATTGATAATCTATTACAGATTCTGTCTTACTGCCCATTCCCCTGTCCCCCCCTCCCCCCATAACAATGACATTCTTGAAAGCTTGAGATAAATATCCTGTTACAAAACAGATGATCAGGCTGAATATTACTTTCATCCTCTAAGTGACTACCTGTGGGGGAGTGCAGATAGTCTGTTTAGCCATATGGATGGTTTTCCATCATTCACAAATGTCACTGACAGCGGGGCAAATTTCCTTTTTTTTACATGGTCTTTGAGTTGCTTCACCTGAAGTTGATTTTTTGAAGGTAAAATTCACCCTGGTCCAAAGGCCACTTCATAGCAAATATAGCCCACATGTTCTTATGAAAGTCCTTAAAACATATGCAGAATTTCAGAAAAACATGCACCTTATGCTAAGGAAACCCTTGGAGGAATTCTTTGACATACCAATCTTAGAAAATAATTTTGAATGGATTAAAGGGTATGTCCATCTTCTGAAACACATGACACACCTCTCTTCTCTCTTTCAAGTATACAGTAACTGAAGATTTCTAGGAGCGCTGGGTCTTCTAAAAAAAACCAAACAAAATCAACAGCATTAAAATACTTCCTATAAACTCTTCTTTGGACCTGAGGGGAGGAAAGGAGTCAGGAAAAAAAGTCCCCTCTGCTATTTCTCAAGAAGTATTTTTTACTTCCTCAAAATGACCATGCCCACAAAGAAGCATTGAGGTGCCCTCTCACCCAGCAGCAGAAACAAAAACAGACACCTTGAGTTTCAACAAATGGCCTGGCTGGGCAAATTACAGAGCTAAAGAAAACAGTCTCTATCTAAGAATATGTCAGCTAATGCCCTTTTACCCCAAGCCAGTAAGAAGAGCTCAGACCTGATGTCAGAGAGAGCAGAGACAGCACTTTTCATGGGGAGCTGTTCTCTCAGGTTTGGCAGCCATGTTCTGTCTAGGGCTTGCTCCTTCCTCCTTGTCCTCAGCCACAATTCATAACACCACCCAAGTGAGCAGAAAAACCCCTGACTGCTCCCAAAGCTGTTCCTGCTCTAAAGGGTGACCTTAGGCAAAAGCAATCTCAGCAAGTGCTGCTCCTTGCTCACAAGCACATGTAGCCCTCCCATCCCTGTGCCTCACAACAGCCCATGTTGGACACAGATCAGATGCCCAAGAATTGCTCGTAGGCAAACTTTTCAATCCACAGTGAATGGTGGCAATGTCAAGTTTTTGGAGTCTTGAGTATGAAAATCAGGTGGGAATTTGTGAGGGAAGGAGACAAGGGCCAAGGAACCTATAAAAATCCACAGGGCAGCTGTTGGCATAGGGGAGGTTTTGGAGTCATCTCTGCCTTACTTGTAATGTTTGATTGGACCTCAACTTGCCACAGCTGGACCTGATCCTTCTGGATTGCTTTTCCTTTCTCATCTGTACTGTCTGTGGTCAGAAGTTCATCTTCCCCTTCTTTCTAAAGGCAGTGTGCTGAACCCAGCTTAATGGATGATCAGAACAACTGATCAATTCCAAAGTCTGAAAATAAAAAGTCCTTGGTTAATTTCTCTGCTATTTTGGCCTCATTTACCTTCTAAAGTAATAGGCAATATATTTTTTCCAGGGACTCAGTTGCAAAATCAATATAGGCTTTGCTTTTAAGAGCAAAAAGACAATCAACATTCACCATAGGTCCTATTCCAGGCACTGTTTTTGCCTTGCTATGTCAGCTAAACCTAGTTTGAAAAACTGTAGTAACACCACTGATGATCTTACTCAGATGAGATAAATAGCTTCAAAGTGATTGAATCAAAGGTATGTCCTCAGTAGAGAGGGATGATTAACGGGTAGTAACCAGTATTTTCCCATAACAATGTATGTCTTAGCTTTACCAACTAATAACATAATATCTCTACATTTACTTCTGCAGGTTTTCAGTAAATAAAGAAGTCCAGCTAACAAAATGGTTCAAAGGAAATCCCTGTAGTGCATTTCTGAGTTGCCCTGAAGCTAAGTGATGTGAGTAGGTAACCTCTCCCTACCTGTTTCTAACAGTTCTCATCCACCTGTCATAGCAGAAGCATCACGTATTGTTGATGAATTTAAAGGAGTGGTAGCAATGGTTTTTAAATAATTAGTCTGTTTCTGAATCTAAAAGAGATTAAATTTATCACTGAGTTCAGAGAGCTCTTTGAATGCAAGAACTCATGCTTATTTGCCTCCAGTTTTCTGAGTAACTACATGAATCAACAGGGGTGGCACTTGAAGGCACTGAGCTTAAGTGAAGAGCACTCTCATCTCGAGCTCTCAATGCAGAAGACTTGGTTCCTCTTTGCATAAATCCTGGGGAAGAAATATGAGACACTGAGAGTTCCTTTGTTTTTGCTCACTGGATTTAAGCAATTCCTCCTGCACACATCAGAACAATGAATCCCTTCAGTCTACCAGACTACAAGCAATATAAGGCAATCAGTTCATGCTGCAGACCTCTAGAATTTTCTAAGTTTTGGGGAAGCAAATGGGATGATCACACCGACTTCAGACTCAAACTTTGATTCTGCTATTTTAAAGAGAAGTAATAAACAACATACGTCCTGAACACACACATGGTCCCCTGTATCCAATTTTTACCCTCACATAATGTACACATCATTAAGACAGAACATCTAGGCTGAAGTTGTGCTCACTAATTAGAAAAATTCCTGGCCAAAACTGTATTGGTCTGAGTCCAAAGAACCCAGGTACTTTAGCGATTCCTCACCCCATACTGTCACTCGTGGAATCCTTACCTTATGTACTTCTAGCCTCAGTAAGGACTTGCTAACACAGCCAATACACTGAGTGTGGATCAGCACCAACACAGCTGGTAGGTTGCTCTTGCTCTGAACCTACACAGAATGTAACAGAGCCCCGTTCTCTGTCCGACTTCAGGAAATTCACTTTTTCAGATTAAAAAACATCCTGCAGCCATTTGTTGGCTCTCCAAAATCCACTGACAATGCTGTTTGGTTAGATGGTCAGGCATTTTAGTGGGATGCTCAGCACCATTCAGAGCAGTGATCTGGCTCATTAATTGTTCCTGAAGAACAATTGGAGAAGAGGAGACAGTATATTAAGGTTATGATAATTTGAAATATTTCATATTTATCCAGATTTTAAAAAAATTAATTCCATTGACTAGTTGAACTACAAGGTTTTGATACCAAAAGCACAGTTTGGATTAAATGAGAAAGAAAACAGTTACCAGTTTTTGTTTATTTCATATTTAATCTCCAGAGAGAATTTTTTTCTGAAAGTGTCATTTGGATGCTGACCTGGTCTGAGTAACTTTGCAGAAAAACCAGTTCTTCTTTCCCTCTGTGATACATGTAGAAAAGCAGTAGCCTTTGCAGTGCAATGCACCATTCTTCAGTGGGGTACTAAACCTACTCGTCTTGAATATAGGACATAACATATTTCAAGGGCTAGTTTGGAAGCTGCATTATCATTGTCCACTGGAAAAATTACATAGGCAAAAAACCCTGGCAAACTAAAACTCAAAAAGTAAAAAAAAAAAAATTAAAAAGACAAGACAAGGTGTTGAGGGTGGGTGTAATGAAAATGCTGATGCCACTTGTATTCAGTGGCAGTAATTAGCTTTACCATAGTAAATTCTGGGCATATGGCATATCAAATTTCTTATATGATTTAAATGGTTCTAGTAAATGTTTGTCTCACTGTAACTGTGAAAAATCTCCTCTTTTCTCAAGAATAAAACTGCTCCAGTATCTTGCCCTGACAGCTGACACTTTAAAAAAAAGCCTCCCAAATCCACTTAAGGCAATGATGTGTGTTTAATGCAAGAGAACAACAATTAGTGTATTTTTGACTGAAAAGAACTCAGTTTAACTGCCAGAAATGTCAGAAGTTCCTCGTTACCCTGACACTTACGTAATTGTTCTGTGAACACCCACACACCGGAATAGACCTACTCCACCAAAAATTGCAGGGCTGACTCACTGAGTGTTCTTCTACGTATTGAAGACCTAACCATCTAGGATACATCATCCATAGCATAATTCTAATGTGATTTCCCTGATTAAATAAAGTTACACTTCACTCAGGGAAAAAAACCCAAACCCTTCAATATCTTCATCTTCCTGTCTGCCAATCACAGAGGAAGCAGCCAAAAACGGCAACACTGCAGGCAGTGTCTGCTCTCCAAAGCCTTGCCTGAGTCCCATACAAGGGCAAGGCTGGGATTAGATGCATCTGGCCATGGTCTTCAGGATTCTCCTTGCTGAAACGCGACACAAAAGCAATTGTACCTACAACCCACCTAGTTTTAACCTCCATGCTGTGTAACATTCACCTTTCTGAATCCACTTGTTATAACTGGCCATAAACCACCTTATCTGAAGGAAAGTGCTCCCCGCCATGCAGCTCATCCTAGCCCTGTGCTAAGGCACTAATCTGGTGCAGTCTGGAAAGGAAGCAGGGAACCACTGAATGCTGATCCTTGCTTCCCTCACTTTTTAAAATCCCATTCAAATTCTGCTGTGGTCCAGAAATGCTTAAGTTCTCTGATCTGATGGGACTACCACATGAAATGAAGCAGATTACTGCAAACCGGGACTAGAAGAAAAAAAGACAATAACCAACCAACATTTATAATGATTACCAGACAAAAACCTCTAAGAAAGAGCAGGAAGGCTCCAGTGTACCACTGGAAAGCATAGGGCTGTAAGTGCCTCTACAACGTCTTGCAAACCCTTGAACAGAGATCTGTTCACACAAATTAGCTTCGTGAAACTTTGTGAAAATGGTTTATACTTTACAGTTCTGCTACAAAATTACTCAGAGAAAGCAGTATTTAAATATAATTTACCTTTGTGGTATGTTGGTGACACCAATGTACCAAATAAGTGAAAAAATCTGTGACCATGGACAGTAATGTAATCATCATTACATGGTGCTATGACATACCCAGTGATGACCTAGTATTTGGATATGACAGTTCTGCTATTAAGTCCTTGTAAATACCTAAGCATAATAAACTTGAATATACCTAATCAGAATAAACTTGACAACAGTAACTGTCTTGCCAGCATTTCCAGAGATTACACTTGTACACACCCAGCCTTCAAGGTATATTTTATACTGCAAATCTTCTAAATACCGATTCAAAGAACTACCACACCCATTTATGGTTTACCTTGAGATGTATGCCTTTCAAAAGGACTCTGTTCCCTCAATATATACTTTTCTAGAAATGTAAACAACCCAGTATTGCCCCAGACATTTATAATAGTGCTCCACATTCAGATCATTGCCCTTTCCCCACTTGTTCTATTTACATCAAATTCTTTCTATTGGTTTCCCTCTCCTACCAACTGAAGTCTCTCAATCTTCCAAATGAAATAACCTGTCTGATCTGTGAGACTTAGGAGTTTTAGTGACTGACCCCTTAAGACCACTGAAGTTTGGCAACTTTATTTTTATATTCTGGTTTGTTTGTTTGTTTTGGCAGAATGGAGGTGCAAATCATAGCAAACTGAACTAGAAAGGTTTGTGTGATTTATATCACATTCCATTTCCTGGAAGACAGCACCATGGGTGCTTCAAATTCAGCATGTGACTTCAGCCCCTTTTTTTTTTTAAAGCAGAGTAGGACATTTTAACACCTAGGTCTGGCCATCAGTTTGATACATCCCTCTCAACAAGCTTTTACCAGCATTTTTGACAGCAGCAGGTCACAAGGGAAAGCTCCAGGCTCAGTAATAAGGAAACTTTTACCTCTGTTAGAGTATGTATCTGGTTTGGTGCAGGTCCTGCCTGGCCCAGGAGAAGTCCCTATGAGGGACTTTTTGTCTGTGAAAAGTAACGCAGAAGTGCTAAATGGAAGTTGCAGGCACCAGGATGCATAATTGCCCCTGTGTCTTCCCCTGTGATGTCCTGGAGTCAAACTGTGTGCTTAGCTCCATGGGGTCCCGAGGACACATTTTGGTGGCCATACAGAAAACAGTCAGTGGAAATTGAATTGTTCGTGCCTTGGTTGAACTACTAATTGCCTCTCTTTGGAAACAATATGTAAGATAGCTGCATAGCATTTCTTTTCATAAATACGTCCGTCCCAGGATGAATATCTTTTTCTTACATAATTTTCTCTCCCTGCTCTGCTCTCTGCACAGCTGATTTACCCTGCACTGTGCCAATACAGCCCTCGTTTACTCTTTTCATGGTCTAGAACAAGCCTTCAGTCATCCCAGGGGCAGGGTTTATTCCCATGGTCAGAACAGAGAGATTTGGTAGCAGGAGATTTTGCAAACACAGAGAAAATCTTTAGCATTGGGAAAAGACAGCTGCTTTCCATGCTTCCTTGATGCTGTCAGGTTTGCTTCCTTGTAGGATGAGTGAATGGGATGAAAATGGGACCGTCCTATTGAAGCAACATACTTTACTGACAGCACTAATGCCTCCCCAGGTAAGCCCACATGTTAGTCCCTAGTTAGCCCTTCAATCAAAATGGGCAGCATTATAAAGAGATTATAGCATTTCCTCAGCAGCCTCATCTGGTGTGATGTATGTGCCCAGTATAGTGGGATACAGGCTGCCACTGAACAGCAGACAACAGAAGAGAGAAACACCAGCCTGCACAATATGAAAACACCCTCTGGACACTACTGAACTCTTTGGTATTGGCTAAGAAATAATATAAGCACATTGTCTGTATACAAATAGCCTGAGATTCCTGCACCATGGATCAGGAGCTTTAAATAGAAATTGCTCTATTCCTTAGCTAAGGTAACAGAATAATATAAACCTACATTACAACCAGTAAGCAAATTTATTAATTCAATCACTGCCACAAAATTTAATGGTGTATCTGTATTTTCATGCAATCACACACACAGTACCACTTTTATAATTTAGTCTGCTTCTGGTTTTTGCCGCCATCATACAGTCCAGTTTTTATTTGAAAGCTATCCAATTAACATGCAATTATAAGAAATGTGTGCAGACATGTAGCCTTCTGTTTTCTTCGTGTTTATTATTTTTAAGAGACAGCTGCCCACCTGTGCTATGTTTCTGTTGCCAAAAGATTCTGTTGCCAAAGTAAACCACTATGAAGTGATACACAGGTCAGTGCCACCAAAAGTGTCACTAGCAATGGCAGCATGTGGCGTGAAGGAAAAAAAAGAAGAAAAAGAAATTACAGCACTTGCCTCTGTGCTTGGCCAAATACACTGTGAGTCTTGGTAAATGTGTTCCTTGCACTGCCCTCCTATAAGCTTAGTTTTATCCTCTAAGAAGAGAATCCGACAGCCAGTAGTGATCTGCTGTCAAACAAAACTGCTCACCTCTGCACACCCTAAGGAACAATTTGGAGAGCTCACGAGCTACATTCAGAAGGGTGCCCCGTTTATACCACACAGAATCAAAAAGAAAACAAAATCTCTTAAATAAATGAATGTCTGCAGTAGCTGTTAAGTATTTTAAAGCATCATCCCTAAGAAATTGCTAATTAAATTACTTTATTACAAGGCACAATTAAATATGTGCTTGAAGTCTTCCAGCTATTTGCTGTTTCAAGGAAAGCACTTGAGTCAAAAGGATTTCCTAAATGGAGTCATTCAAGTGTTTTATTTCTCCAAGTTCAGGAATTATTTTAGATGTGAATAATTGGACATTGAATAACCAGTTAAATGTCATTTCCATAAATTGTTTGTACTTTACATAAAAGAAATCAAATGCTTTATAGGACACTTTTGTTCTCCCTTTGAGACATCTTGCACTAACCACCCTTATACCAATGGTACTCTGCTTTATGGACAATTTGGTCTAGGATGATTTCTGTATTTCTGTTTTTTAAATAGATCATTCACAGAAACCAACTCACACATACGTTGATTTTTCACTTTTACTGAAACTAAAAGGAACTGTATCAACAACTTAGAGATAAACCTGAAGGCGAGGATCACAGACTGCAAGGTAAGCATGTAAAAGTACAGGCTGGTTCCACCAGGCACAATTTAGAGACAGCAAAGGGAACTGAGCAGTTCAGACTGCAGTTTGTCCTCTCTGAAGACCTTCTGAAAGTGACAAATAAGTAGGTAAAATGTGAACCTCTAACTTCCAGCATCTAAAGCTGAATGACTTTTTAGCTGAATCACAGGTATTTGCTGGCTCAGTCAAAGCTGATAGCCATGATCCTCAAAATTCATGCCTAAGTATGACCTGCCAGTGGAGAAACCTGTCTTCATTGCATTTTCCAAGCTCTTGCACTTCCAGAGTTGAGCTGAGTTGGCATGTCACCCAAAATCCCGATGCCAGCATGTGTTATGTTACTTGGCTTTCTCCAGCAGACAATCCCAGAGTGTTCTTTGCTTGCCTGAAATTAAACAGTGCAGATACAGAAGGTGTCTCTGTCATTTTCAGATCATCAGTGGGACATAGAAAATGAAGACTGGAGTCCCTGTCCTCAAAAATATTGATTGAAGCAACATGGGAAAGGAGTGACCAAAGAAGCAGAAAACCCTTTTTTCCTATATATATTTATGCCCCATCTTCTCATAGAAAGACAGACTCCTCTCAAATTCTGCTTCAATTAAGTAGAAGATAGGCATGAAGCTGCAACTTTAGGGGAAGAAAGCACATTGTGTAAAAAAAATTCTCATCCCCGATGTCAAATGCAAGAAGAAACTTCATCAGTACTTAGCCTTCTGAGGATGCCCCTACATCGCTGCCTTAGTGTTCCAGACTGTGAAGTGTCTCAGAGTGACCCAGTTGGCCTGGTTTCAAAATGTAATAGATACCTGACTTTTTGGTACTTCTCTCTCCCATTACACTATGTAGATAACCTGTCTGTCTAATTCAGGGCCAGGGCTTCTATTACAGGGGGAGATACGAAGGAATTGGGGAAAGCAACACTAAATTTTAATTGTTGTCATCCATGCAATGCTCTTGTCCTCTGTGTCTACAAGTCTGGCCAACACAAGCTCAGGTCCTCAGGTCATAAGCACTCATGGAGATCTATTGGGCCCTCTACACATGCTACAAATGAGCAAAATGAGCTTTGAGCTGGACTGAAGATGTCTTATTTGCAGACAAGGAATCAAAAATCAAAACCCACTAAACAAATAAGCAAATAAACATATGCCCCTCTGCATCCAAAAGTAATCATTTTAGAGTTGAAAATCTAACTGCCAGAAGCTGGGTGAAGGAAGGGATCATGATTGACAGGAACAGGCTCTTCTCACTGCTCAGGTACTACAAAAACTTCTGGAAGTTAAAGGATAAATGATCTGGTGAAGCTTGGGTTGTACATCTGATCTCTGACAAAGCATCAGATGATAGCATGGTTAACTGAATCTGCTCCAGCATCCCTCAGTGACTGACAAGAGAGAGCAGTTCAGACAGGAAAAGGGAGTGCATATATGCATGCTAATAGAAAGACAACAAGGGGGGCACACAGTTCTCATTCTCCTTTAGAGTCCTTCAGCTGGTGTGTGCTGAGGGAAGGTACTACTACAAATTCAAAGGATGCTATTTGTATTTGACTGGTTTAACTCTGCTGCAGGGAAGAATCTCCTGCCTGGGTCCCAGCTCACCAAATGCAACCCTCAGACTGCTGCTATGCGATGAGCAGGGTATAGCTACTACCATTACAAGTCTGTCTCCAGCTCCACTTAGGAAATACAATTCTCTGGAGTATGCTTCATCTAACATCTCACTGCCTTCATACACTTACCCTTTAACATTCATAGTATTTCCATGAAGCCTAAGAGTACTAATGATAAAAATATCTTTAAAAACTATAGTTACTTATTACAATAGTATTGTTATACTACTAGGCAGGTATCCCACCCAAAAAATGCTTAAATAAATAAAACCAAAGGTTCCTGCTTTCTACTTTGATCTGTCACTGCTCTGGGTATTTAAACACTATATTCTGAACATAGAGAGCAGAACAGCAAGGGAAGCACCTGGTAAGAACAGTCTTTAACGAGAGAAGACAGGTCTATATTGAGCAAGGCGGGCTGGAAAAGTTGCCTGTGCTGAACAAGTTGCCTGTGCTGAGCCATGGGACAGGGTGTGTGTGGTGTGCCCAGTGAGTTGAACATCAGTTCAAGGAAGTCTCCCGGCTAAGGGGTGGGGCAAGGTTTGTGTAACATTTCAGTCCCACTTTAAAGCCTCTGAAAAAGGTAGCAAGAAGGGATCCTCTCAAAATCCCTGCTGAGGAGGATGTCGTTAATGCCATCTGGCTGTCAGCCTTGCTTGAAACTGCAGCGACCGATGTGCCAACTTTAATTAACATCACGGATGCTTCCTGTGTGGAACACACAGGATTGCCCATGCCACAATTTGTTCCCAGGGTCACACTCTCCAGACACTCACTCACTAAAAAACATCGTTCAGCTGGGGTTAAAAACAGTGAGCCATGAAGTGCAGTAGCAGTGGAAGAGAGATTAGCTTCTCCCGAATAATTTTACTTCCAAGCAGATGTTGGTGGCAGGATTAGCGATTAGGCCCGGCTTCTCCTGATTTATTGTCGCTCCTCGCTTCTCCCTTACCCATTTGCTAACCTGCACCTTGGAACCACCGCTCCCGGCTCAGCCTACCGGCCCCAGGTCGCCCCCGGCCCCTGCTACCCCAGCGCCCCTCCGACCGGCACCACAGCCCAGCCCTCCCCTCCGCCTCCCGGTGCGGC
>WEIU01017863.1:37584-50594 GCA_013389925.1 Aegithalos caudatus
CTCTTCTGCCTATGCCTTCTAATTTTCCACAGGTCTTTTTTTAAGCTCCATAGTTTCAACTGCTCCTTTGTGTTTTTACCCTCTCTCTTTTCTCTGTTATTCTCTTGCTGTTTTCCTCATAATTTCTAAATCAGCTCATCTTTCTGCCAGCTTTAAGCCTGCCGGCTCCTCTTTGTTTTCACAGTGAAAACCAGAATATGTCTCATGGACTCAGTTATAGTTAGCTATAGTTAGCTATAGGAAAGATATATTTTAGAGGAAAAAGTAAGAAAATGCTACTGCTGTCCTCTTGCCACTTGTAGCAGATGACATTATTTCTCATCTCTGTGCCCTCTCTGTAGATCTTGCTCCACATGGCTGGGTTCTCTCTGTAGCTGCTGCTAACAGAGAAGGTAGGCATGAGGAAGCAGCATTTCCTTTGGGCCTGTCCAGTGTCAGTGGGCACTGACTCTGCATTTGAAGAGAGGGGAGTGGTGAGGCAAGTGGTGCGAGATGGAAAATGTGTCCAACAAAGGCAGCTCTGCTATCAAAACTAAAGCCAGGTTTAACAATTGTGTCTGGATAGCATTGCTTCACCTTCTCTGAAAAGCTTATCCAAATTTTTTTTCCCTGTTGAGAAACATGATGACACTTTATTCAGAGCTCCAGGGAAAACAATGGTATGTGAATGTTTAAAAAAAGCTACGGCTTAAGCCCTCTCTCCACACTGCTATAAATCACCAAAAGCTTTGCCTGAGTGAAGATGGTAGAACAAATTGCTAAGATCAGTTTGGTGCCCCCCTAGACTCTGGGTGTGCATGCTCAGCATTGCTCAGTTACTCCACGAACACAGTATGGGGCCAGCCCCCTCCATAGTGTAGCAGCACGAATGAGACACTCCCAGGACTTCAGTGAGATGCTGCATTCAAGAAAGGTCTCTGAGTTTGTTCCAAGCACCTCATAGCTAAAAGGAAATGAGGGCTACTCACAAGTGTTTTCTCATGGTGTGTGATGACTTGGGTTATACAAACTCTGCCCTTTCCTGCCCCTGCAACAGCCAGAAATGGAGAGTGCAGCAGCATACGTCTCCTTTCTTCATTGCCAAATTAAAGAGATAAGCATGCTGTAACTTAGCAGATAGTACAGACAGAAGGCTGGCATGGGAGCTGCCTTTTTTTTTTTTTTTGAGCAGAGTGTTTGTCTCTGTAAGGAAAGGAAAAAACTGTTAGATGTTTTCTGTTTGTTATCATGGGGATCTGCAAGCACTGAGGGAATTCTGAAGTGCTCACAGCCATAGCTTTTCCTCATAAGGCAAAGATGAAGGATGTTCACTTACCACAAAAACAAGGAGATTATTATCAGATGGAAAAGGGGGGTATGGAGTCTGCTTAAGAAATATTTCTTAATGACAGAAGTTGCATTCAGGACTATATTTGAGAGAGGCAAAGAAAGTGTGCCTTGCTCTCCTTCACAGCTGCGATCCCCAGGATGCAGGAAGCCCACAAAAAATGCTGGCACTCTCCCATCCCTAGGCTGTTCCAGAACTGTAGATACCAGCACACAAAATGATGCTACATGGGAGGTCTGTTTACCATAAAGTGGAGACCATTGTGAAGCACTTTGCTCATTTTGACAGAGACACAAATTTTGCTAAGTTCTCCCAAGATCTTCTACCTTCCCAAAAGGGCGATGTCCTTGCTTAACTTCTAGACTTTTATTTTAATGAAATTTTATGGTTTTCTGTTAAAACCGTATTTTGGGACATTACAGTTGTCTGTTTTTTTCATCTTTCTTTTTCTTGCTGACTTCAACTCTGTAGGAAATGAATTTCCATCTGCAAGTGAAGCCATCTGAAAAACATTGTTGGCCCACAGTTTAAGCAAGGTGAAAGTTCTTTATAGTTTGAAGGTGGCAGTTTTTGCCTTTGCTGGGAGATGGCATCCTACCAAACCAGACTGGAAGTGCTAGTATTCAGTATTTGTGAAAACTGTAATGTTAGTTGTTCAGTAGATACCCAAATGATATGAATCAGTGTAACAGTGGAGACTACCAGTCAGGCTTTGTCACAGACTGGTGTTTGTAACACTCTTGAACCCCTTGAAGACATTATCGGTCTCTGTTTGGAGACCACAAGTGGGGGTTTTAGTTCCTTTTTTTCCTGCATACAGTAATGTTATAGTATTCTGAACTAGACATACAGCTAGAAGGTCAAGATGTCTCAATGTGATGAGAGAGAACTTTTTTTCTTATTTATAAAAAAAGAGAATTTTAGTGTCCTGGGGACCTACTAACATAAAAAAAAAAAAAATCATGACACTGAGACTTCAGCTGTTGCTTGATTGAATAGGATTTTCTGTGTTATCAGTGGTCTAAATTGCATTTTCTGTGTCAGTATTTCTACAAAATGAATTTGTTAGAGAGGTTTCTAGGCCAGCCCGGCTCTATGTGAAGAAACATAGCACAGCACCTCTCATCTAGACTGAAATTCAGCCCAGCACTGAGCTGATACTCTATTTAAGCATTAGGAATTGAGTAACACTTGGATTCTGTACAGGGTGTTTTTGTTATAAATAAGGACTAAATATGTCTAGGCTTCCACACACCTTTACTGTCCTTCGCTTAGGATTTTTTGCTTCAGTGAAATTTTGCAGGATACTGTATGTGAAGAAAATATTTTTTTATATTTGCAAATTGTTGTCAGAGCAGAGAGTAGACAATGTCTATTATTAATGTGGATCAATTCCTCTTAAAAGAAACTTCTCAGATGTTTAGAGCTTTGCTAGACTTTGTTTGGACTTGCATATAAATGCTTCAGGCTGATCTAAAAAGATGAAAAGAAATTAATATCCCTCTGAATATGTCATCCTAAAAGACTTGGCTTTTTTTTTTTTTTTAAGAAAATCCCTTGTTTTTAATCTATGTAACAAAATCTGTTACTCTTTCCTTGAACATCCTCAGCTTTCTATGCCTGTAGGAAGGAACTCCAAATCTGGCAGGGTGTGTTGAGAATGTGCCTGGTGCTGCTCCCCTGAATAGCTCCTCTTGCCCAAGATTTGAGCTGTTGGAAGACGGTGGTTTGAACACGCCAAGCAACTGAATCTTCGTGAGCAACTTTCTTTATAAGTTATCAGTGATAACATTTAGCTGAGCCTGCCCTTGGTGCTGAGTTGCCAGGCCTGCCAAGCAGGGACAGCACAGCATACTCTAACGAGGGAGGGGATTTGCAATGCTGTGTCTGTGAGGTGGAGGATTGTGCAGTAAGTCTGGCCCAAAATTGGTAAGTTTGATTGGAGACCTATGCTGTACTTCTGTACCTCAGCAATACCAATCACAAGCATCCTCAAGCATCCCTGCACTGTGCAGTATAAACACTCTTTACATCTCTGTTTTCCCTGAACAAAATATTGATGGGGCCAGTCAACTAAGAACAATTTTGGTGTTAGGCAGAGCAGAAAACATGTCAACCGACAAAAAGCAGAGCACCTTGGTTGCTGGAAAGGCAAGACAAGAAAATGTAGTTGTTTCTGGGGTTCATTGTCACTTAATTTTGTATATGTTGAAGTGTCTCAAGTGGCAGCTAGGTCTATACATTCTTCTGTAAGATTCAAAGTGCTTGACATTGCATCCTCGATAATATTCTTCAAATAGTGTTTCTACTTTATGCCAGCAGTAATATTTCAACTTCTCTGTTGAGGTCTAAATGAATGACATTCCTATGGCTTTACACAAGAGTAGCAGAGGTCACACTTGAGCAGTGTTTGTTATTACAGTATTAAGGTTTTAAAAGACTCTGCCAATTATGGTGAAATAAAATTAACAGTGAATTATCTGAGGAGGTAAATGCTCTTTTGTTCTGGCTGCTCAGTGTAAGAGAAGAAGAAGCAACTTTTTTGGAAAGTGCAGAGCCCTCACACCCTAGTGAGTTGTTCCACAGAGAATCAAACAGGGAACTGGGGCAATTGAGTCCTATACCATGAGCCTCTTAAAAGACCTTCCTACACTTTTGCTTTTGACAGCGTCACAAACAGGACTAATGGTTCATGTAGTTGCTGTACTATAAATGGAGTTCCTGAAATAAAGCTGAAGTAATGCAGTGATGAATCAGGCCCAGGAGCTGTGCATGTGAGTGCCATTACTTCAGGGGAAAAAAGAAAAATAGACTTTCTAATGTATTCCTGTAAATGTGAGTTACTGTTAGTCAAGAAACATAGAAATTAACTTGTATTATTCCAAAGTGAATGTCATATGAATCTGTTCCTTGCACCTTCTATCTAAGGTGAGGATAAAGATAGTTTCATTCTCTGAAGAAGCTTCTAGTTCATTTGGTGTCTTGTGTGTCTACCTAGAACTCTCAATTTTTGTCAGGCAAATCTTTAATCTGTTGATAATCACAGACCTGGATAAGGACAATGGGTTTATTTCTCTCAAACTCAGTACCAGAGAATTTAATAAATTTTTTGTCATACAGTGATGGTAGGAAGCAGATGTGGGTTATGGCCCAAGGCAAGGAGCGCATAACAAAGCTTGAGCAGTACTAGAATACTTGGTCTGTGCATGCAAAAATAAGAGTATGATGGGCAAGCTGTTGTTTGTACAGAAAAGAAAAGAATTCACCAGCCTGTAAGGGATACAGTCATGGTCATTACACTGAGATGGAGCAGACATTCAGGGTGGAGTGCACAGTCTGAGGCTAGGCCAGGCAATCAGATGACCAACTGCCTCTGAAAAGACAGTCTATTCCCTTTCTGCTTCTTTGTTTTCATTTATGTGCTCTTGTTTCTTCCTTTGCTATAAGCCCTTGCTTGTCTACAAAGCTCTGTGAAATATATCAATATTTCTTCTGGTAATCTAGCCCTGATGTAGCAAACCATGAGGTCAGAAAAGCATCAGACACAGTGCAATGTCAGGAATAGGAGGATGCAATTAATGGCAATAGAAACTGAACTGAATCTTTTGGCATTAGCTTGAGCTGCAATTGGCTTAGCTGTAAAATCCAACTATGGCCCTAATATTTGAGCATAGAATTAATTGTAAAGACAGGAAAGTGCTTCCTAATGTCTGCTTCTGTTGGGTTCATGGAAAAAAAACCACTTTTAGAATTAAAAAGGAATGGTACCAGAGTGTGGACCTGGCTCACACACTTGATTTCTTTCCCAAAGGAAACAAACTTGCAAGGTCCCCAAACCAGCTTGTCAGCTGTCCATGTGCACATCTACAAGTTCCTCACAGAAGGTGACCAGGTTTTTATTCTGCAGCATCTTTTTCTGTCTACTTTTTCTTCCCATTTTGAATGAATTTTGTGAAACAGCCACCATATTCCTATATATCTTATTCTAAAAGCAAAAGCTGTCCTAATTGAAGCATAGTATTTATGCGGTATTTTTGGTGGGCAGCTTTCAATAGTGGCCACAAAATTTTATTTTGCAGAGTTGAAGCAGAAAAGAGTGAATGGAGGTATTTGAATTAGGACACAGACTTGCATTTTAGTGTGAGAAATATCCGGCTAAAGACCAATTTTTTATATTTGCACAAATACTGGATTGCTTCATGGTACAGCCACATTGGTTAGTTTAACCTGTGAAGCATTTAAACCGGCAGCATTTAACTAGTCTCGGTGCTGTTGCTAGTGCAGTAGAGAATAGTTATTTCTAATCTGAAACTTGAAAAAAATATATCCCAGTGCCTCTTTTACTAGGGGCACTGCTCCTGTGCTGAGTTTCAGAAAAAAGTCAGGCTGCACTTTGGTGCATTTTAGCAATGATGTTGTGCCATCTACCTGGGGTATTCGCATGGCCATAATTAACCATAATTAACATAAAAATGCACTTGTCATTTTCTGTCTCCATGTCAGAAGAATGCTTAAAAAAAAAAAGAAAGCTTTATACCGTGATTAGTCATTACCATGAATTGATTTTTTTTCTGATATAATTAAAGGAAAATACATGCAAAACCTACATATCATGAAAGAAAGCTAATACTGATGAACTGGTGTCTTATAGCTCATGTATGGAAAAAGTTTATGTTTTTCTGAAGGTAATGGCAACCTGGTGCTTCTTAAATTCCTGGGAAATGCCAATAAAATGGGCACTAAACAACACTGGCTATTGCCTTTTTCCTGGAGAGACTGGAAACTTTCCTTCTGCCCACAGCTCAGGGGAGAGCTCTAGGGAAGAGCCTCTTTGGGAGGAAAATGTGGGGCTGGAGAGGTCTTTTCCCATGCATTGAAGTGTCCCACCTCAGAGCTGAGGATTATTTTTGCTACCACTGATCTTCTGCAAGACACTTTCTCTTTGCGTGATGATACCTGTACCAGCTTCTCTGGGAGCCTTCAGGTTTGAAGAAGTCCCACAGGAGAATTCTTCTGATAGCTCAGCTAGGAAGCAGAAAGCCATATCCACTTGTGCTTGGCTTAATCCAGCTGACAACTGCAAAACCATTAAATACATCTTGTCCTGAGAATTGAACTGTGAAGTAATTCCACTGCTGTGGTAATTGCCATAACATTTCCAAAGATGCCCCTTGCCTGTGTCAGCTGAAGTATTTGCATCCATTTCTCAAAAGTCAGGGAGGTGGCAGGGGTGCTGTGACAGAGCCCAGTAGAACCTGGCATGGGAAATAGCTGGCTTCAAGGTTTCTGCTCTTCTGCTCCCACATACGGTCTTAAAATCCACTGGCAGCAGCAGGCAAAAGCCTCCTCACAGCGCCGAGGGAGAACAAAGTGCTGCTGGTCCTGCTGGAGCTGTCAGCTTTGATACTGGCAAGGGGATAGGGCTGTATTTGTTACCCTTGACAGCATTGAATGGATTTAATTTTGGAATGACTCCATGTGGTGGAGTGAGGCTGTCCTGCTCTGTGACGAATTTCCAGGCAAAATCTGTGATTTTTATTTTGAATGTTTGAAGATTTTAAGTGGTTGGGCTCTAATCCCTTGAAAAACTGGAGTCTCTCCCTGACCTGTGTTATATGCAAGTACCAGAGACACAAAATCCACCCTTGTGCCATACCCAGGGCACTTCACGGACACCACTCTCTTCTGCAGCATGTTTTCTCCTCATATGTCTGAGTTTGTGCTTGTTTATCCTTCCTATTGCCCAGCAATTTCTATTTGTCCACAGGACTCTTAAGTCAAGAGTAGAAACTTTTCAATTCCTAATGAATTTTTTGCATGGGGGCTTTAAAAAGAGTGAGAAAAGATATGTAAGAAATAACTTATTCAATTTAATAAATCAAACAGATTTAGAAAACAGGATGGCAACAAATGCAATGCGACGTAAAAAATTAAGATATTTTACTTTGTCTTACTGAATAAAGAGACTACAAATAAATTCCGAAATGAAAGCCAACAAATCCTTTATTTGCTATGTTTTCACCTTTTGAAAGAACGTCTCTAGCTTTCCTTTCATGTTGTTAATTCAGCTACTTTTCAGAGCAAAAGCAGTCAATTCTGCATTATCTCAGTAGGACAGTTTTAATTTTAACACTATCTGCCTGATCTCTCTTTGTCTAGTTAACATTTCCTTGACCCAGAGTTCAACTTCTTTCACAAAGTAACCTCAGGCTTTGATGGCAGTAATTCTACCTTCAACGGGTTCTGAATACACAACCTCCAGGCCCAAAGGAGAAGATTAGCAGACTTTGCCCTAATTACTTGTTACTGTGTAGTTGTTAAAAAAGATTTTGGCTCCAGAAAATGAGGCTGCAGCCAGACAGAAGTTAGCCTGGGGTTCAGAAGCCTAGCAATCTTTGGCTCCACAGGCCTATAAAAGCGAAGTGTTGACTGAACGCAAACAGCCCGCACGGCGAGAGGCCCCTCGGAGCGGGTGACAGCGGGCCATTCGTCACGGGAGGCAGTGGCCGTCGGAGGATCCTCTCTAATGCTCCCTCGCAGGCCTGCTGTGGCAGCTCCGTTTGATCCTCCTGTCGCTGGGAATGCCAGACTGCGCGATGGCTGCAGCGAGCAGACCTTCCAGTGTCCGCTCCATTCTTGCATCTTTTGGAAAGGATGAGCCGTGTTTGATGCACGGCCAGGAAAAGCAGCCCCGGTGCTGCAGTTGGGTCCCTGCCGCTTCCTGATCTGCTGTTTCTCTGGGCACGGCCTCTAGGTCAATGTAATGAGCATCTATCAACAATTAATGATGGCTGTGGCATGGGGGGAAGGATCCTGAGTGCCTTTAGTGAAGTGAGTAGCAGTAAGTCAATTCCTCACCTTCGAGCATTAAATATCGTGAGAGGTCAAAAGGTTTTGACAGGAATGCAAAGTTTAGAATATTTTTAATTGAACTAAATCCTTTGAAATTCTTTCAAGTCAATCTTCAAACAATTCGGGTCTTAAATTAACAACCTTTAAAAACACATTTGCCTCTGGTAAGTGGTGAATGCAAGCTCTACTGGGTGTCACAGAAAACAGTTAATTTAATTTTGAATCATTAAAACCCTCCATTTATTATTGTGTTCATTCACTGTAGAATATACTAATATTCATTTTCCGTGAATAGCCAAATTCCTTATCCTACGGAAAGCTGGTGTGTTTGTGTCTGAATGGGTTTACTATCTGAATTTAGCAGTGTCTTAAATATATGGGTTATGAAGAGAGTTTGGAATATGAGTGTTTTGATTAACCTAAAACATGCCTGCATCTCTGTTTGTTTTCTATAATCTATTTTTATGAAATGCCTGTCTCTTAGAGAGTTACTGATTGGGGGATATTTTCATCATCCTATAAATAGAAGCTGCAGTTGACATACAAATAACTGTATTCCGTCACTGGAGTTTAAGGACCTTTTGGAAAGTTTCATTTGCATGAAAAGATACAACAGCTGGCTAAATCTCACAACAGACTACATAAACCAGCAAAATCAAACTTGACCCAAACATTTAAAAGGCACTAAATGCCATTAGAAGGTTGTGGCACATTTGGTTTCCATTCTGGCTGTCATTTCCAGGTCTGTACACTTTCACTGTTATTTCTGTGACCTGCACACGTGGGATTCAAAAGACTCTCTGCTAACAAAGACCTTTGATCCCTGGATTAACTCTTCTAACACTCTCCTTAAGCAACTAAGAAAATAAAATTATTACCTCATTATCTATTTTGAGAGAATATTCTAACTGGCCTCTGAGGAAAAAGGCTCGAGGGGCCACAGGAGTCTCCCGGGTGAGAGCTGATGGTGAGGGGTGGCACCTATCAGTGTGAATAGTTCAAATTCCAGTTGTAAGCCTGGAAGCAAAGTCCTTCTGTTGAGAGCTCTGGCCTCTGCCCTGGCTTTCCCAAGGGCTGTGACTGTGCTACCAGAGCAGCTGTCCCAAGGCTAATCTCTGACCCAGACCAGGTGGTGCAAGACAGCTCCTGTCCACATGGCTCAGAAGTAACTACTCTCTTTAGATCAGCATGGCCAGATTTGGGATAGTATTTGGCCCAAGTCTCTGCTGGCCCCATATTATTCTGCAAGCTAATTATTAGGCAGTTGTGATTTACTAATTCAGAGCATGTATTGCCTGCCTGTGCTGTCCCAGGACACTGTGTAGGGAATTTGAGGACACAAGGCCTACTGGAGTAAGATCAGACAACTGTCATGGACTGAGGGAGTTAAACTTAGGGCAGTCCAAGTCCATTTTTTCTGTCTGGAGTGGAGCCTGGAGCAAGCTATTCTGTTAACTGTGTCCAGACTTCCTCTCCAAGAAACTAGTCATTTTGCTCCAGAAGGGAGCCTGGGAGGGAGTAAGCGTACATGCAGCATGAATGATTAGTGGATCAGATGCTGGCAGCAATTGGGGAGCTGAAGTATGTGACTCTTGAGACATCTGTTGATCTTTGACAGGAGCCTGTTTCAGCTAAGGCAAGGGTATAATTTATGCTTGAAAGTAACCCATATTCAGTACCTGATGCAGCCGATGTTTCCTTAGTTTAAGCTCAGACACTCAGTTTTCAGCAGTG
Source organism: Aegithalos caudatus (assembly GCA_013389925.1). Lineage (NCBI taxonomy): Eukaryota > Metazoa > Chordata > Aves > Passeriformes > Aegithalidae > Aegithalos > Aegithalos caudatus. The sequence goes on from WEIU01017863.1 coordinate 47,498, forward strand.
TAGCCATGCAGCAAGGGCCTTTATTGGAAGCTTAGCTGCATGTCCCTTTCACTTGGAGTCTGTTTACTCCACAGGTGCAGCTGTATCTGTTGTCAAATTTGGCCTAATCTGGAATGAAGATAGTAATGAAAGTACTGTACTGGCTGTACTCTGAAGGTCTGCATATTTGCCACTGTACTTCGAGCTGGTTCAGTTCTAAATATGTCCATATCCTGTTTCATGAAAAGCAGAACAAGGAAGCCCAACTTCCTATGGAGTTTCATCTGACCTTCCCATGCTAATCGCAGTTTCTATCCAAAGTCTGTAAGACTTCCCCAGTTCCCTTGTGTCTGCTACACATCCTCACATTAATCAGTTTCCTCTATTTTCCTGTTTTTTTTCACCTCATTTCAGGCCCCTGTCCCTTAACTATGGGCTGAGGTAGCGCAGTGGTGCAGGCAATGTGACCCATCTGCGCACTGATCAGAAAGCAGACACATGCAAAGGTGATTGTCCAGCCAGAAGGTCTTGGGGCTGTCATATTGAAACTTTTCTCTGGATCTCATTTTTCCAGTTTGTATTAGTTGCTTTCCTCTACCCACCTGCCGGCTTTCACAAGACTTGTAGGAACTTATATTTTATTGGAAATTCTCCCTTTCTGCCCGACGTGATTGTGGGCAGTTGTCAGATTTAAAAGCTACAAGGGTAGGAGACAAATGACAGGCAAACTGAAATACAAATGGAAAGACAGAATGACTAGAGAAGCTCAAGTTCCTCAGGAAATGAGGCTATAGAGAAGGTGATGGTGAAAATACTGTGGATTTCTACTGGCAGCTGGCAGATAACACAGATGCCAAACAGGGCAAAGATGTTTCTCAAAGATGGTTTCTGCCAGTTTTTCTCCAAGGTGTAGTGTGACCAGAGTGAAATGGAAGTTCCTCTAAGTGTGATTTTTTTTTAATGCCTTCTTATCAAGTTTGTGTATTCTCGATGAATACAGAGTGTCCAGGAGAAACCAATACCATAACATTCCCAGTACCAACAGGCCCAGTTCAAACAGCTAAGCCAAGAGGCTTTTTGTGTAGGTAACAATGAAGTGTTACATGGTCTTTATCACTTTAGCTCCACTTTCACCTTCAATACTTAGGTCAGCTGAAGTGAGTTAACTGATGATAATCCATATAAAGCAAATCCATTTAGATGAACATGGTGAAGATTTGGTATCAGTTATATGCCTCTGAAGTCAGTAGGGTTCAAAATCTGACACAGTGCATATCCAGAGGAACACCCTTCAGAGACCTTTTGTGTTTGCACTTTTTCTGTGGACAAAGCTGACAATTTATGCTTATTTTTTGATATTGGACATTACATCTAATGCATTGCCTGGATCAAAATCTTTGTGCCAGAGAGAATTTTAATCCTGAAGAAGGAACAAAGTTCTTCTGAGGAGGCTAACTTAGAAATCGTGATAAAAAGTTCTGTTGGTATAAAGAATGCTGTCAGTATGTGCTTACCTGATTTTTTTTCCTGGTGGTTACAGTTATATGCTTGTGCTTTTTTACAGATATCTCATTTGAGAAAATGGTCTCACAAGTCTCATCTGAGACCAGCAGTAGCTGTTCTACAATCTAAGTTCCTCATCAGACTCTCACGCTCCTAAATATACTCTGGTAGCATAAAGGCTCTCAGCAAACATTCTTGGCCCCTTTCTTCTGAAAAATCTAGAGATTTAGGAGTCCAGATTTTCTGTAATGGCTTACATTTCCTCTCTAGAAGATCTGGAGCCTGTCTCAGCATTAGTGATGCCACTGTTTGGCAAGGGACCAAGACTGCAATGACTTAATAATGGTTGCTTTGCAAAGCTCTCCCGTAAGGGACAGGCTGACTACTAGGGCCACAGAGCCATTCCTTCCCTTTCTCTCAAGTCTTTATTTCTTGCTTCATAGTTAGTGGAGGTGGAGAAGACTCTTGTCAGGTCCAGCTAAATAGATAACATGCTTACCCATGCAATACCGCTTTGCAGGGGAGATATGGCTCTAATCCTCTGCAGGCAAAGAAAAAAAAAGGACACTAGAACCACTAGGCATTAACAGGAAAAGATAATTTCCTTCCTCATGTAAGGAAAAAGTGTATATTCACCCTGTCCACAGGTGAGAATCTGTGAATTTGAACCTCAAGGATATTGCAAGAATTTTCACTGCAGATGTTTCACAGGCATAGCTCAATGAAAAGGTGATTTCAAACATAACAATAATTTCATTGTTTCTTAATTATTGACTTTAAATGACTGGCTCAGTAAGTGGGCTGTTTAGATTCCATCAGAGGTGTGTAACTCTACCAGCTGGTCCTGGACATTCAGACATCTTAGAGACTCATGTCCCCAAAAGGAACTTGAGTATAACCTTATCCCGTACTTCTAATAGGTGCTTAAGCCTGAACAGAGGACATAAGCCAAAGCTTGAGAAGCAACAGAGAGGATCACACTGGAAATACTTATTGGTGATTTCTATAGGTCAAGTAGGCAAATCAGATAACTCAAAAACATAGTCAGACCGTTCATTCTATAAATCAATGCAGCCCAAAGCACTCATCAGAGAGGAACATGAGGTCTGTAAACAACAGTTCTTTGCCACAGACAAGTTAAATTGTTGATAAAGATCTGAAACACATAGTGCCTCAGAGGTTTCCTTCTTTAAGCTCTCTTGTGTATTTGCCTGGGTCCTTTGTTATATGGCCCCTTTACAACAGAAACAGAATACCTTTTTTTCCACAATAGCACAAGTCTTTATTCAGAAAGCCAAAATTAACAGGCTTCAGTGCCAAGAGTCCTTCTGTAGCTACATCTCTTCTATATTGTAGGAAGTATTGATGGCTTTTTGTTTGTCATTTCAGCTGCACAGGCGAGAAATTTATGTGGCTTCACTGTGTACTTTCTATTCCAGGCATGAATATCTTTGGCATTTGCATGCAGGAACCCCTGGTAGTCTCAGCTGAAGTTTTCTAGGATGATAGTGAAGGTTTATTCAATGGGTGAAATGCTATTCCAGGACTTGTGACATCTTGCTTGTGATCTCTTCACAGTATTTTTGTACTTTTTTTTTTTTTTTTTTTTTTTTTT
>WEIU01017863.1:50608-102604 GCA_013389925.1 Aegithalos caudatus
TTTTTTTTTTTTTTTTTTTTCAGTAACTCATATAATCTTTGGATAAAACAAAGGCAAATACTTCACACAACACTATGAATGGCACATGACATAAAAGGTCAGCAAATGAGAAGACGGCTAATGAATGTAAACTGTACAAAAATTGCTGCTGGTATCTGAATCCTTCTAACAGCCTGTGAGATTTTTTGCTTTTACAGGTAAATCACACAGAACCCCAGCAAAATTACAGATCTGAACAGAAGTATTGGTGATACCAAGAAGAATTTATTGAAAAAACACTATTATCACCACTGTTTCTACCTTTGTAAATCTTTTTCAATATTCACAGAAAATAATCATAGGTTCATCTGTTAGTAGGAGTAAGTCAAGAGTATGATGGCGTCTGTTTATCTACTTTGAAAATACCTGTGCATCAGTCTGTGTAATGGGCTATGTTTATGAAGAGAGAATTTGTTCTATCTTTTCAATGCAGTACATACTGTATTGTGCTAAAGCAAATGAAAATATTCCAGCAAAGATTACATCCATCCCACCTCTGGTTTACAGTCTGATTGATAATCTGTTCTTGAACTTGCTATAACCAGTCATCAGCCTAAAGGGTTGCTGGTAAAACTACAGCCGGGTCCATGGATGATCCAGATCCACCTAATTACTCATCAAAATCACTACAGAAGATTTTACTTGAAGGGTGAAATCAATGTATATAAAACTTTAGCAAGAAAGTGCAAATCTCTGCTACCTCAGGTGGCCACATTATATTCTCTTCTTTACAGACTCTTGAAGCTCCACTACACTTATATGAAAAAAGCTGTTCCAGGTCATTATTTCTAGGCTATGTTCACCCATGGCAGGTTTATACTTGTCTTAATCATCCCAACATTGTCTAGCTCTATCACTTTTCTCTTTCCTCTGTTTAACCCCTGAGGTGCAGCAAAGATGTCACCTTACAGTTCTTTTGTTAGTAAAGTGCTTTCAGTTGCTTGTCATTACTTTGTTCATTATATTTCTTTCAGCTTGCATTCAACTTTCTTGAACACAAGCAGTCAGAACTATATAGAGAGGAGGTTTCACAAGTACAAAGACATTAATGGTTTATTATCTCTCTTGGAAAGAAAAAAAAATGGCGATTGTGCCTGCCATCTCCATAGTCAGATCACACTGATGGATCACAGTCATCCTGTGAGCAACTGGTGCTCTCAGTTATTTCTCTGTCTCATTTATTTCCAAGTGCTATGTTTAAGAAAAAATTAATAATTGAAATGGTTTGCAATAATAATGTTGCCTTTTAGGCCATTTCTAATACTCTAGACCTCAAAGTTGTCCAGCTCTTCCTTTAAAATAGCCCATTCCCTCACTGTAATGACAAATACATTCAAATATGTATTGCCACTAGCTTTCAATAATTCGTTTCTATTTCTGTGCCGAATTCTCTGATGACAGTATTGAAGAAGATAGGCCCTTTTAAAAGGGCTGACTGATCTTTTAGAAACTCCTTTGTTAGTCATCCTCTAGCCAGAAGTTCCCCTTTCAACACTATCCATTATCTCTTTGTTGAATTAATAGTTTCCCAGTGACACTCCAATAATTTACCCACCTTTCATTTATCCTGACAGACAGTTATCAAGTAAAGATATCTGAGTAGACCAGCACGGTAAACAAATGCTGTGCCTTACCTGATTTCTTCCTTTTTCCCCACATATGTAACAATATTTCTTCGAAATACTATTTAGATACTGTAATAAATAGATCAACCAAATTAAAAATCAATAAGGAATTTATTGATGATTTGTAAAAATCGAATTTTGGAACAACCACAATCAAAGACAGCCCCGAGCCCGGGGTCAGAGCTGGGTGAACCTGAGATCAGCCTCTGGCGCACTGACCTCCCCAAGTTCACAAATTGGCCATCAGAGAGCCAGACTTTATACAGTTTTTCAGCCCTGAGGCTAAGAAACCCTGAGTTCTTTGTTGAGTCCTGGTTAGTTAGTATTCAGTTTTTGGTTGCCAGTCCACTGATGAGATTTCTGAATAGGGGAGGGTGGATGTATGGCTAGATGGTATTCAACTCCAGCTGCAGGTTCCCTGATGAAGTTTCCGACAAGGGAAGGGTGTTTGAATGGATTTACTGGAACCTGGACATTCAGATTCACAGTCTCAATGCGAGATAGGTGGGACTACTCTGCTGTTGTATTCTCTTGTTTCAATTGTAGATCACCCTGCTCCTTGGTTTCCAGTATCCAATTTTGCAATCGCTGGTAGCTGGGTTTGTCTTGGATTAGAAATGCTTCTTGCTTTATTCTATATCAGTACAATAAAACACAAATTATACACCACATTTATAACAGATACTATTGCTGATTTAATGAAAAACATGAGAAGTGTGGGTATTTAGTTCTAGACAAAGGTGATATTGGAATCTGTTTAACTCCCTACACTGGGAGGAAGTACAAAAGAGTGAGACAATCTTTTCCTTGCACTGGCTTCCCCACATTTACTCTATTTGGGTGACTTTATTTTATTATCTAAGTAAATATCATCTTTAAAGGAGAGTACTCTCTTCAGGGTATAATAATTAAACACTGTTCTAAAGATCTCAGAATAAAATACCATGTTTGCTTTCTGCTCTGATCCACTGTGTCTCAGTGATACTTATTTCAGGTACTTATCATTAAGAATTTTTGGGGTGTTATTTTCAAGAGCCCTAATGGCATTGAATAAACGAGATATTTGTCTAGATATTGGTGCTCACATTAGCATTCATAATGCATTCTATTGCATTGCCTGATAGGTCTATGAATTATAGGAAAGAAATCTCCACTTTCTGGGTGGCTTCAACAAAATAGTTGTAAAATCCATCCCAGAAGAACTTCACATGTAACTAAACAATGATCTTCTAATTGATCTTTAGGGATCATTTTAGTTCCCACTGAAATTAATGTAAAGGTCCCCATCTATTTTGGTGGGGTCATGCCCCAAGTGAGCAAGGAGATTAGATCAGAAATATTCATAGAAATGAATAAGAACTAAGACTATTAAAAAAAACCCAACCAACTATTAGAAATGCTTGTGCTAAAACGACCATGTATCCCACCCTGCTTTTGTGGTACCGTGTTTTGTCAAAACAATCTCATCATCTGGAGAGAAGTTGGTTTAACTAAAGAAAGGTCGTGTTATGAACCTTCTAGTTTCCTTGTTTAGTAATTGCAAAGTGGATGTTTTGAGAATCAAATGAGCAAAAATTCAACATAGCAAATATTATCCACTGGCTGAATGTTGTGTGTAAGTAAGGATGATGATTCTTTCTTCACCATCACACCAGGACCTTCAGCTGCTACAATACAAATTAAGGTTCCAGATCTCTATGGCAGGAGTCTGCAATATGTTTAACTTCTGGGTTTTGTCAGAAAGAGAGATTTGTACCACTCATTCATCATAAAGTTAAACAATCTAATCAGAGGTTTGTAGAGCTCTCCAGTTTGCATAAGCCCACAGAAATTTAAAATAAACATTACGTATGTGGAAAGGAGCAGGAAGTTGAATATCCTTTAAAAGCCAAATGTCTGTTTACTGCCTAGCTTGTAATGAAGGTGTTTCTTTTTAACTTGGATGTCACTTGTATTCTCAACTACCCAGTTAGTATTGTAGATTTTTGAAATAGCCATTATCATAAAGGTGTTTTATGTCTTCAGTGTTTCTGTTTAGACACATTTCTATTTGTGGCCATTCTCTCCTTAAAATGATTGAGATAAAATGCCATAATAGATCAGCTACTATAAAGTTTGGAAAGGCATGAAGATCAAGTACCAGTTGTTCTGGCTAGCTGAACTTGCAGAGGCAAGTGTGTGATAATCAGCAGAAAGTGCAAATATTTTATTTCAGAGGAATCAAATTATGAAGACAAAAATAAAGATTGTTTTACCTTGCTTATACTCCCTATAGATTATAAAAGTTTTTTATCCACTCCACATTGGAGATCTCACCTGGATTTCACACTTACACAAGAGCATGCATGCCAATGAAGTTCCACACCAGATATCCTTGTAGGATGTATTGCTTTGGGGAGGCTGTGTGTTATTACCAGGTGTATTTACCCTCAGTGTGTAAATCCTGACTCAGAGAGCTTGTTTTACAACTTTGCTGAGAACATATGGGGAGTGCCTGGGTGTGGGATTAACCTTCTGTCAAGAAAACAACCAAAACAGAATTTATAACAAGGAGTGTTCAACACCGGTATCCTGTGTGAATGAATATCCTGTATGGGCTGGAGGCCAGTTATGTCCTCAACTTGTTATTTCCTAGGGTGATATGTTTCAGTGTGTGCATTTGTTTGTTTTGCATTTCTACAAACAGAAAGTGGAAGTCCAACCTAGTTGACCTAGTTTGATAGGTAGTTCACTAGTTCATTAACTGGCCAATTAAATTTTTCTACAGAGATATGCCTATTTGCCTGGTCAAATTCCATCTGACCACCTGCTGCTGGTTTCAATTGGGTCACAGGTCAGGCTAGCAGGCTTTGAAGCAATGCTGCTGTTTCTGAGGCTATGTGGAGCTTTGATGGACCAAACAAAAAGAAACTACATAAAGGGCTGTAGTGGCCTCAATGGCACATGCCACAAGCTCTCTGTGTATCCTAACAATACTGATGAAGGCTATGGCATCAACATCCACACTCTGCAAGAGTGGCTGGATTAATCAGGATTCAGTGAACACTTCCTCATTTAGCTTACCACAAAGCTGTATCCAGTTTTCTGGGTCAGAATGCATGCTACAGTGGCTGTCCATAAGGAGCTGCATGATGTGTGGTTACACAGCTTCCTGGGGAAATGCTTGATAACCAAATGGCTGTTAGGCTTTCCAGGTTAGGCTCTTCCAGAAGGGACACTTGACCTTTCCAGAAGGCTAGCATGTCCATGGGCCAATGGTGTTTGCACAGGGGTGAAGGGGTGCACAGTGGCACAAAAGCAAAAGCAGAGCCACATGGCTGTGTTTTTCTTTCTACCATGTTAAGAAGGAAGAATTGAAGGTGTGAGAGCAAGAAAGATGCAACAGTTAGGCTGAAGCCACTGTTTCTCTATTTTGCTTCAGAAAGAGGACAGTGCAGTACATACCAAGTAGCCCCACCACCCACCATTGTTGGACGTAGCAGGGACTTGGCTCTAGCCCATAGTGTCCCTGATGTGGAAGGGGCTTATGCAGAATTCCCTCCTCAAAGTCAGACAGAATTTGGAGGCTGAGATTTTACATAAACCATTCTCAATATCAGATGGAAACCCAGGCTGAAATCTGCGGCAGTGAAGCTGTCTGAGATTCAGGGCTGTTGTGTCCATCGAGAGGGTGCTACGTGTGCACAGCAGGAGAGTAGCTGAGTCGGTAGCCTGTGTTTTATCTCCTGGGAAAAATGTGTTCACGACCCTAATTTTCACCTTTTAATTAAAAAGCCTTTTAAGGTTTCAAGTGTTTGACTAGTATTTTAATGGATTTTAAAACTTGTAATAAACTCTTGGCATTATTGTGTCAATTATTGTATCATTTGTGTAAGAAGCTTAACCCAGAGTCAAAAACTGAATGCATTTGTTGAGTCTATTTTTAATCTTTAAACATGAAATCTAAATATGTTTCTAGACAGTCAGAAAGGTGATTATCTCTGTTCTGTCCTTCTAAGGCAATGTGCTTTCCTAATAATGTTATTTATAGCTAAAGGCTATTAAAGCGTAGCACAAATAGTCTGCCTACATATCATGTAAAACTGCTTGCTGGAGTAAATGCACATTTTTCTTAAGCAATACGGCAGTATAGAGATGGCTGAGTACTATGTAAGTGCTTGCTTGGCTGTTTACTTACATGTCCCAAAAGCTCAGTCATGCTTCAATGAATGTCCTGGATCTGAAGGACCTTGCCATGTTGTGCTGTGCTCTCCTGTTACAAACTTTTGCTAAAGGTTCTGATTCACAGCTTAAAGCCGCAAGTCTTTTCTGACAGGGTAAGCTGAAAAGCAAGCCCACTCTTTTGAGATGTTAAAGAGCTTGTAAGAAGTCTAGAAGTGTGCCACACAGGTGGCTGGAGAGTGATGCAGAGCATCACTATGTGTCTTACAGCTGAGAGGTGGTGTTTGGAACCTGAGCATTGGTACCCAAATCAAATACTCTGTGGATTCACTTGAGGTGTTCCGGGATGCTTTTTGGAAATGGTTATTCACCTCCTCCCAGGTAATGGAAGATTAAGTGGATGAGTATTTAAGTTTTAAAAGGAGCTGGGGCGTATGGAAGAAGGTCAGTTATCATATACAGTGAAGGGAAGAAAAACTTGGAACTATAATTCAATAGTGTAGCAGTTTGGAAATGAGAACATAGCAAATTAAATGACTGGGTTTAAAACACGCACACACACACAAAAAGAATTTTTCCCACATGTTGTTTCTAGACAACACGTGCATGCATAATGGAACCCATTGCCACAGGATACTCTGAAAGCCAAATGCTTATAAGCATTCTAAAAGAAATCAGACAAATCCTTGCAAAAAGACAACTTGTCTACTAAATGGAACCTCTGGCTCAGGAAATCCATATGCTGACTGTCAGAAGCAGGCTGGATACATTGGGAAAGATCACTGAATTAATTGCATATGCTTCTGCTATTCTTAAAAAAACTTTTCCTATGCATTATGATGATTGGTAAATTGGACTTGGTTGACTTTTGATCAACCAAAGCACATCACTTCTTATGCTGCAATGTTCTGCTCTTTGTCTGCCAAAAAACAGCTTCATCCAGACAATGCTTTTATAAACAGCAAAGAAAATGTAGAAAAACGGCAGACTGAAAACAGAAAGATAGAGAGTCGCAACATAAAATAACTTATGAAACTAGGAAATAACAGTCATTCAAGCTGATAACATGATGAGTTGTTACTAAATAGTTAGATAATGTGATACTAGTGAAGTCATCAGGAAAGTTAAAATATGGGCTTTGATCAAGAGTATCCCAATAAACCAAGACTACAGCAGATAATAATGCCTAAGCAAGTCTTTAACTTAATACTGTTAACCATTTTGTTCAAGGGTGGGGAAATACAGATGAAAGAGAATTATAAAAGCAGCAAAATTGACCAGGACAAGAAACGAAGTAGAGAAGACCCATTTAAAAAACTGGGGGAGAAAAAGATTAATAATTTGTGACAAATTAATAATTTGTGATAAATTTTAAAAAGCTAACGATATTTTTAAAAGAAAAAAAGGCAAAAATTAAGCCAAGGAATACTTGTTTTCCTTGGTTTTATACCATGTTCTGTGTTCTTGGTACCTTTGCTGAAAATTATGAACAATGCTAAATTTTAAAGTTGATTTTCAGATTGTAATTACGATTCAGGAACCAATGTTGAAGGATAAAGGAAAGCACTGAAACTTTCTGAAATGACCTTAAAGATAGAAAAATGAAAAAAAAGCAACAGCACAATGAAAACATGATCTATGGATTAAAGTAGTGGATGTGCTCTGAGTGGACTTTTCTGGGCACTCACAGTTATGTTTGTAGTGTATTTAGCCTTTGGTACTCTCTGTGTGTGGTCTGTTTGTACTTCAGGACCACCAGTCAGCCTAAGCAGACTGTCGCTTTAGGATCGACATGATGGCGTAGCTGTAAACCAGGTGGTGCTAGCAGAAAATGAGCCTGCACAGGAATCAAAAACACATCCAGTCATTTTTATTATAGAAAAACAGGAAACATCTGAAAGAGACTATCAAGGTTCCAAAAGGTGTCAATGTCTTTCTTTGTAAAGACATTGCTAAAACCTTACAGCAATTTTCACCATATAAAGGAAAATAAAGGAGTAGATTTTTTTTCCTCCATAGGAAAAAAGGAAAGAAAAGAAAGAAAATGAGATGTTACCAGAAGAAAGCTGGGGAAAAAAAAAAAAAAAAGAAAGAAAAAAAAAAAAAAAGAAAAAAAAAAAAAAAAAAAAAAAAAAAAAAAAAAAAAAAAAAAAAAAAAAAAAAAAAAAAAGTAGAATAAATAAAGCTCTTGTACCAGAAAGACTTTTTGTTGTCCCCAGGCTAAGAAACATGTTTAAGTATTTCAACCATTCTTTCAAAAGAGGAATGTTTCAACACTCTCCAGAAGTTAATCTTTTACCAAGTGAATTGCTTTTGTGGAATAATGAGGAAAGTATTGACTGGAGTAACCATTCTATCCAGGAAAAGCTAAACTGGTCATATAGATCACAGTTAGACCACAGGATAAATGATTAATTAATTATAGCTATTAAATATGAAGACACATGACTAATTGGAGAAACTGTCAGAAAGAATTTTAAAGGAAAGTCAAGGACTTCATAATCCTGGACTTCTAAAAAATATTCTTTGGCGTGTGAGTGAAAAATTATGCTGCAGATTTGTCTAGAGGGCACAGGTACTTAAACTAACTCTTATGACTTATCTGGGGACCCTACCGGCAGCACAGCTATTAGCACACAGTTGTATTTCTGAATCAGGGTTAATTCGCCCAAGGGGAGCCTTGCAGTACCCCTAACACAGTGCTGCTTCCAGTTTGGGAGCTGCGTTGTTTAGCCCCCTCTGAACATCTCTGACACTGCAATTAAGGTAATGCCCCTCTAAGGGTAGAAATGAAACATGTTCAAATTTTGTGAAGAAGTGTTTGGGTAATTTCTGTTAAAGGACTTCATGTAGAAGATATCCCAAAGACATCTAAAAGGTGACCTCTTTAAGAGTTGAAAAGGTACAATAATGTGCCGTTTTTTAGCAGAATATGCTCTTGCTACAAAACAAGCATTTGTCTCATTTTTCTTCTGGGGAAGACACATATTGAAGCCTATGCAAAGGAAATTAATCACCGATATGGCATGGACAGGGACTTTTTTGGTGTTCTTAGAAGACATTTTCGTAGTCTTGCCAGTTCAAGGTTCAGCTTTAGGGATTTTTCAGACTAGGACGAAGTACAAGCATTTTTCCAACTAAGCTAGCTCAAGCTAAAAAATTGATTTTTTTAACCAGAGAAGACCTTACTGCAGTTCTGTGCTGACCATTTGCTGGACTTCTATTTCGTCATCAAGTTGTTCAGAGATAGAGTCAATCAGGCTTCAGAAAATTGCTAGAGTGGTATTCATACAGTAGAGATGGATAAATAGGCTCTGTATTTGAAACAGGCAGAGTTGCTTTTATAAGAGGTACCAAGACAGTAGGAAGGAAGGAAGGAAGGAAGGAAGGAAGGAAAGAAAGAATGGACTGGGTAGTCTAGCTGATAAAATAGAGAATCATTAGCTGCGTAGTAGTCTTGTGGAGTCTGAGTTAGTGATCAAAATCATGTTTGTTTCTGCCATCCTATCTTGGAAGAACTGAAAATTTTGAGAGAAAAACTGTACCTGGAGTAGGTGATGAGCCTTAATTTTTAGTAACTGCTCTGTTCATGACCAGAATACATGGGCATATGTGGGGGCTGTATTTTACCTCCGTGTGACTCATCCTTTATAGCTGTGACTTCATCTGTTATATCATTTCTCTAACTTTACCAAATAGATATAAACTTTCATGGGTTTAAAGATGAGGAGGCTGCCTTCTATCTGTGGCAATGGAGAAGATTCAGTAGACTGTTCCAAAAGCAATACAGAAAAAACCAACCTACTAAAAAAGAGTAGGGAAAGATGGTCAGTGTTCTCCAAGGAAAAGGATGGGAGGCTGACGTTTCCAAATAAAGAGTAAGAGTGATGTTACAAGGCTTTTCAGAGTCATGTTGGAGGGAAGTGAGCGAGTGGAGTTATCCTGTTAAGATGATGTTTCTTTAAACAAAAATTATTAAAATATGTACTATAAATATAATGTTCTCTGGAGAGAGGAAACTAGTATCTGCCCATAATTCTCAACAGAAAATGAAAACATCTATGAACATAAAATCACAGTTGGTGAAAAAAGTCACCCCAGGTCAGGCTTGCTGACATACCACAAAATGTGCTGGCACCCTTTAGACCTCAATAATAAATATCATGTAAGTAGCTCTGTGAGGGAGATAAAGTCCCAAACCAAGCTTGGGACAATAACATTATCAAGTTGTGGTAATGCATTAACTTGAGGCTTAAAGAACTAACCTGACATATTTCCATGAGCCAGTACCGAAACCAATTTTGGGTTTTGTGCTGGAGCAATCACTACAAACCTACAGATGGCTTAGGGTTTCTTGCTGGAAAGCTGCATGCCAAGACACATAAGTTGGGGAAATGGCAGGTTCTACTTTTCAGTGTGTATCACCATTTGGAGCTTGTCTGATGTTAGTTTCCCGGCATCTCATATCTTAAAATTGCTACAACAAGATACTTGTCCTCAGATATCACTAAACTGATTATTTCTTACCACCTCATACAGCAGAGAAGAAAAACAGAATCTCAGGTTTTATTTCTCTTTTTGTTTCCATGGACACAACTTTCTAATTCTGTAAGGAATCTAGATCTGCTGCCTTCATTAACTTCAGTCTTGGAATGAACTTCTCTATCAGGTTTTACAAGTCATTGAAATAATTTGGAAAAAAAGGACTAGAAAAGAAAACAAACACAAGACTGGAAATAAATCACTCACTACAATTCCAAGTAAACAGGAAGTTGTAGGCTGAAACTGGATAGAAAATATAATTTAATAAATAGTCCTAGAGAGAATTTTATAAGGATGCAGCATGTATTTTCAGGACAGATTTTGGATTTTTTTGCTTGCTAGCATAGTTTGTTGCATATACTCTTGTGTGCCTTGCTTGTCAGCATATGTGGCAATAAGGTAGTGGTGCTAATTAAAAAATAAACAACAACAACAAAAAGTTCAGGCATTTTCATCTGAAATACTTTCCTACCTAACTACTTGTTGAAGTAACTCTTAACATTTTCACATTGTTTTACTGTTTCTAAGGGTGACTTCTTCACACATGCAGAAGTTATTTTTCTTCTTGACAGACTAAACCTGTGGCAAGACTTACATTAAAGAAAGCAAATTTTAGTGTGTTCAACTGTGCAATGAGATGTTGACTAGCCTTGGGTCTGCAGCAGCCATAGAAAGAGCTGCTAAGGAAAGGATTTTTTCATTGAATGGCAGGGCCACGTGAACACAATAAGGTCAGGCTCCATCTGCACCATTTGCTACAGAATTTCCTTCCTTTCCTGCACTGTGTATCTGCTGGGAGCTGCTATTTGCCAGCTGCCAGTTCCCACTGTCCCCCTTCTGCCAAAAACCAGCGGAGGTAGGTGGGATATATTGGAAAACTGAGCTCTGGGAAAGAGCAGGCTCTGGGCAGTGAGCCAGACATAACAGGGATCAGGGAGAGGTGAATGAAAAGGTGTGTGGTTTGGTGTGCACCAGAGAGGCCAAGCTTCACTTTTGCAAGGGATGTCTTGACTGAGAATAGAACACAGGAAACAGAAGGATTTGTGAGGAAGGATTTAGAGATGGGGACAAACAGTAGTTAGAACAATGACACTAAGTAAATTTTGAATTTTACAAATATATTTACAATATATTTCTGTCCTGTGCTTCAGTTCAGTTACAAGAATAAATGATAGACATTGTTTGAAAAAAATTTATGTTGCATTGCCACTTCTGTTTACTTGGCAGCTGGAAGAGTTCCAAGTAAGAAAAGTCTAAAACTTATCCTTAAAAACAGATACAGTGGCCACAAATATGGTGGCTACTGAGTGTGCTAAATTTTATTGTTTCTTTGTAAATTTTATAAATAGAAGATTAAATCTCAAATTTAATATCTTTTGAGGCCAGTAAATATTTCTGAAAGTAGAAATTCTGAAAGCAGAATTCTGCCTGTTCTTTGTGCTTCCTAAAGTAGACTATCAAATTTTCAGAGTATTTCGTTTTGACTGAAGAACAAGAAGTAGCAGTCCAAAGATTAATTTATCTGCAAGTGGCAATGAAAACTTAGAGCAAAACCAACTCTCCATTTAAAATGTTGATTTCTTCCCATCAAAATGTGCCCTACAAATTAGCATCAACTGACTATTGACGGAGAGACATGAAGACTGATTCGGTGATCAGAATTTGATTTTACTCAGATTTAACCAAACTTATATACCATTTCAGGAAGGTTAATAATTTTCTATTACAAAGTCAGGTTAAGAATTATACAGACAACTCATACATTTTTCAACATCTCTTGCTTACAGAGGTCTTGATGGAATCACTTGTTTTCCTGTAAACAGGTTTAATCCCATTTTCTGTAATCTCAAAGTTCTGTTTGCTCCTGCCATGGCATCCTGTGTATCAGATGCATCAGCCATGCTGAGCAAGTCTGTCTCACTCTCTGTCTTGTGTATTGCCACAACTGACCTCAGCAAAATTCACTTAATGGAAAATTTGTCTTGTTGCACAGCCCCTTCCTCCCCATCTCATGGCATTCCAGATATCCAAAGATGTAGTGGTGTTGCTCAAAGAAGCTGCTCCTTTTTGGGTATTCCTTACTAACAACCTAGTCTAGTTGTCAAAATCATCCTACCCTCATTGGAGTCCAGTGTTACTAAATATATCAAATGCATCTAACATTAAAACTTAGAAGTCTTGCATTTCAAGAGACAGATGAGTACCTCTCAAAACCCTAGAAAACGTGTCACACTTTTATCTTATCTTGTCTTGTTCATTTCCTTCTGGGCAGGAGAGGAAGAACCAGCTAAAATGCGTGCAGCAGCTGGTTATGTTCTTGCCTCCACCCTAGAGGACCTGAGCTGCTGATGACAGCTGTACTCTATGTTTTGCAATACTGCCTTCCCTGAGTCATCTTGCAAACCCCAATGGAGGCCACAACCGCAATTTGAGCAAAATTAATACACACACATACACGTCAGGCAGATATTTTGACATCCTGTTTGGGGACCTACTTGTCTTCAGAGGTTTTGAGTGAAAAAGCATGCATAGCTAGTGTTCTTAAAAGTACAGGTTTTTCTACGGGCAATTTTTATATGTGTACACAAATGTATGTGCATGGACCCAGGCATATGTAAATGTACTGGAATACTAAAGGTACAGCATCCAATAGAGCATACTATAGAGCGTCTTAAGTTTAAAAACCAAAAAGAAGTCATTAAAATGTGGTTTATAAAAGGATTTGATGGTCCATGTGTATTCCTTCCCATTGTGGTTGTGTGTTGCCACCACCAGATCAGGTCAGCCATGACTGTTTAGTTCACTTTTGAAAACCACCAGGGATGAAGAGTCCACATTCCTGTGGGCAACCTTTCTCTAGTACTTCACCACCCCATCTTGCAAAGATTTTCCTCAAAGTCAGTCTCAATTTGTGTCCATTACCTTTGATATGTCCAGGGAAAATAATTAGATGTAAAACAGAACTTGTAAAACCTTTTGTGCTCCAGGTTGATAGGAATCTGTACTTTAACACAATAAACACTACCAAGCCTGATACTGAATCTCATCTGAGCATGCGTTTGTGGGCATGAGCCCTCCTACCAGCTGCTCCATAAATGACTGAAATAACTGTGCATGCTCTAACTGTTTATGTGCTACTCTAACCACCTGGGATTTTGAAAAACAGGTTTGAAAGTGTGAACATGGGATAGCTGTTTCCTTCAAAATTGTATTTGCTCCTGACATCAGTTTATTGTGCCAAATACAACAGGAAGCAAATGTCAATAAAGGGGTTTTAACTGGGTGTAGACACTGCTGAGGTACACAAACATTCATTAGATGTAGTCAGGGTAACTAGAACAATGTATTAAACAGACTTAGTATGAAAGTTTTATAATCTGAGTAAGTTTTCCATCACTCCAAAACCAGAAACTTTTGACTATTCCAGGTTCTGAACTTGCTGTTCAAACTGGTGTCAAATACATTACTTTAATAAACCTGTAAAATTCAGAGAGTTAAAACTAGTTAGAGAATTACTTAAATTCAAGAATTATTTTGAAGTTCACACTTCAGAGAGTGGGAACTATCTCATTCTTCATCAGAAAATGATAACCTGAGTTAAAACATCACAGGCAGGTTATCGAAGTAATTCTAGGATCAGATAATCTAGAATTTATAGATTTTCTCTTCCTTCAAGCCAGAAATCTCTGTTGGCAACAAGACTTGAATTTGTTAGTTTGTTGATTGGTGCATTCATTGGTGCATTTCAATTGACATCAACACTTGCTGTGAAAATTGCCTGCAGATGCACAGTTGAGTGTACAAATCTTTCTATGTTGAAGAATGTCTCCTGTGTCACAAATAGCAGCACCATTCCAGTGATAGGGCTTTAATTAAATCTCTCTTCTGTGATCAGTAGAACCTGCTCTGCCTTACATGAGAATCTTCTATCATCTACTTTTGCCTCTGGTCATCATAACGAGAATGAAAGTCACAAAATCAGTCAGAGCAAACAAATAGGAAAGGGTAAAAGTACTTTCAAGATGCTTAAAATAGTTTCCCACTTAGGAACATGAAAACTCAGCTGGCTTCTCACTGAATTTTATTTTGCCCAGTATCACATAGAATGCTGATTTATTGTTACTAGGTACTTAAGAAGTCAAATTGACAGGTTTGTCACTAATCACAGAAGAACAATAGCAAAAGCATTTTGTCTAAGAGGAAAATTTCCATCTGGGTCATAGAAAGATTGGAAGGGATCATCTACTCAGAGTCCCCTTGCCATGGGCAGAGATACCTTTCACTAGACCAAATTGCTCAAGGCCTTATCCAACCTAGCCTGAAATACTGGTAGGATTGGGTTATCCACAACTTCCCTGGGCAAACTCTTCACAGTATCTTAGCACTCTCACAGCTGTCACGGTGACTTCTGAGAGCGTCCTCTCAGCCAGCCCAGGCTAACCCTGGCACCACAGACAGCACTCGGTATGGCTCAGTCCGCTGGGCAGGTCAAGCCGATCCAGTGGGTTCAAGAGCTGCACAGAATCCACAGCATGGGTATACTGGCGAGAACAGCAAGGAAAGAAGGAGGACTCTGTTGAGGGGTTGCCACTCAAGTTTATTGGAGCCCCTGGCAGGTACCTCCTCATTTCAGGGATTCTGCCTCAGCAGAGCCCCGAATGTTAGGTTACAGTGACTTTTATTTGGGAGTGGAGAAAGGGGAAGAAACAAGGAGTCTACCAATGGGATAAACCCTGGGAGTGGCTCAAAAGATGAGGAACACCCCTAAGGACCATTCCCATACAGAAAGGAGGGATTTCCTCTGGCCTTGTCCTATCACTCGACGCCTTCTCCCGAACCTACCAGAAGCCTGGGAGGAGCAGCCGAGTGACAGACAGGACCCAGAGGAGGGGAGTAGGAGACTGACAGAACTGAGGGGAGGGAGAAACTTAGGGTACCACCAAGTACAGATAATAACAGGGGTACATGGAACCAACCAGTAACATACAGAAAACAGATAGAACAACACACTGCTACACACAGTAAAGAATTTTTTCCAGATATGTAACCTAAATTTCCCCTCTTTCAGTTTGTACCCATTACTCCTTGTCCCATTACTACAGTTCCTGATGATAGTCTCTGTCAAGCTTCCTTGTAGGCCCCTTTCAGACACTGGGAGGTTGCCATGAGGTCTCCAGTCAACCTTCTCTTCTCCAGGCTGAACAGCCCTGACTTCCTCAGCCTGTCATCACAGGGGAGATGCTCCAGCCCTCTGATCAGCTTTGTGGCCCTCCTCTGGACTCCAACAGTTTCATGCTCTTCGTATGTTGCCAAGAACATACAAAGTGACGGAACTGCATACAGAGCTGCAGGTGGGAATGTGCCTCCCCTTGTGAGGAGGGTACCTTTTGGTTGCACAAAAGCATTTCAGGTCATAACAAAAAACCTTTCCCAATCAATTCAGGAAATAATCTAGTCCTTCAAATCATGGTAAAGTATTACCACAGGTTAGAGTATAGGACCTACCATGCCTGCTATGCTTCACTAATCTACAATGCAGGAGCTAAGTGAGCCTAAGGGACCTCTTCTGATATGAGCATTGCTCAGCATATTGGTCAGTATGATGTACACTAACTCACCCCTGTGCTATTTCCGACAACACTGCCTTCTATAAAATGACTTTTTCTCCTCAGGTCCCTGTTTAACTTCTTCTTGGCAACCTAACCTACACTGGGATTCTTCTAGGCCCAAGAAAAAGAGGTGTAAGATTTTAAGAGCAAAGCTTAAAGCAAATTTATCACTGTTCTCAATGGCCTGGAAGAAAAATGAGGACAAGTACTGAATGCTCATGGAAGAAAAATTGGAAAACAAGATTTAGACCAAGGAAAAAGATTGCAGAAAGTTTATTAATTATTACAAAAAGAAGATGAAACATTGCATTTTTGATAGCAACCACATTGAATGGAGGTTTGAATAGCTTGGTTCAGCAGCCCTTAGAATGATGCCATTAGCCAGCATTACTGGTCTCCTATAACACTGACAAATATAGAATTGTTTAACAGCTTCATTAGGTAGGAAATTCCCAGTCTCCCACAAAAATGAGGGTAAGATATAAGCAGGCCAATCTGTGATTAGTGTCACTATTTGTATTTTCACTAGATAGTGTGAACAATTTTTAATAACAATAAAACCAGCCTGTTACAGCTATTGTGTAAAAGTGATGCATATTTTTGATAAATAATTTCAAATTAAAAGTAAAGTAAAAAATTGTAAGTAAAAGTTTTGGTGACATGGTGTCACCACGACTTCTCATAAGCTTGAAATACTGAGTGTTCCTATAGGTTTCAGACTACAAGGTTTCTGATGTTTACTCTGAATGTTTGAGAAAATGTGTATGATTCAGGCCTGCCTCAAGATAGTTATGCCTGCATGCCATACTGTAAATGTTGTGGCTATCCGTTCACGGAGACATGCTTCTAGATAGAAAGATATATTTTTACGTCTGGGCAAATATATAGATAAGTGTACAGATTTATAAAATTAAAGGCTTACAGTGGCTGTATTGCTCAAATATATTGCAGATATAAATGAGAAATCATAATTGAAAGAAGAGAAATGTAGTGTGTAAGTCATCCCTTGAAACATGTTACAGGAGCCTACCCTCTCCTACTCCATACTTAAAAAACACCCAGACCCTTAAATGTGAAATTTCTTGCAGATCTAGATAATGCAAAATGACATCCTTACGGTTCATTTCAGCTCTTGTTGAATCATCAGATGCTGTCATGGAGATAGTATGTGTTTCCCAATATCATAATGGGCATAACAAGCAAAGTCTTTTCCGTGTTCTTGGTTCAGCCAAAAGCCAAATGTCTTTGACTTTCCACTTTGTACAATCATTCTCCACAAGCCAAGCATAAAGAACTGGAGTTATGATTTCAGTCACCTTCATTTGATAACATTTGTTGTGTACAGTGGAGAATAAGATTGAATGGCTCTGTGCAGTTCGTTAAATCATTCATGATTTTACTCCATGTCATTCTGATTTCCTATAGAAAATTTTCAAATACAAAACAAAATTTTGTCTGGGGACTGTCTTTATATGAAAGCAAATAATAGTCCCAAAGGGAATATATATTTATGACTGGAAAAAAGTAGTGGCTTGTATGTGTATGATTCACTGTGTGTATATATTCATCTGTCTGGTTGGGCCATACATGCATAAAAATTTATGAAAGAATCTGCTCCATCTTTTATAATGGTAAAGTATAAAATGATGTGCATAAGAAATTTTAAACTGAATCTCCTTTTACGTTACTGTAGGAAGAATTTAAAACCCTGCAATAATATTTTATAAACTGGAAAAATTTTGTGTATTTTTAGCCTTATTTGAAAATGATAAAGATATATTCTTAGTTTCTCGCCCTCAAATTTTGTGACAATTTATTTAAATTTATTCAAATTCTCCCAAGACCTCAGCAGTACTGTTGGAGGTTGGATATTGTTTCCCTTGTGTTAGTTGAATTTTTTCCTTTAAGTTGCTAGGTAACTAATTGCTGGGTAGTTAACCAAAACAATAGAGTGGCCAAGCACGAGTTTCAGAACTGATATTTTCTGATAAATGGCCATTAATGCACACCAATGACATGAGACATTACATCATCCCATTGGGAGATGCTCCACCCAGCTGGGGGCGGTGGAACCAAAGGATTCCTACCTAGATAAAAGGAGAGGTAAGCATGCCAGTCCATCCTGATTTCCACTGGATTCCCGGAGGAAGACTGGATCCATCTCACCACCACTGGACTTTCTGCAGGATCATCTCTACTCCACAGAACTGCGTCTGTTACTCCAGAAGGATTCATCTGGACTGCTTCTAACACCCTGACCAACAGGGTGTCAGGTCACATCCCTGACTCTCTCAGGGTTTTCTGGGTTTTTTTTTGCTTGTTTTATTTGCATGTTTATTTTATTTTCTGTACATTTGTATTTTTAATATTCCTATTAAAGGACTGTTATTCTTATTCCCAAAACTTTGCTTGAGAGCCCCTAATTGCAAAATTATAACAATTTGAGGGAGGGATTTATATTCTCTATTCAAAGGGAACTTCCAGCTTTTTGCTGGCAGATACCTGTCCTTTCAAAACCAGGACAAGTACTTATTAGATGCAAAACAAAGATCCACATTCAGTGGTCACTCTGTGACTGGTTAGAATATAGACAGAAGACTATTAAACCACAAATTGACATCCTGCTGTCAGTGATTTGGTTTAACATTTAAAGTTACAAGGCAAAGTCTTGGATTTTGAAGCCTGAAGGTATTTTGGTACCCACAGGGCTGCCTCCAGCAACCTTGGCAGAGGCAGACCTACAGCCACTTAATTCTCCAGGCACCTGGACTATCCAGCCTTGGAAATACCTCCCCAGCAGTGCCTTGACTGGACTTCCTGTAAACCACATGTGCACAGCTGCTTTTGTGAAAATTTCAGTGAAATTTTTGGGGGTCTAGAGGAGAAGAAGGAGGTGAGAAGTAGTGAGGTTTCAGCTGTGGCAGAGTAGGAGAGACTGTATCCCAACTTCCTGCTTTCTAGGACAGAGCCTGCAGGACGAGTGATCTCCATTGCAGATTCCTGCAGAGAGATAGACAAAAAGAGTGATTTTCCCCCCAGCTCTTGTTTTGGTTTAGGAACGATATCCCCCAGTTTGGTACTCCCACTGAGACTCTCTAGACCATGTGCCACTTGCTCCCTCCTCCTTCCCCTGGATGGAGAGGAAAATTGGAGGCAGAAAGGGTAAAGATCATGGGTTGAGATATGACCAACTTACTGGAAACAGCAATAAGATAAGAAAATGAACAGTGAGAGCAACAGTACTATTGGCAAAAGGCATGACAAAGAGGTGATCACATGGAACCTCCATAGTGGTAGACAATACCAGACCTAGAAAAGAGCCCTTTCCCTATCCCCAGAAAAGAGGTAAGGTGGTATAGAAGAACATCCAGGTCCTCTCCATGCCCCCTCCAGGCTACTGCAAAATTAACTGTGTCCTGGCCAGAACCAGGACAGTTTTTGAAGACATCTGTAGGAGAAAAAATGGGGGCTCCAAATTCTAACTGCTTCCTGTTAGCTCTGAAGTAGGATCCCAGCTTCTGAAAAGGGGATGAGTTGAGACAATTTTCTGTGCATTTTCTAAGTGATTGTATTTATGTCACTGCCTAATCAGAGCTGAGATTCATCTTAATGAATGTCAGTTGCTTATGATAGATAAATACCTAATCCTGGGTTTGGGATTTCCCTCTGGAAACCAGGGTTGTAAAACACAGCACAGGCATTGCAATACCTGACTTAATGTGCCTTGGCACTTTATGAATTGCATCTTCTATGTATTTAGCCAAGGTTCTTTGCAAAATGTATATAAATACAAATATAAAAGATTTGGCTTCTGTCCACCCTGCCCCATTTATTTTGTTTACTTGTAAATAGGCATTAATCCTAACATCCAGGATGTTATAAAATAATAAAGATCCAATTATTTTCACCTAAATTAGAATAATCTTTGTAACTGTGGTGTAATTCTTGGAGTTGCACTGTTATTTCTGTGGAACAAAAGTGATGCACATGACTTTTGTAACCTGTTACAAGGACGCAATGGAACCCACATCAGTATTTTCTAGAAACTGTTCAGAGATGGCCTTAGTCTGATAATTTTGCTGACGTCTCTCTGCGAATTAAGTGGTGAAATGTCTGCTGAAATCAGTTTGCCTTACTTGGTGAAAACCTTTGAAAACCATGTGAACAAGCGGCAGAAACAACATAATTCAGAATCAACAGAAGCAGAGTTAGCCCTCCAAATGCTGTGTTTTCCCCTTTACCTGAGAAAGACATTTGCTCTTTGCCAGCTGAAATTTGAAATTTGTCAAGTAAACCATACATCATCCTTGTTCCAACCTTGTTCCAAGAATGTGACAGATACACCAGAGCTTCAAGCACAAGGGGAGAACAATGCAGAAACTATTAGATAATAATTCTTTGGGTTACAAGAATAATATAGTTGTTATGAGCACTAGAAGCCATTAGTCTTAGTAGCAAAGCACTAAAAGCTGAAATCCATCTTTGTGTTCCTTTCCTAAGGCACTAAAAGAAATGAACTCAGATCTCTACAGGCCCCATAGAGACATGTTACATTTTCATTTCCTCTGTCTCCTTCAGAGATAACAATGGGTCCCTGAAAGCTGTTCCTCTTGTCTAGTTAAGGCTGATGGCTTGTTCTTGATGGTATTAAAGCCTGCTTCTAGCACTGTTTTGTCAGCTTAGATGGGTGACTGACAGGTCACCAGAGCACAGTGGAAAAAGAACCTCCCCCTGTTGCCTGCCTCACCTGTAAATCTAAAAGCTAAACTCTGTCAGCTGGATACCAGGGAGCAAAAATCAGCCATGCCACCTGACCTCTGACCATGGTGCTCTCCTCTTCTCCATGGTCAAAGGAGAGAAGGAACTTCAGAAAACACTGCGTGCAAGCGGGACAAGGCTCTTGAGGCGGGAGACAGCTGAAAGAACAACAAGGGACCATGAGCCCAGCTCTTACTACAGAGGGACAAACAGGGTGGCCATTTGCCTTTGTGCTGCTTTCAGCCACTTTCAAGGAATATGAGAAAAGAATTTGATTCTTCCAATGACTTCCGTTGATGTTAAAACTTTAATAGAGGGGACCAGGAAGAATTCTCCATAACCTTGACAACATTTTTCCAATAACTGTTAAAAGTATGTTCTTCCAGCTCCTCTTTTCCCTCACAAAGCAATCACTCACACATACTTTGTTGCATAAAATTTTCTTCCATCTTGATTGCTAAAGATTATCCTGTCACAAGCATCTCTGTTACCTAGCAACTATGATAAAGCCAAGAAAAAGACCTAAATATCAATTCCTTAGGACCAATATAAACACTAATACATTAAACTTTAAACTCTAAGGGAGTCTTTCTTTTATTACTAATGAAACTTCCATGCTTTTCCTAACATAATGAAGAAATTGTCTTCTTAATGAACTCTGGTGCTATTGATCCATGTCTTTTTTTGAAGTAGACCATCTTCACTTCAAACATTTTGTTGGCACACTGTACATCTTTCAAGTTAGCCACTAAGCATCAAAATTACTTTGGTGACATGTGGAGTGTTGAAAGTAAACAAGATAATTCCTTAGCTAGGGGTGCCTGAAAGAAAACCTAGTTTTTGAACAATTCCAAACATTGTGGCAACTTGCAGACCCAATCTGTAACTTGCATTTTGCCCCCGACCTTCCTCCTTTGTAAAGAACAGTGCTGTTCTGAGAAACTGTGGAACAGAAGTGGCATCACAGATCTTTTTCACTGTCTTCATTCATAAAGCCATTCAATGCAGTTAACACAGTTTCTGTTCTAGCTGCTCCAAGAGTAACCACATATGGGAAAATATTACTCATTAAAATGGTGATAGGAGCCAAGCCTCTATAAGACTCCATGAAAAAAATGAAGTCCCTTGGTGACTGCAAAGGCACCAGCAGAACTTGTAGCAGGCTTTACAGTAATAAATTATAAATTCCCACAGGCCAATCATGACCTGGTTCAGTTAGCTTGCAGGCAGAACTTGTGAATAACAGATTTACACAGATGCAATTAAAACCAGAATTTACCAAAAAATTCTTCTGTACTTGTATTCATAGAATCATTTAGGCTGGAAAATACCCTTTAGATCATGAAGTCCAGCCATTAACCTAACACTGACAAGTTGACATGTCCACCACAAAACCATATCCTTAAGCACCATGTTTTATACAATTTTAGAGACCTCCAGAGATAGTCACTTCCTGGGGAAGCTTGTTCCAGTGCTAAACAATGCTTTCAATGAAGAAAATTTTCCTAGTACCCAATCTGAAGGATTCCTGAGGCGTCTTGAAGCCGCCTTCTCTTGTCCTGCCATTTATAAACATGAATTAAGTAGCTAAGGCACTCCTGATCTAGACAGGTGCTTTTTCTCAGTTTGTTGGTAACTCCTCTAACAGTCTTGAGTTTTTTTATTGGATTAGTTCATTGGTCTCACAGAGCACAACTTCTGGGTCAGGCCAAAATGATTAAGACCTGGCACCACTTAAATCTTAAGTATCAGGCCCTAGTTCTTGAGTTTGCAAAACAGTTTGCGGAAGCACTTGCAGAAAGGGGATTTCCACAAGTATTGGATGATATAGATGTATGAAAACTGATATTCCTCTTTCCACATTCCCTTTTCCAACAGATCTCAGTTTGGGGGAGGTAGCAGAAATGTCCCAAGGACTAGGTTCATTACCTTCAGGTTTGGCTCAGAGCAGTGTTAGGATAGCTACTTGCAACATTCTCCCTGCAATTCATCCTGGCCCCACCTAGGTAACATGGATTCCTCACCCCGGTCTTGCTCTTACAGCTCTCTTGCCCATCTAATGGGTAGAGTTGATAACGTTTGAATAGCATCTTCTTGGAGGGTGAAGAAACTTGCCAGGCCTAGGTCTAAATCTTCTTCCTCTGTCACAAATAGATGCTCCTTCTGCCCTATCACATCAAAGTTGGTACAATTGAATGATTCCTGATGTTACTTGTTTTTTCACAGAGCTTCTGTATTAATGATAAATAATGAACTTTAGTGGTGTTCCATCTCTCTGGTTCATTTTCAAATGTGCCATCAGTAATGATTTCTTATTGAATCTGGTTTGGTACAGAGTCACTGACTTGGCCTATTTCAAATATCTCCATCTCGGTATCATACATATCTGTGCAGATTTTTATGGGGTCTAGATTGCTACCTTGTAATTTAGTATCTTGGTGTTTTCTTACTTTCTTTATATCCTGTAGCACTAATTTTATTTGGTGAGGGTTTTTTGTTTATTTGTTTGGTTTTTCAAGATATACCCTTTTCCCAGACTTGCTGCCAGCCTTTAATTTACCTTCAATTCTCAATCCTTTCTTGAAAATTTACTCTTTCCTTATTGAATTTCTTCTTTTAACCTTTCAGCCAACTAGTTTTCAGTTTTCCATATTGCAGCTAGCAGCCAGCGCATCCCTTCCTCTCTTCTGTTTTTATTTTACATATATCACTCCAATTACTGAATTCATTCACTAAGTCTTTCAGATCGTGGTTTATTGCCCTTAGTCACTCCTTATCTCACTTAAGATCCTGCCAACCATTTTCCATAAAACCCTTTTGCAACAGATACCATTTAGGAGGGAAATCAGCATTCTAAGCTGAGGATCCTGCACACTATGCAATTAATTCTGTCACGCAATTCTATGGGGACAGGCAGACTCTTTTGGGCACCTTGGTAGAACAATGACATAAAAAGTTGTTGTTACAATCAAAACTTTGACCTGGACTCTGTGAACTGAGTCCTTTTACAAAACACAGGTATTCAATAGACTCTTTGGCTATAAGTGGAGTTTTAATCCCTTATTTAAATCCTTCTTATTGATCTTGATTTTATTTATATTCTGATATTATTTAATTGATTGGGACATATTGATCTAGCATTTGCATGGAAAAAGAAAAGCAGTTCTCCACAAACCCCTTAATGCCTTCCTTATGCAACTCTCTTGTGTTATTTTTTGATTGGTAGATTTAGTTTACCTAATAATTTAACTGGGAAGTTCAAGCTTTAACTAGTTTTGAACTTCTTCATGAAGGCAGAGAAAATAGGACTTGGTGTTTGGGGATAATGTTTTCATTTCTTTATTCTAAACATTTTTCAAGGGAACATCTTCTGGGAGGTGAAGTTAAGTCCTACAGTTTTGAAACTACTTTCTCACTTAGTGAAGGGAAGGCGGGTTTCCTGCAGAATATAGCTCAGGGCAAAATCCACACTTTTTTCCCCACATATATGTAGGAAGCTATGAATCAGCAAGCATAAATCCAGAATGCCTTCTTAAGGCTGGCTCTTTCTCATCCTTATGAGTCAGTAGCACCTTTTCCATCCAGCTTGACTGTCTCTCCACTTACTCTTCTGGAAAATAAAAATAATGTGAAAAAAAAATGGAATTCATATGATTTAATTCAAAACCCCCACAATACTCCCACACAAAGATTGTCCTTGCCAGTTTTAACATATAATCACACAAGATAAAACTCTGAATAAGGCAAAGACTTGCGTACTGTTTTTAGGATGGGGTTGTTGGCTATTTTTGAGATGTCTGATATTGCTATAAGAGTTGCATGTTGGCTTTCTCTTGCAGTGTGTTTGTGTCATTCCTTTAGCTCAACAATAGGAATTTGCCCGTTCTCAGATTTGGAAACTGTGACAGAGTAGACAGGCTTGAGCAGGATTCAGAGAAGAAGGTTTGAATGAACTGGTAAAATGGTAAAGACACTACCACACGTGCTGTAATTGCAGAGGTAAGTCACATCTACACAGAAGGGTTTGCTACACAAGTACATGATGTGAAAGCCTACTGGGCTATGGTGAGAGATAGTATCCATAATGCCCATTTCAACCTGCTCAGTATCCCTTCAGATGCCATTATGCCATGGAACTTGATGCAAATGGATATGGAACCAGAGCCTCTGGAATGAACAGAACAAATGGTACCAGGCTGTCATGGTATGAAGTATGTAGTTTTATCTGAAAACTAGCTTTGATAGGGATTAAACTTGTGCATAAAGACTGTGATTCTGTGGCAGCATGGGAAAGATGCCCTTTTAGGCTTTGGAGCACAGGACAAGCCTGTTGACAAAGGCTTTCTTGTCCTCTGATTTCCAGTCTAAATCCCACTTCTGCTGCCCCTTTCTGCTCTTTCACTCTCTATGCTTATTGGAGGTTGAGTATTGTTTCTTTTGTGTTGAATTTTTTCTGTTAGGTTGCTAAGAAGCTAATTGCTGGGTACTTAACCAAAACAATAGAGTGGCCAAGCACGNGGAGTAAGACTGGACCCCTCTCATCACCACTGGACTTTTCTACAGGATCATCTCTACTCCACAGAACTGTGTCTGTAACTCCAAAAGGATTCATCTGGACTGCTTATAACACCCTGACCAACAGGGTGTCAGGTCACATCCCTGACTCTCTCAGGGTTTTCTGGGTTTTTTTGTTTGTTTTATTTACATGTTTATTTTATTTTCTGTACTATTACATTTGTATTTTTAATATTCCTATTAAAGGACTGTTATTTCTATCTCCCAAACTTTGCTTGAGAGCCCCTAATTGCAAAATTATAACAATTTGAGGGAGGGGTTTACATTCTCTATTCAAAGGGAACTTCCAGCTTTTTGCTGGCAGATACCTGTCCTTTCAAAACCAGGACAATGCTGCATATAACTCCATCTCCATATTTCTAAGTCTCTTTTTTTAACTTCCTCCTCATTTAGTCTCAGACTTCACTCTTGTTCTGTCCTGTGTTCAAACAGTCTAAATTTCCCTTTCTCTCCATCCTGATGTCATGGCCACTATCCACTTGCCACTTCCTTCAGTGAATTGTATGTGGTGTTTTTGAAAACTGTCTATTAAAATAGAAAGTGCTCATCATTCTTCAAATTTGGAGACATGGCAAGTTCCACCTGAGTCACATTTATATTAGATACACAGTGGCAACTGGAGAGTCTTGAAGCTTCACCTCTGGGCTATTTCAGCCCTGCCACTCGAAGGCATGTCTGACTGTGCACTTCTCAGCTCTATTCAAGAGATCTAGATACGAACAATCTAAAACTGAGTAATTTCAAATTGACATGTGCTCCTGAAACATCATGGACAGACTCTACAGATCTCATCCTAAAAATAGGTATGGAAACATTCATTGTGTAAGTCATATGGTAATGCATGTGTTTGCATGAAAAGAACCTCTAAAATATAATCTTTTTAGGCTGCAGAATCTTTTTCCCCCCTCTGTTCAGTCTTAGCACATGTTAGCACATGCATAAGGAACAGTATAAGGAGAGTAGTGGGACAAATCAGGATCTCTCAACACCTGTGCTGTTAGCTTTACATTTTAGAAGCATGGATGACTCCTCTGAGAGCCAAGTCTTGGCACAGAAAATGTCAGAATGGAAATCTGCTCCATAAAAGATGTAAATCTAAACATTTCTCCAAATGTTTAGCCTCTGAGGAAAAATATTGATATTGAAGAAACCGTAGAGAAGTTTCGGTCCAAGACAGCTTTTGTCATTCACCCCACAATTGTTAGCTGTAAGGATTTGCTTATATCCCCTTAGAGGGAAAAGACCTGTTGTATGTACAAGGTAATTAAGACTGAGTTAATGAATTTGTGTATTACTCCTTTCTTTTGTGAACTGGTAAATCACTTTGGAGCAAATATGCTTTCTCTGCCTCGTAAGATATCACAATGTCCTGACAGCTGTCAGGGAAATAAAATGAGATCCTGTGATATTAGTATAGATAATAATAATATAGTTCTTTTCTAAGGGATATAAAATGTTAGTAATACTCATAGATAAGTTAGCCTGTACCATAAACCAAAACAACTAAACACAGTCTTCCTCTCTTAGAAAAATAGTATTCAAAAATGTTTGCAGCCATGTTCAAGAATGATTGTTCAGTGAGTCATTCATCACTGTAAAAAATAAATTTATCTTACCAAGAAAATGTTTGCTTCCTGCTATAACAAGAATTCAGTATATCAGCAAGGAAATTGAATCATCTCACTTAGCTGTAATAAACTTCTGATTTATACTGAAATCATAACCAAGTACCTTGAGAAATTAGAATTGTTGTTTAAGGGGAGAAACTGAAACTATTAACTCCTGAATGAAAAACTGATTTGATTTAACCAAAATCAAACACAAGTAACCACAACAAAAATTTGCAAAATAACAGTATGGCTAATACATGGGGCGATGATCTAAAAAACAGACTAGAAAAAACAACCCATGAAGAACTTTCAGAAGCTGAACATAAGCTCTGTATTTTAACCAGTCCTTCTGTAACTGGATGATACCTAAAAGAACAGGTTTTATCCAACTCATGTTAAGGTCATAGGGATCTAAGTTGACCAAAGAGAAAAAAAGTAATGCTAACAGATAATGCAAGAGAATAAAACCATATGGGAATACAGAATGTC
This sequence comes from Aegithalos caudatus, assembly GCA_013389925.1. Classification (NCBI taxonomy): domain Eukaryota; kingdom Metazoa; phylum Chordata; class Aves; order Passeriformes; family Aegithalidae; genus Aegithalos; species Aegithalos caudatus. The sequence continues at coordinate 78,017 of WEIU01017863.1, forward strand.
ATTAATCTATTGTCATAAATGTTTAAAGCACTTGTTCTTCACATTTGTAACCTAAGAACTGAATGAAAAAAATTTGAAGACAACAATAAAAAAACAAAGCAACCAAACACAAGACCAATCAGCAAAAATGCCAAACCCAAAAATAAAAGGCAAAAGAAAAAGCCAAATGGGAAAATATGGGGGATTGGAATCCCAATGACTGATATAAATTTATTTTCTTGTAAGCGTTGTAAGCTTGTCAGTTGACAGTAAAAGCAGAGGGAGTACATATGTGAACAGTGGTGATAGGTAGAGAGAACAATTATTGAAATCAAATAAAATCAGGATGCAGCATCAGGTTAAAGTATCTGAAGTGAAAGAGACAGAGATGACATTTTTTTACAGTATTTGCGAGCTTCCTCAGGTCAAAGAAATGATCTGAAGGGTATCATTAGAGCAGACAAGAATTGTTGTCTTAAAAAAACTCTCCTGTTACCTCCCCCTTTACCAGAAGAGAGGTGGTGCTCAGATGTGGTAATGTGTATTACACAATAAATGTCTGCTTAAGGATGGCACAAACAAATAGCAAAATGAAGCCAGCAGGAGGGTAACTGAGGGGTTTGGCAGTAATGGTGGGCCTTTGGGATGCTCTATGATCTTCTCTTGATAGAGACTTATACTACACAGTTGTGTGCTTCCATATTTTTAACTAGCTGAGCCCCACATAGCACATCAAAGCATGTAATACTGTACTAACCTGAATAAGGCAATGGCATATTCAGGAAGAAAGAGGGAGTTAGATGCCAAATGAGTGGTGAGGAGCTCCTCTGACATGGAAGAAATGGAGAGCAGGTCTCTGCTTTTCAATCTGTATCTGAGGAAATGGATAATTAAAAGCCTTGTTTTTCTAAACTGACTAGAAAAAATACCTCTAGCACCCTTACCTGCCCATCACTGTAGACCTTCTTGATCTTCACACCCTCTTGAGGTGTTTGGATGGGGACTTGATGGCTTGGGGGATCCATTTCTTCTTCCTTTGATGTTTATGATTTGGTCCAGATACTCCTTTTACTTTGCTCTATGCAATGTTCCAGCTCTGTGGGTTGTGAACAATCTGACAGCCTACCCAGCAAGCATCCCTGCTGGAAGTCAAAATCTAGAGGGACTGGAAAGAGAAATACAGAAATAGAATTGGAAACATAGAGATAAGAATAAATCATCACAAGTAAGGCTGTTTATAAGGGACAGTAATTGTGGACTTGTAGAGGAATTAATAGAAGGGAGAAAAGTTGGGCAATGTACAAATGAGTAAGAGGAAAGGGCCAGTTCTTGGTGTTTGCATTAGAACTATATTAAACATCATTGTTCTCCTGTTATATCACCTCTTGAGAGAGACCAAGAAACTTTCCATGCTCTCTACAGCAAGATCTGTAAAATCTCAGTTAATAGAACTGTTCCAGACAACAGAGTGACTAATTTCCCCACACCATCTCAAATCTGTCTCCTACTAAGTTCCTCTCTTTGAAGAGAGCTCTCATCCCACCGCACAGCAAAACTCACCCACATCTGTGATGCTTTCCCTGAAAAAAACAAAAACAGTAACAAAGGATGACAAACTGAAAGGAGCCTAACTTAACTGCGTAATCATTTGTTCTATAAGCACAGGGGTACGTCTGAATCACTCACAGAAAAAATTAACCCTCTTCCCTTCAATATTAGCCAGTGACTATCAACACAACACTGAGACCATAAATGCTCTTCTCAAGGAGAGATAGCTGTTAATTGAGTTGAAGTTATATCACAGTGCAATTAGCATTAGGAAATCTTATTTCATCACAAAACATCATGGTTGGTTTTATTTTTACCTTAACCTTTCCTTTCTGATCAATCTTACTTCAGCAGTGGTCCATCTCCAGCAGTACCCAGGCTATCACACAGCTATGTCTCTGGCTTCTCCCAAAGAGCTGTCAAGGCAGCATAAGATATAACAAATTAGATGGCAGTGTTCTTCTGACGAGGCATGGAGAAGTGTTCATCGTGGAATAGATACACATGAAGGGGAACATTTTGTTTAAAATCTCTTTATACTTGAAAAAATAACACCACTTGTCTTGCCACATGGAAGACATGCTGTTTTGCACAAGGAATACTTTTTCATCTTGAATATTAGGTGTTGCAGTGGAGGGCAGGGTATGAAGACATTGGTCATTGCAGAAGACACTGAAATCTGTACTTTATCACATCTATCCCTGGCCACCAGTGTGTTAGTGACTTGTGAATTAGGAGCATAAGAAGCAATTTCAGCTGGAGATTCTGGAGAAAATAGATTGGAAGATGTGAAGGTTTTTGTAATATTGAACAACAAATGCTGCTGGTTAATCATCTGCTTGTGTGGGCCAAATGGTTTGCTTTGTGTTTTTTTTTAATAGATTAGAAGGTTCTTTTTAAAAAGAGATGTGGATTTGTTTCCACTATTATAATACATGTAGAGTAATGCAGCTATTGCTGTGATAGTACCTAATAGCAAATCCTGAACTGACTGAGAGCCAGGAGAACTTGGAGGGTGGCAGAGTTTACCTGTCCAACAAAGGCAGTTTAGACCCACAGGCTGTTTCACCCTGAGAAAGTGGCTACATCAGTCTGCTCTGTGCTATGCTGTATCATGTGCATTCATTGGCTTCACCACAACTACCTCAGAGGTTTGTGTCTGACATGAACTACACTGTCCATGTATGCTGAGGATGTCCCAACTACACCGAGACAAATGAAGCTGAAATGGTGGTGAAGGTTAAGAAGGTTAAGAGTCAGTGTTGAGTGCTTACACAGGCCATTCAGTGCCAAAATCCATGCTTTAAAATGTAGAGCATTAGAAATCATAGAAATATGGCTATTTGCAACAGTAATGTGTACTCCAGGAATGGTATCTCTGGGTGTACTTTCCTACAACCAAAATATCCAGTTATGTTATAAAAAATAGTGACATTTCAGACAGTAAAGAAAATAAATTAAGAATAAGAAAGTCTGACCCCTGCTTTTAAGGAGTCATTCATATATTTTAATAGTGTGTGCATAACCTTACAAAACCTGAAAAGCTAAGCCACTGCCAGGTAATTGAATTTGGCAGCCAGTCAGCATAGGTATGACTAAATAAGCCCATTGTTACTGGCCTGTAGTCAAATTTTCCTTGAGTTATGGACACAGAGCCTTGTGCTTTTAGTTCTGACGTGTCCTTCCAGGCTATGTTTTACAGCAACATTATATAAAACCAGTTCTAAAGTGACCTAAAAATATGACACTCTGGTTGACTTAATACAACCTGAAAAAATGCCCTAAATTCTTTGGATTATTAAGTAATGGTGGAACTTGAAAGAAGGTGGTACCTTTCACATTTTAATTCCAATTTCATAGCTGCGTTGTTTGGTGGTGACAAATTCCTTGGCGAGCAATGTCAACCCAATCCAAAATGCATTGCAATCTTGTTGGAGATAAAATGGGAACGCTATGTTTGTCTCCATGTCTCATCTTACCTATATATATATATATACTTCCAGAAAACCTTACTTTTACTGAGAGGAGGGCAAATTTAAGGTTCTGCCTTCCTTTACTGTGCTTATGCCAACAAAACCTACAGAATTTAAAGTGGCAATTCTATCTAGATGCTGTCATTTTTTTCTTTTGGAGAACACAGAACTGGAAGGGACCTCATGGCTTGTCTTTTCCAACCTCCTTCCTATTATCAGTTTCCCTCCTGCCTCATACACTGTAAGGCTTTGTTGCTCTGGATGATTGTGAAAATTCTAAATGGCCCTGTGCTGTAGAAAGGTGCAGAACACTTGAACTCCTGGAGAAGGTTGCTTCATTCTCTGTAGACCTTAATTAAAATGGATGGAGGCATAGATTTTACCAGAAACTTCTGTGAATATTTGGTAGGACAGGAACACTGAAGTTGAAAACTCATGTTTCTTTTACGCCCTGTTGAGGAGGCTTCCTGATGTGTGGTTCTGCTGTGCCGAAAATGAGGGTCAGTGGGAGTAGCAGCTGTCTACTCTCAGCTCCTCCTTCCTTCTTGGGAGCAGTGACTACAGAAATGACATTTTTTGTCTTTATTGACTTCATAAGGCATGCATTACACATAGCTTGGGTATTCAAACCTGGAGTTTGTTCATAATTTTGTTGCATTTTTTTCTAAACTATTAAGCAAATTAACTGGCAATATCTAAAATGGATTTGGTCAGTCTTAAAATGCAGCCAAATTTAGGAAAAAGAGCTGCCACCAGGGTGGATTTGCCACAGTTTTCCCACATTATTTAAAATCCAAGCCACTTGGAGCTTAGAGCCACTGTTAAAAGAGTGAAGGGGAGCAATAGGGACAAGAAAAGTCAGTTGGTGCCTCAAAAGTAGGTGCACCTGTTTCAGGTATTTAGAACTATATACAAAGATGTTTCTTCTCAGACCTCTTTGTCTAGTTGAATAACAGTTTTAGAATCATAGAATAATAGAATGAATTAGGTAGTGAAGGACCTTAAGGATAACCTAATTCCAACCACCCTGCCATGGACAGGTACATCTTTCACCTAGACTACTTTGCTCAGACCTCCATCCAACACTTCCAGGGATTGGGCACCCACATCTTCTCTGGGCTGCCTGTTCCAGTGCCTCACCACCCTCACACTAGAGAATTTCTTTCTAACAGTTAATCTACATTACTCTCTTTCAGTTTGAAGCCATTATCCCTTGTCTTTTCACTACATACCCTTGCAAAAGTCCCTCTCCTTCTTTCTTGTAGGCTCCCTCAAGGTCCTGGAAGGCTGCAATTAGGTCAATCTGATGCCTTCTCTTTTTCAAGCTGAACAATCCCAATTCTCTCAGCCTTTCCTCATGAGAGAGGTTTTCCCTCTGATCAACTCAGTGGCCTACCTTAGAGCTCTCTCCAGCCGGTCTGTGTCCCTCCTGTGCTGGGTCTCCAGAGCTGATGCAGCACTGCAGGTGGGGTCTCACCAGAGCAGGGCAGAGGGGCAGAATTCCCTCCCTCCTCTGCTGCCCACGCTGCTTTGGATGCAGCCCAGGACACATTTGGCTTTCTGGGCTGAGTGCATGCTGCTGGGTCATGTCCAGCCTCTCATCCACCTGCACCCCAAGTCCTCAGCAGGGCTGCTCTCCATATGTTCATCCCCCAGCCTGGATTCATAGTAGGGGTTGCCCCAACTCAGGAGAAGAATGTTGCACTTGGTCTTGTTAGACCTCATGAGACTTCCATGGACCCACTTCTTGAGCTTGTCCAGGTCCTTCTGGATGGCCTCCCATCCTTCAGGTGTGTCAACCGCACCACTCAGCAAATCTGCACTCGATCCCTTTGTCCACATCAGTAATGAAGATACTGAATAACTCTGGTCCCAGTACAGACTCCTGAGGAATGCTACTTGCCACTGATATCCATCAGGACTGTGAACAACTGACCACTAACCTCTGGATGCAACCACCCAACCTTCCATTAGATAATTTATAAGACGGACATGATACAAAGAAAAGCAAGGTTCCCGCCTGACTTGGGAAAATGACATTCTGGTTCCATATAGGTTTTTACAGGTCAGATCCTGAACATGACACTCTTATGAGTAGAACAGGAACTGAGTGCCACCATGCATTTCATTACTTCTTGCCTAAATCCTATCTGCAGCTAGAATGCAAACCTAGAATGCTCAGAGGAATGCTGTCTTCTCCCTCACCCTGCCAAGATGGGTACAAAATACGTGCAAGACTGCAATTTCTTCTTTCTCTTCCAAGTTAGGTCCCTTAAATGCAACAGAAATCTGGTGCAAACAAGTAGCAAAAACATCCTTCAAAACACTGTCTGCTCACAGACTCAGGATGTAAACACTAAATTTCCAGAGGTCATGAGGTTGTTATTTCTTTGTGTATCTTTTAGTTTGATTGCTCTCTTAAATTTAGAGATGCTTAATAAAATTCTGGAGCCTGACAGTGCCTTAATGGAAATGTAATGAAGAAAAGGACAAGCTATCTCAACCTCAGAATCTGCTAGGAGGACTACACTGCCTGATGATCTTCTGGCTGTCTATAAATGTCTCATATTTCTTTTCATTGATATACATGGTCTTTTCTCTGGCTTGACTTTCTCTCTGGTTTTTTTTCACTTCAGATATATTTAAAAAATATTCTCTATTGTTTTAAGCTTCCCACTCTCTTCTTTTAAACTGAGTCTAGCTTTGATGTTCTATTTCTTTTTTGCTTTACTCAGGGATCCCTTGTGAGGGAACAGATCATAAATTCAAGCTTGTAGAAGTACTGTTCCAATTGTAATCTTCCATGATATGATAATGGTTGTGAATAACCATCTTCAAGCTTCTGTTATAGCTCAGAGGAAAGGGCTAACTGGCTTCTGGCCATTCAGAAAGTTAAATTAGTGCAGTGGATGCAGATGCCAGTGTTTTGACCATAGCAGATTAGTAAGAATCTATAACCATGTGGCACTGCAGTGACTAATTCTCCTTCAGGTTAAATTCCAGTCACCTTCAAGTCATAAATCTCCCAGGTCCCTTCAATGGCTGCTTGTGTTTCAACCCCCGTGTTTCATTCACTGACACTGATTTATCTGTTTTCCTAAAAGTGAAGGTCAAGAGAGCCAAGGACAGGCCACTTATTAGCTGTGAATCTCAGAACTGGAAAGGCAATAAAGCTTGCACACATTTATAACTTGTATGAGACCCTTTCCATTTCGTGGGGTTCTCTAAAACTGCAAGCTCTGAAAATCTTTACAACTGGCCCTAAAGCATATAGGTTTTTCCCTATCTCTACTTTTCTTTTAATATGACCTTGAAAAAGGGAAAAAAATACAGCTGCTGTCAGTATTTCTATAACCAAAACCAGCTTCCAAACCCCTTATCTCCGTCAGTAAATATTTTATAAGTATCCTATGCAATATATCCAGTTATATGTGTTCATGGCAGTTAATGACTTCCTGTTTTGTAGGAGCTGCTTACAGGCTTCAGGGCAACCCCCTCCTCCATTCTGCAGATACTGATATTTTTAATGCATTTGGGTAAAAATTCTATTTCTATAAAATCCTCAAAGGAAATGAGAGTCCACAAACCTACAATAAAATAACATAAGGGATAAACTTAAGCCCACAGGAGCTAGAAAGTTGTGTGGTAAGTCATCCAAAAACCTAGGCTGACAATGTACAGTTAAAGTGCTGAGGTAAACACTGTTTACCATCTTTGTGAAATACAAGGGTCTGCAGCAAGAGTTAATTAAAATGGATACGATACATATTTTCATTCTAGAGATTAGAACTATGTATTTCTGGAGAAAGAAAAATATTAAATAGATAATTAAAGCATTTTATTTCCTGTGTACTACGTTCTTTTGGATCCTGTATAACTACCTGACTTAATTTTTAATGTTTTAAAATAATACATTTAACATCTCATGGCAGTCTGATACTTTGACTCGTATTAGATAACTTTACACAGCACTCTGATTATAGATTCTCTTGGGTCCAGATTGTGCCTGTCCTGTGTTTAGGTAGATCTCCACTCTCAGTGATTTCCCGCTCTATGCTGGAAGCCCCAGACTTTCACCACTGACTGGATGAGAAGCCAATAGCAAATAAACTCCTAATTTAGGACTCCTCTAAGAGCTTGTAGGTTAGCAGTCTGTACCAATTTTACATGATCTTTTCTTGATTTGAGTAACTGTGGATTAAGATGTAATTTATTTTCATATAAAGTTTTAGACTTTGTTTAACCTGGATGTTTTATATTTAGTAGCCATCAGACAATGTACAGAATTGGACTGAGAATGAACTAAGAGTCCATGGTCCACCTGCAGAGTGCTCATATCAGAGTTACAGTTGCATCCCAGCTGGCTTCTTTCACATATTGACCCCACACAGTTCAGATTCCGTGCTGCAAGCAGTGCTCTCAGCCAGTGACTCTCTCTATGCTGGGAATGAAGTATACTAAAAAGAAAATTTGTGTGTTGGAATATCTGAATTTCAAGTGCATAGCATTAAAATCTACAAATTACAGTGATGCATGGAGATAGTGGGGTGTTCCAGAGGATGACTCAGAACATCTATCCACTGGGCTGCCTAGAGTTTGGGACATAAGCTCAGGGATTTTGGTACCTCGTAAAATGCTGCAGGACCCTTTCTAGGTACCACCTATATTACACCACTGTTAATGAAGTTTAAAATGAGAGTTTATGTCTTTCCAAATAAATGATCAGATTTGACCTCATCTCATTGATGACTTATTCAAGTAAGATATTTTCCTTTATTAACTATGTCTGCTTTTGTGCATTAGATCTACTCTTAGTGCAAATGTATACTGCCTAATTACACACTGCCCTCAGGGACAGAGAATTTATTGTTAGACTGCAAATGAAGTTCACATGGTATTCAGGAATTCATGAGATGGTAGCTTCCTGAAAATGATATTTACAGAAAACCTAAAAAATCAAAGTGAGGAAACTCAGAGATAGGACTGCAAGATGTCCAAGGAGCAGTTCTAACTACGAATCAAAAAAACCTCTAGCTCAGTGCTGAGAGAGACCTTCTCTGTACTTGAAGCACTCTATGTGGAAGTGAAAACAAGGACCTTATGAACTCATTTACAGTTCTCCAGATGCTCCCCACATCTAGACATATAGAGCTAAGCAGTCATAATTGCTCTTTAAAGCCTGAAACTAGGGCAGATTAACTTGATTAGACAGTCATCAAGGACAGACAAGAACTCTAAGTTACTTCTGTCTCATGAATCCACCCACAGAGAGTAGACCAGAGAGAATTTGGCATCTAATATTCAATCATTCAAGCCCTGCCATTTAGGGAGAAAGAGGGACTGGGATAGTTTGATTTGCATTTTAATTTTCTTGGAGTGGAAAAAAAAAATTTAAAAAAATCAATGAAAAATCACATGGTTCAATATAGAATAATGAAAAACATCTGTAAGTAGTTCTGCTTTACTAGTTCTTTCAAGGGCATGTATCTGGTTAATTTAGGATAGCAGCCTCAATTAAACAACCCCTAGTTAACATGTTGTGGCTAATTGCTTACTGTTTACCAGAGCCTTTTTTTTTTTTTTTTCCTTTGAAAAAGGATCCTTCCTTTCTCCAAAACATGCCTGTTTTAGATTGAGTCTGTTTGAGTCTGATTATTTAAATTTAAGATGCCCAAAGCAATAAGAAAAAGAAAGTCAAATAAATGAATTTACACTCCTTGCCATCTGTTTAACAGGTGAGGAAAGAATATATGCTATTTTCTTAGTTCTTTAGAGAAATAAAGTATGCTATAAATTTTAAGTGTGCCATAACAAAGTCAGCACTCATTATCAGTAGCTCTTAGGGTTTGTGTGCAGGATAGCAAAAAGACATTTGTCCATCTGGAGCATTCACAATAGACTTTGGGGTTTGTGTACTATATTATTTAAGGGAAAAAAAAAAATCTCTTTTTTTGTCATTTCCTTCTGCTGCCCTGAAACAACCGGTTTATGTTGCATTCTTAATGTGTTTAGTTCAACAAAAATTAATATCTCATACATATTTTAATTGGAAAAACCCAGATGATTTATGGAAAACAAAAAATAATTTTAAAAAATTATATGAAGATTCTCCTATAGCCCTTTGCATTCAGTGGAAGAATTTTAAGCCTTCAGTGTAAATCCCAGAGTCTGATATTGGAGTCTAGCACACCCAAACTGTTTCAACATTTCCAAGAGCTATTCCACATCTGTAGGGAAAACCTTACTTTTCAACCCTGCCAACCCGTTGAGATCACTGAAAAGAGGAGGAGTTGCTTCAGTTTGGGCATTCTAGAATATTTAACTGCTTCACTGAAATACCTGAAGAAAGCTGAAAGAAAACATATGAGAAAAAAGCATAATTTTTCCAGGATTAGGTTATAAGAAAGTAGCAGTCTCACCTCACAATCCTTCCCACTACCACAAGCACATTTCCTGCTCTCTACACTGCCTGTCTCCTGTCTCAGTGTCCAGATTACATCTGCATTTACCACTCATGGCTGGCATTTCTGGAAATCCTGTTTTCAGCTGCTTTCTACTACCATTGTTGAGCCCAGGCAGGAGGTATGCAGTTCCTGAATTGTCATAGCTATTCATGATACACCAAATTTCTAGAAAATTCTGATCTTTGGAGAATGGAAGCCATGTTTCTAGATGTACAAAAAGTTTCATTTGCAAGGTTGTCAGTCCTTCTAATTCAAAATTTAAGTATATTTAAAGAAACTTCAAGAGCACAGTTTGAAAAAAGGTCCAATGTTTCATTCTGAAAACAATCAAACCCAAGGGGTAGAGTTGTTGGACATTCCCCTTCTTTTTCCTTTGCTTAAAATGATTTGAAGAACATCACATGGACTTACAGATTGTTTCTTTCAACCTGAAAATGCATTTTTCAAGAAGAAAAATTTGGCCTGTGAAATTTTGCTTATCTCTCACAGGTACAGAAAATGCAAATGGCCCGAAAGATCCTTTCAGTGCAGTTTAAAATAATTTTTGTCTCATAATGAAGAACTTTACTGGTGTCAGGCACTGGTTGCCACTGGTTTTCCTCTATGCATAAGCAGTTTTTTAGAGCAGCACCATGCAACAACCATTTGGCTGCAGTGCTTGTGACTAATCCATGTTCTGTGGATGCCAGAACATTGGAAAGCCATTAGTACTGCTGGGGAATGGCAATTTCCAGAGGAAGCAGTTACTGCTCCTATGCTTGCAAAAGAACCAGCAAATCTGATTTTCCAGGGTTTTCCCCAGCTCCACTTTGTTGGCAACCAGTTTCCTCAATGGGATGTGATCCATTGTGATTGGGCAAAAAAAATTGTTTTTCTTACACTGCCTTGTCCTTTTTTTATTTGCATTCCTCACATTGCAAGGAATGTGAAGGTGTGGTACCTGAATCACATGAGGGCATGGATGTAGATTTAAGTGGAAACAAATTGTCTATACTCATCCTCATTACCTGAAAAATCCTCAGTTCTGATGGGGGCTATATGGTGGATCACTCTTCTCAAAACAAGAGAACTACAACAGTTTCCTTCCAAGTACAAAAAAGGTTCAAACCTGCATTTCCTCTCCTCATTGTGGCAGGTGAAGCCTGTGTGTGAAGCCTGAAGCAAAGGGCCACTGCAAGAATGCTGGCAGTGTTTGTGTTTGAGCATTAAGGCATCACACAGTGCATTACAGAAACTGTCCATGCAGGTGGTAGAGGGGCCTGACTCATGCAGACACAGAGAGAGCAAGTGAATGCCCCTACAACTTGCTGTAGATTCAAGTTCCCTCCTGTACAGAAAGAACCACATTTCCAGCACAGGAAGATCCAGGACCTGGGTCACAGGAGTGATAGACACTTCATCGAGCTGCAGTCTTGTTGTCCAGTCACTTGAAGATATCAATCATGGTTATTCCAGCAACTTTATGCAGCCTGAGCTGGCACAACTAAAAACAGTCACTGCCTTCTCCAATATTGTCATGCATTCTACAAATATAAGTCCTGTTAACTCTTGAGCTAGATACATTCATCACTTTTAACCTATCTGTAACTTCACTTGTGTGATGAAAAGAATTCATAATGAAACACAAATAATGTTTAAGAAAGCCATACAACACCGGAACGGAGATGTTGACAATGACAATGAACATGAGACGTGCTTACAAAAGCTTTCTTTACTGCTTGATTGTGACCATGGAAACTCACTGATGCAAAGACCTGTGATGCTGCAGTTGGCTCTTTCAAGCCATTCTTATTTGATCTACTTTGCGGATAATCAGAAAGACTCTTCAGTTTATTGGAAAAACAATGCGGGGGTGGGGAAGGCGGGGAACAGAAGAGTAACAAAGCATGAAGTACTTGCTGTCTTTTTTGCCTCAGTCTTTAATAGTAAGACTGGTTGTTCTTTGGGTACCCAGTCCTCTGATCTGGAAGAGGATGAAGTTCTGTAATGCAAGGGGAAATGGTCAATAATTTCAGTTGGTGCTAATAATGTCGAGCATGGTGCTAATAATGTCGAGGTCGTGGGTTCAATCCTCATGTGGACCCTTCAATTAAGAGCTAGACTTGGTGATTCTTGTGAGTCCGTTCCAACTCAGAATATTCTGTGGTTCTGTGACCTTCCATACTTATACACACACATGTGGCTGTGGGGCCGGATGGGACCCACCTCAGGGTACTGAGGGAGCTGAGGGAAGTGTTCACTGAGCCAGTTGGCATAATTTTTAAGAAAACATGGCTGACTGAGGATGATCCAGTTGACTGGAAGCTAACAAATGTGTTGCACATCTTCAAGAAGGGCTGGAAGTATGATTCAGGGAACTATCGGCCTTTTAGTCTGACGTCAGTGCTGGAGAAGCTCATGAAGCAGATATTCCTGAGCACCATCATGCAGCATGTGCAGGATGGCCAGAGCATCAGGACCATCCAGCATGGGTGTATGAAAGGCAGGTCCTGCTGGACACACCTGATATCCCTCTATGACAAGGTGGATGAAGTCGGTGGATTTCACCTTTCTGGACTTTAGAAAAGTCTTTGTTTCCCAAAGCATTCTTCAGGAGAAACTGCTTGTGGCTTGGACAAATGCCCTCTCTGCTGGGTGAAAAATAGGATGGCTGAGCCTGGAGGGTGGTAGTGAATGGAGAGAAATCTAGTTGGTGACCGGTCACCAGTGGTGTTACCCAGGGCTCACTATTGGGGTCAGCTGTGTTTAATACCTTTATCACTGATCTGGAGGACGGGATTGAGGGCATCCTTGGTAAGCAGATGACACCAAGTTGGGTGGGAGATTGATCTGCTGGAGGGGTGGAGGGCTCTGCAGAAAGATATTGAACAGCTGGACTGATGGGCTGAAGCCAATCACATGCCTTTCAATAAAATGAAGCGACAGGCCCTGGGTCACAACTACCCAAGTAGAGCTAGTAGAGCAACATGCTAGAGAAAGAGTGGCTGGAAAGTTGCTTGGACAAGAAGGACCTGGGTGTGCTGGCTGAACATGAGCCAATGTGTGCCCAGATGGCCAAGAAGGACAATGTCATCCTGACCTTTATCAGGACAAAGGAAGGGATCACCCCCCTGTACTTGGTTGAGGTTGCATCTCAAATACTGTGTTCAGTTTTGTGCCCCTCCCAATGGAAGTGCTGGAGCATGGAGCTAGTAGGAAATGGAGCTTGTGAAGGGTCTGGAACACAAGTCTGATGAGAAGCAGCTGAAGGAGCTGGTGTTGTTTAACCTGGAGAAAAGGAAATTCAGGGGACACTTTTTTGCTCTCTACAACCACCTGAAAGAAGGGTATATCCAGGTGGGGGTCAGTCTCTTCTGTAGGTAACAAGCAATAGCGAGAGAAAATTACCTCAGGTTGCACCAGGAGAGGCTTAAATTGGATATTAGGAAAAATTTCTTCCTAATAGTCAGAGACTTCCCAGGGAAGTGGTTGAGTCACCATCCCTGGAGGTATTTAAAGAGGAGTAGACACCTCACTTAGCAACACAGTTTAGTGAGGGACTTGGCAGTGTTGGGTTAATAGCTAAACTTAGATCTTAAAGGTCTTTTCCAACCTAAATAATCTATGATTTAAAACTCAAGCCCCCTGTCTAATCAATGTTGGCAATGTCACAGAAACTGAGCCAACACTGCCTTTATTCTAAAGAGATCAGAAGAGTCAAAGCCCTCGTATTCTTCCTAATGAAATCTGAGAAATAAAACACTCCCTACCATAGTGTGTGTCATCTGTGTTGATCTAATGGATCAGCACCCTTTCTTTGTGCCCTGTAATCATCAGTTCTTGCCAAAGAATCAAGGTGCACTTTGTCATCTGTTCCAAGCTTTGAAGCTGCATTCCGTTAAGGATTTTTAGAGTAGGGAGTGGGCCCATTCTGACAGAGAAATACTCCAAAAATACTCCAACCTTCTATTTCCCTTGTGAAGAATTGGGGATGGTATAGAATGACACTCATCACATGGCCACAATGAAAAGAATCTATAAGAAATGTTGGCTTTATTAGCTCACCAGCTGTGCTTGCTGTCAAGCCCACCTCAGGTACCATTTCAGTTGTTCTATCACTCATGACTTCCCTTTTCCCAGAAGAGAGCTTTCATTATCCTTCAAAGAGTTGAAACATACTTGAGAGATGCAATAGAGGAAAAGGGTAGCAAATGCTAAGCAATGGTTGAGCTATAAGCATTTCTACTAAAACAGAGTATTTAACATATTTAATGAATTAAGAGATCAGAGATCCTTTACTTCTTGAGCTATAATAATAACAATTCAGAAACAACAGCAATAACAACAAAAAGACCCCACAGGCATTTCTCAGATCCCAGCCTTCTCATTCCCTGATGAATTTGTTCTCTTTCAAAATTGGATGATTGCACAAGTTATCCTGGCTTGCTGCCTTGCAAAAGGTGCCCAGGTTTCTGGTGACTCTTAGCCCTATTTAATTTGCACTGCTGTTGAAAGACAGTTGTGAAGCCAGACAACTCTGCCAAAGCAGCCATTAGTGCATTTAACAATAGCAGTGGATCATACTCCTGGGTTCACTGGCAGTAAGAAATCATACAAATAGAATAATGCTCCCTCCATGCTTAACACTGATCACTTTTGTGCCATCTGCCATAAAAAAAAATAACAGTTTATCAATACTTTTTTTTTTTCTTGTTATTTTTCCAAAAATGGGAGGATGCCATTTCTTCCCACTGATTTTTGGGGGAGTTGTAGGCCGGCTAATTGGTTATATTTAATTTCTGTAACTGATCACATATGAGTTTCTTCTAGCAAGATCCTGCTATCTGTGAGGAGAAACACTGGCTTCTCCATGCTATTATTTAAAAAGTTATGAAACCACTTTCTATTTTGCAAGAGAATATACTGCAAACTTGCTATACTATTTCAGTCCGAAACTCATTGTGTTCCTGGGAAGGATTCATATTTCACAATGAGTGTTGTCAGACTGAATTAACCTGAGAATGAAAAGAAAATATAACAGAATGGAACTATAGAGAAATGATTAAAAATGTACCTTGTTTCAAGTGGGAAGTAAAACAAGATTCAGTCACTGTAAAAAGATGGAGTTTGTCTTGACCAAGATTTTACAGTGGATGCAAGCTAGAATTGGAGCCCAGCACCACCAATTCTCATTCCTGTGACTTTTAGGACAAAAGTAATTTCAATCTGTCATATAAAGAACATACATATGTATCAATCTACAGGGACCATGGGAATGTTTTAAATTAAAAATATTGATTCTCTTACCCCCAGTAAAAGCCTTTATGCCAAAATACTATTGTTTCTTCTGAGGCAGAAGGTAGAAACTGAAATCTGCCTAACAACACATATGCATAAACTGTTTATCTTACTATATGACCACCTACTACAAATATAACTTCCAATTTGAAACTGAGACTTTTTTTTCAAATATATTTAACTTTGCAAGTCCTGGTTACATGTTCATTCAATACATGACCAGTACACTAGTAAAAAGCTTGGGACTGCACAGCTTGTGTCAAAAAAAGTAATTATATATTTAATGTTTCCTGCCTGTGAGATAGTCTCTCTTTTCTTGCTTCAAATGTAGTACATTTAGACAGAGGTGAAAAATATTTCTGAGCCATCAGTAAATATTCTGTTGCTGGTTTTTTGATATCATACACCTTCAAAGACAAGTTTTCTGCCAGAGTGCTCATTCTGTTTGTTGTGTTTCACTCTGGTTCTACTGAGACAGAGCCTTCAGACAAATATTATTCACACTCCTGGTACTCTGCCTGCTGCTTGTGGCTCTTCTTAGAGGGGAAAGGCATTGGTCTGACATTCAGGCAATAACAGAAATATCAGAGTTTTCTTATATAGATTAGATATTGGTATAAAACCAAGAAGAATTAGAAATGGGTTGGTTGATTTCTAAAGAACAAGGGAAAAACCTCTGGAGAAGTTATCACTAAGTCCTACTGACACTGATTACAGACACAGATGTGCACAGCTCATGCTCAAATCTGCCCTGTCAAGTTTTAAATTGGTTGTTAACAAAGCGAGAGAGTGCCATTAAAATCATCAAAATAAATCTAAAACGGAGAAGGGTTTTTTCTGCTGACTATCAACAATCAGTGGAAGATACCAATGAGAACAGTAAACATTTTAATAGTGAGTTTTGAAATGTATTTCAAGTTTTGCTTGAAAGTACACACTTTAAAGCGAAACTTGAAATTGGCAACCTTATGGCAGGTTTCTTTATGCTGATTTATTTTGGGCGCAACAATGCCATGGACTCTTCACAAATCTAAAGAAAGTGGGCTGTGTCTACCTCTCCCCTGAAGACAGAGAGGAAAGAGGTTCCTGTACACCTCTAAGAGCTTCACAGCCATCTTCTCGTGGTGTCATTCATGCTGGCCATTTCTGTGGTTTGGCAATGAGGTAAGAGTGTATAAACAAGGCACTAGGTAGGTGAGAGAAGAAAGGAGACAAGCCAAGGACGGGATTGCTCTCCAAGTATCATTGCCAGGGAATGAGGAACTTCTGTTGATAAGCTTGTCTGTGCTGACTTTATAGGTCACTTTCTAGCCCTGTGAATCTTCCCAAGGGACAACTGGACCTGAGGAGTCTCTGTTCCCTTCATCAGGAAGGAAGGGAGTAGAGTGCGCTGAAGATACTAGAGATGCCTCAAGTTACACAGGATTTCCATCAGATCTACGTGCTTCCTCTTCTGTTATTTCAGCCTGAAAAGTCCCTTCTCTCCTGCCACTGCCATGTCTAAGTGCTTCTAGATACTATTTCACCTTCTGTGTCTTCAAAGCCCCAGGCAGCTGAGAGACAACAGCTGAGGGGAAGCGAAAAAGAAGTTGCTTTACTATAGCCCTTTCAGGAGCATTTCAGACTGGTGGATCCTGTGGCTGTGGGAAAGGACTAAGACAGCAAAGCTTGCCTGTCACTCTCAGAAGGATAATATTGTGTCTCAGAAGAATAATTGTTGGTAGCTTCTTCAAAATTTAGAAAAAATTCTGCAAGAGTGATATGTTACAACAGTCCTGAGCAGAGAGATGCAATGTGTTAGAAACATTTTTGGTGCAGGCACATCTGATTCCTGGATAATTTTTTCCCCAATTTTCAGCATGATATATTTATGGCCAAAAAAGACACATGGATAAGAATTATTGTTTTGTGAGAAAAAAAAAAAAAAAAAGTGTAAAAAATAATTTTAAGTTAATGGAAACATTTCTCTGACTACATGCATTTTTTCCTATGACTATTAGTTTTTCCTATGACAACTATCATTATGTTTTCTAATCACTATACAAAAGCCAACACATTCCAAAATTCCGCTGTAACAAAGTGCAGAGTGCAAGATAGAAGGAGACAAAAGAGTACAAGGAAACAGTGAAGTAATACATCTTTGCATGATAGGCAGTGGGGCCAGTAACCATGATGTTACAAGAAGTTTAAACCAGCAGAAGCTAGTACCACTGCCAAAAAAGACAGTCCTGCCCTGTCTTTTTCTCTGGTTGATTATTTTGGCTTCTGCATCCCCTGTACACCCTCCCTTTACCAGCTACTCTAGCCTAGTACAAGCACTGATGCAGAAAACAGCTAACAGAGCAAAATATAGTTATTTTTATCCATGTCAACTTCCTGACTCTTCATTGTGCTGCCAACAACTGTTTCTGCTGGCACACATCAGGGGACCAGAAAAGTAGTGATCTCTATGGGTGGGAGGGAAGTGCCTTTCTTAGTGGTGGTGTTCTCTATTGCAAGCTCAAACTAGTGTTGAAATGAAGGGCACAGTAAGTGTAGCACTTTTTATAGGCAGAAAAAGGAAGTTCAGGTTGGATAAAGAATTTGCTTATAGGATGTTTTAAAGTGGCTTCACCCTGTGGAACACAGTGGGCAGCAGAAAAAACTGAAGAGTATTGATTAAAAAAATGTAAAAAGCTGCTGATATTCTCTGGTACCTTGTCTTGACTAAGTCAGGAGCCTTTAAAATGGATGAGACCTATTGGCCAAGCAGCGCTGAAAAAAAGAAAAGAAACAAAGAGGCCTGAGATGATACAGAAAGAGGAACAAGTGAAGGGATGGACAAAAGCTGTGATACAGATGAAACAACAGCTTTGGAAGAAAACTTTTACTGTGCTTAAAATTGGGGACTGAATTCCATCTTTCCTTAAACCAGGAAGTGCTCCTCTGTTTCTCAATACAGAGGAAAGCCAAGCTAAAGTAATTTGCAGGCATCCTACAACAGAGTGATGGAGGCAATCTGTGACCATTGTCACTGGCGGATGGAGATGCAGAAGTGTAAAAGAACCTTTACGTTGTGATGAAGTGATCTCCAGTAATCCTTGTTAATAGTGTTTGTTTGGCAGCAGGACCATAATACAACAATCTGTCCCTAAGTGTTAGCTTTTAAGATTTGAGTGAAAAATACTTGCTAATATTGGTTTGTATTTTCATCTAGGTGAATGTATTTCATTATTTTATCCATCTTAGCTCCCCGTACCTTGAATACTGAAACATTCACTGCTTCTTCAGGAGATCTTACAGGCACTACAGAAAGAGGGTGTTTTCCTGAAACAAGGGACAGGTTACTGACAGACAAGGAAAAGGTTGCATTTCTGATAGAGAGCAGAAGAGGCTAATTATATATCTCATGGTATCTCAATGGCTTAGTCATTCATGTCCAGGGGACCAGTAAAGAGGCGCTTGCACATAATGCTAATCACTCTAGAAACAAAGACCTGCCATTGATGTTCTCTGACTTGCAAAGGCAGGTACACCCTAAACGTTTTGCAAGGTGCAATACTGAGATTTGCTTTGTATTAAAGAGTATAGTTCAGGCAAAGTTCTCTTGCATTACCAGTTGAGTATCTGAGGCACATATGAGAGAGCTAGATACCTCCAATCTAGCTGGGAGCAGAATGCAGTTCTGTTGGATCCTGGTCCTGTGCTTTATCTGGTAGATCATACACTTTTTCAGAATTTGATCAGGTATTCAATGTGTGTTTAGCCATGGCTTAGGATACACTAATTAATGTAAATTAAGATCAGTTGGATATCTTCCTTACATGCAACAGTGCATCATTCACAGAAGGTTAAGTGAAACACTGAATGCGTGGACCGTGTCTCTTAACACTGTTCGGCCTCTGGAAACATTAGGAGTGTAAATTGCATAAAATATTCCTAGATTTTTTTTTTTTTTTTAATAATGACAATTCTGGTATTAAAAACTCTGGGTTTCTTTGTCTCTAGAAGGTGATTTTTTTCCCCAGTCAAAATCCTCTTTTCAGCTTCTCTGCATGAAATTTTGTGAGGAAGAATTATGCATGAAAAGAAAAGAACACAGGGGCTTTAGGTTAACATTGCTGTTTAGGCATGGGCCAATGATCAAACATCAGCTTGTGTGGCAGGGACAGTGCTATATAAGTTATAAATCCAGTACCTTGTTCAAATGACCAAAACATCCCAAATAAATTTCAATCAAAAGTACTTGAATATCAAAAAATAAAATATCTGTAAAATTCTATCTTGTGTTAGTGTTGTACACAGAGCTGCTACTGTCGTAGTTTGGTCTGCAACTCGTTGCAAGCCATTGACTCGAGGGTGATTTTCAAAGGGACATAGCAAGCTTTTGTCAGCATGGTACTTATCCAATTTAAGATGAGTCTGGATGACTAGAAAGGTGTTCTTCTGGAAATGCCTTGGGTGATTTACCCAGTCCCTGAAATAAAGTCACCATATTGTAGAATAAATATTCTTTCTATTCCCAAACAGAATATTTTACTTATCGCTATCCTCCCTCATGCTTAAGCACCAGTATTTCTCATAGAACACTGTAGGAAATATTCAAGTGTTGATTACAAGGTAAAATGCATTTTTAGGCCAGAAGGCCATTGTCCTATTTTGCTTTAAAATCCTTGTTACAGTGCATCTATGAATATAATAGCTTTGTATAAATTTGTTTATCCTTAGCACAATTGTCCCTGTTCCCACATTCCCATGTGTTTTGCTGTTGCTGACAGACCATTCCTTTTTCTCCCTTCTGAAAACTCAGGCCAGACAGCAGGATGCCGTACAGAGGTACATTTGTGGCAGAAGAGTGTATACCAGGGCTTCAATTGTTTAAAAACTCTCTTTTTACAAATATGATAGAGCACAACTTGCTAAAAGATAGAAAAAAACTTCTGGAGATGAGAAACAGGCGGCTAATTTGCTTGTGTGGCTCTGATGCTGTTTCTTTTAGCAGCAGAGTAATCCTGGCATAGGAATGAGTAATGAGAAAGCATTCTAGAAAATTGAGGCATTGAAATTCCAACTATTTCCTAATATTTTTTTCCAAAAGACCTGAAAATATACTGAGAGCCTGAATGTGTTAGTGCATCTGTTTTTGTCTACCTAAAACATTTGGTTCTGTCTTCACAACCACTCAAAGCCTCAAACATTGTCACTTATGAAAAGAGAAACTTTTTTATTACTGTGGGACTGTTAACAGTGGATCTATGGTTGGTGGGGCCTAGTTTATTTCAGGGCAGGGAAGTACAATGTTTTTTTCCATGCAGATGATCCTGCAAGATAGCTCAGCACATCCTACCACGTGGGAGCCACCTACAAGCATGGACTTTCTTAGCACTGGAGGCGGAGAGTGAGGTTTTGCATCCATACCTGAAACCAAGTCAAGTTGTTTGAGTCCTGAGAGGAGGTGTGAACGACTCTCACCACCACGGTGTGTGTTGGTCTTGTCAAAACCACAAGTGCTCTGTTGTCCATTCCCTCCCATCGTGTGTGCAGGCTGTCCTTTTACTCTTCAAAAGCTGCTCAGGCACCACAGGGCTGGTTGAAGAAATGTCTCTCAATCTTTGTCATCTGACCTCATTGCCTCCTTCCACACTGAGCTTTTCAGATAGGATGAAGCCTGATGGGTGGGTTTGTCTGTGGTGAGGTTTCTCACACTGACTGTACAGGGGCTGGACAGGCAGACAAGTCAGCATGTATGTGATGCAGCTCTAGATATATATTTTCACTCGCTCTCCAACAGAAAATCTTGAAGCAGGAACAGGCTTCAAGAACAAGGATATTCCTCAGGAAATTTGCCTGGAGTTTCTTCCATGTGTCTCCATGGGAGAAATTCACAAATCCTGTCCCTATCCTCCCCAATTCCTTATAATTTGGGCAAGCACGGTAGATGTTGTGCGTGGGCTATGCTATTGTGGCTTCATTTATTCAGCAGGGCCTTCTCTGATACCCAAAAAAGCTGTGCTATAAAGATATATTAGCATGGCATCCCAGGGGAAAGACTTTCCAAAAGTCTGTGTCCCAGTTTTTGGGCTGCTATTAGGAATCATTCTTCCCACTGCTGCCATGTGGATTGACAACTTGTTGCCTTAGGCTTTCATGCTGAGGGTAGATCTGGGTTTTAGTCTTAAAAAATATTCAAAGCCCTAAAGCACTTTATATCAGGTATTCTTATGCCTTTTAGTAGGTCAATGACTCCCTGTAGTTTTTGTGCTTTTAGCATATACAGACACAGTGGCACTGATACCATAACCCCTCAGAAACCCCTGTAATATTTTGAGTTTGAGCCTTACATTGAAGAAATAAAAATAAATTAATGGGTTTGACTGCTTGAAGATTACTATACAAAATTTTTCATGGTTCCTATTCATAAGGCTCTTGGAACATAATGTGGACAATTTCTCATGTTGGGAAAATTTCTCTGTTATAAATTATGGCTCTTCAGCTCTTAGGACTGTTAAAGCTGTTAAGACTAATATTTGCATATTGATGGGGAACAGAAAAAAATGCTTTTTAAAATAGCTAGTTAGCTTTCCACTGAGCATGAGTTACTGTCACTACAACACTTGTCATTTTGACCTTTTATTTTTCATAAATTCTGATTGCTGTTCCAGTGCATGAGCCAATAGACGAATTGCCAACACAATTCTGACTGTTAACCTCAAATGTTGTGCTCATCCACAGATGTCCATACCTTGGGCTTTCTGGACTTAATTTGAATTGATATATTTTATCGTCTCCTAGAACTCTGGTTGTTTTGAGCAATACTCTTAAGATAAATTGTGTGCTCAGAGAACAATTTGCCTAAGGTACAGATCATAAGAAGAGAGTGATCTGGGTTCAAAATAAACAGAGGTGTCTTAAACCTCTTTCTATCTAAGGCTCAAATCCACCCCTTTTTTTTTTCAGATGCAGGCAAGTGCCACCTCCCAGTGAAGTTAGTGAGACAGTTTCGTGCCTTGTTTCTGAAAAGTTTTTACCCTTGGTTGTTGGCATACTCTGAAAAGTGAGATACTTGTTCATTTGCTAGCGAAAATGGCCTTGTGTGCAAGCTCACCATGTTCACCAGTACTTTGCCCTGAGAGGAAATACTTCCTTTGCCATGGACTTTCTCCTGGTGAATTGTATTGATCCTGTCAGAAAGAGGAGCAAATTTTGAATTGAATGATGAAAAAAGCACCAAATTAAGGCAAAGAAAGAAATATTTTTTTTTCAGGATAACTTATGTTTGTAGAAGATCTTATAGAAGAATCCAAGGATTTCACTTTGTCATAACTGGGAAGCAAGCATTTGTTAGGTCATATGTCCCATGAGTTACAATGTGCACATTACCCAAAAAATCCTTGTTACAACGCTGGCACCGTGATAGTGCCTTCTCCTTAGTGCCACTTTGCCCAGCCTGAGCCCAAGTAACACCAGTAGCCCCACTGCATCCCTGCTCGTGTACAGTACGTGTTTCAAGTGGTGGGGAGATGGCATCCAGCCATCCACAATACCACTTCACCCAAACAGGTTTCACTTCTTGTCTAGCAAAGTGCATGAGCAGAGCAAAGCTGCTGCAGGTCTGATATGCATGGGAATCTGTGGAGCTTAGGAGACTCAAAGATAAAACAGCACAAGGATCATGACAAACATGAAAGGGATCTCACTGCTGCTGTCATCTTGGAACTATCTTCCTTGGAGGAATGGAGCAGCCCTCCTGGCACATGAGAGCAAGATCTCAAATGCAGAAGAATCACATATGCTAAGGTATAGATGACCAGGAGCTAGAGACCCTTCTCTCTTCCCGTCATAACCCAGGTGCTGTTGACTCTTGTTTGAGGTATAGTTTCACTACAAGAGTCAGGGTTTTGTGTATGAGGCTTATCCAGAGTTCTTAGTTTCGCAAAAGAAAAGTCCTAAAGTAAGGACACATTGATTTTGTATCAGAATCTGTAAACTTTTATGTGTACTTTCATTATTCATTAAAAAAAAAAAAAAAAAAAAGACAGAACACACAAGAATATTCCAGAGAATAGGCAAAGACATTTGCTGTATGATGGGTTGATCTAAGTGTCCTTTGTATTCCTCCTCTCTCAAGGGAAGTTTAAAATTTTCCAAGTCTGTCACACTTCACAACAAACCAAACAAAAATATCTGGTCAAAATATAGAAGGAGGCAAGTTCACATTACACTCTCAAACCCACTAATATGATCTGTTTTTTATCTTTTGCCATGTGTTTCTTGCACACTGTCTGGGATAAATTTATAGCAAGCATTTAAACCTCTGAAAAAGATTCCTCAGACATATAGTTAGAAGTCTTTTCCATCATTTGTACTTTATAATAAAATTAATAATGCTCTACCAAAAGAAAAAGTCTCTACTGAGAAATGAAAGCCTCAACTCACTAATGGCCGAATTGCTAAAACGTTCAGGATGTACATATTTAAGTGAAGTCTTCAGAGATCCAACATTATCAGCAACAATTGAGATAAAGTTGGTCTTTTTTGGGGAAAAAAATAAATATTTTAGGCACTCTGTATACTCTAAAGGCCAGTTTAAATGCTCTAAAATTTCACACACTTTCTTCTCCAAACCAGCTGATGCTTCAGATCATCTGATGCATGGGACCAATTGTTGTGACTCTGAATAAATTTAGATTTAAAGGAGTGAGTTCCTCCCACACATCTGTGCTTCTGTAGTATGCAAGATATCAGAGAAGTGATCAAGCCCATTCTAAACTTAAAATCCACAAACCTATCTTCAAAATATCATCTTTGAAACTGTACTTGCTTGCATACCTGACTACCTAGTTTTTTGAATGTAATTTTGTCCTGGTTTTGGAAGGACAGGTATCTGCCAGCAAAAAGCTGGAAGTTCCCTTTGAATAGAGAACGTAAACCCCTCCCTCAAATTATCATAATTTTACAATTAGGGGCTCTCAAGCAAAGTTTTGGGAATAACAGTCCTTTAATGGGAATGTTAAAAATAGAAATGTAGTAGTACAGAAAATAAAATAAACATGCAAGTAAAACAAAACAAAACAAAAAAAAAAAACCCAGAAAGCCCTGAGAGAGTCAGAGATGTGACCTGACACCCTGTTAGTCAGGGTGTTAGAAGCAGTCCAGATGAATCCTTCTGGAGTAACAGACACAGTTCTGTGGAGTAGAGATGGTCCTGCAGAAAGTCCAGTGGTGATGAGATGCGTCCAGTCTTTCTCTGGCAATCCAGTGGAAAAAGGATGTCCTGCTGTTCTTATGTCTCCCCTTTTTATCTAGGTAGGAATGCTTGGGTCCCCCCCCCCCCCCCCCCCCCCGCCGCCCACCCCCCCGAGGGGGGA
>WEIU01017863.1:102611-158539 GCA_013389925.1 Aegithalos caudatus
GGGCAGAGCATCTCCCAATGGGA
The DNA here is from genome assembly GCA_013389925.1 of Aegithalos caudatus. Lineage (NCBI taxonomy): Eukaryota > Metazoa > Chordata > Aves > Passeriformes > Aegithalidae > Aegithalos > Aegithalos caudatus. Next base: position 102,635 of record WEIU01017863.1, read on the forward strand.
TGATGTAATGTCTCATGTCATTGGTGAGCATTAATGGCCCATTATCAGAAAATATGAGACCCAAAACTCGTGCTTGGCCACTCTATTGTTTTGGTTAAGTACCCAGCAATTAGCTTCTTAGCAACCTAATGGAAAAAATTCAACTTACACAAAGGAAACAATATCCAACCTCCAACAAATTTTAATTTTTTTACATTTTGAGAGCCTTGTAAAACTATGTCTTAAGAACAACCCTTAAGATGGATGTGCTTTCCCTTCTGTCTCCATTTTAATTCTCCTAGGAGTCACTAAGTCCAGAGTTTTCTTCTTGCTTTCCTTAGGGTTGGCAGGAAATAAAATATGTTGATGAAAAACCTCTCAATATAACCTGTCACACTGAGGAAAGAGAACATCCTGGTAAATCAGTATTTCCTCCCAGTGATCCAAGAGAAGTCCACTCAGAATTTGCATGTGATCAAAAGAAGAGAGTGGGGAATGGTCTGATTATTATGCTGCCATGAGAATGTGAAAAGCAACAAATACAGTATGCATGTAAGCTTAGAAGTATTGTAGCCTTTGCTTTTGCAGAGAAAACACGCAATTCTTTACTTAGTAAAGAAAAATGATATTGAAGAGATTTTCATGGCAGAAAATTTTTCTCCTTGATTTGGAGAGTGATATAAGGTGACAATTAACAGTGACATGGAGAGGTTTCTCAAATTTTAAACTCAAAAATTTACTAAAGATTATGTGCTGTTAAAATAGATAATCTTTGCTCCAATAGGCACTGCCAGATTTCCTTGCCACTTGTGGATGTGTCAGAGTTGTTCAAGAAGTGGTTGGATACATTTAATTAATTAACTGAAAATCCAGTGAGCTGGGCTGCTACTAAGCATGAAAATAGTGTTTCTGGTTCAGAAGCCCCTGTATGGTAGAGTTCTGCAGGCTGGGAAAGTATTGTGGGTTAACATCTCTATACACGGTTACGCAGTTCTTATTTTCCCACCTGTGCATGCATGATGGGCCATCACAGGAAACTGTCTACTGGGCTTTCATTTGGTAGCACTTTCACCTGGTCTAACACAGTGACCTCCATTCCTATGAAAGCATCAGTCAGATCTAATACTTCAAAATCCAACTGAACAAAACACCCCACCAGATTTGTCATTGTCTGGAGATACAAGTGAACAAAATGTCACAAGTGCCGAAAAAGAAAAGTATCGTTTAAAAGATCCTAGATCATAGCAGCAGGTGAAACATGCTATATAAAAAGGTGAATTAATTTACTCTTCTCAGCCTCTCAAATTCCAGAAGAACCTGAAATAAAAAGTTCCCTGACTGACTCTAAATTTGGGAAACTGTATGTCCCTGGGCCTGTGAGCAATACATGCAGATTGGGCTTCCCCCCCAAAAAAAATCCTTCTTTCCCCTCCCCTTTCTGTGGTGTGTCTCAGATGCTTGTTGGGAGGAGAGAACCCTTCCCCACCATTGAAGAGACTGTGTCTAAGTAAGGATGAAAAGGTGTTCAGAGCCATGAGACCAAAATTCATCCTCTGTTTGCTCACATTGAAAAATCACCCCAGAAGGAACATCTGGGTGATCTTGCGAAATCATTTTTTCAAAACACAGCAAAGTTTTGCATAACAACTGGCAAATAGACAGGAAAACATAGAAGAACACACTTTATGTCTACTATAAACCCCCTCACAAAAGCAAAGTCAAGAGTAATGGGGTTAACCCGGGGAGCATAAAACACTACTGAGTTTACCTCTTATTTTTAAAAATGCATCTAGGAAGACATCCATTAGTATTTCTGATCCATTAATATTTCTTTAAAATTAAGTTGAGTTAGTTGTCTAGAGGGAGCAGGGAGATGTACTTTAGGTTTTCTTGCTTGTGTTTTCTCATATTCAGAGGTATGGCATCCTCAGCAAAGATGCAGTGAATTCCTGATTCTGTTCTATCTCAATTCTCATCTGTAACATGCATTGAGTCATCAGTCTGTCCCTAAGAGACAGACTTTGTAGGTCTATTTGGTTGATTTTTATAAACATTTTGATTCCAGAGAAAGCATACAGTGACTAAACTCTTTGTTCTGGAGGTAATCAACATTTAAGAAGAGTTTTTTCTGTTGATGTAGGAGTACAGTTAGAGAGAGAACTAGAGAAAATGCTTCTGATGTGCACCTGATGGAGCCAGCAGGTTTGGAACAGAGGAATAAAGATCTTCATTAAATGTGCAGTGACACACCAACACATAGCTCTTATTCTGTGAGTCACCCTTCAGAAATAAGCAAAAAGCTGCAAGAAAAGGTTGGGTGCCAGCAACCTGATAAATCATGGAACGGAATCCCAATTTTTTGTTCAGGACTTTAATAGAAAATACTAAAACCAGAGCTGAAACAAGGGTTGCACCTAATATGAACATAAACATTTGCATCCAGTAAGGTTACAGTATATAATGCATTTTCTTAATTAGCAGGGGAAAGACTGTTGTTTGCTCTCTAAAACTTTCTCAGTTATTCAAAATGTTTCTTCAGTTCCCTTTTTCTGCTTTCAGAAACTAACCCTGTCCATATTGCTCAAAAACACTCAATGGAACATGTACCACATTAATAAAAGAGAAGCACTTTGCTGGGAATGTCTTTCCAGTGCTTTTTGCTGTCTGCGTTTTTCTAAGTCAATGACCCACTTATAAAAATCATAGCCAGAAATGGAGGGATATAAAACCATACATTTAGATTCATCTGTATGTAGCAAGGTGGCCCTTAGGATTCTGATTCATGACAGAGTTCAAATGTGTAATGATATTGTAAACAATAAATCACCATCGGCCTGTCTGAGTTTGCCAAAGGGAATCTTGTTTTTATTTAGTCAGGGATGTTTCGCAATTGCAAACACTTATTCTGGGAGAGGGAAAGTACTTCTCCCTTGAGAATAATAAGGCTTCAGGCTCATATATCCCTCTCTTGAGAGACTCTTCCTCATTGCCTGTGGCTGAGTATACTTAGGTATAGGTAGAGAGAGAAAAAGAGAGGAGTCTGGTGTGTGACTAAACCCTAAATGTCTCCCAAGAAATTGGTTTTATGTGTCACAGCAAACAGCAGTTTTGCTGTTAACTTGATTCTATCTATAGCTCTTGAGCAGAGTTTTGTGGAGAGAAGTAAAGCCTTTCCACAAATAATTTTGTCACTGTAACTTTTGGTTCTGATCTGCCATAGAATCAGAAATAAAAGGGCTAAAATAGTTTTTTGGAGACACGCAAATTTTGAACCCAGGACAGACTGGTGGACTTTGGTAGGCTTTTAATGCCAAGGAGCTGCAAGGCTGGGAGGAGTGAGAAGAGATGAGCTTGACAGTAAATCATAAACACATTTTTGACAGAAACATATAGGCTTTGAACCCCACCCCATGTCTATTCCAGACTGATGAAACTGTAGGGCTTCTGCAGAACTTTTCAAATTGCTGTTAATGCTGACTAAGTGGGGCATCTTTAGAATCAGCAGAAGTTATGAGCTAATGGAAATACAAATAGAGATTTTGAGTCTACTTTTTATAGCTATGTAATCAAGTTACTTTGCTTATAGGTCACTGCGTAACAAAAAGTTGATTCTTTTTTGAATAACCTGATAAGATACTAGTAACTGCTTAGCTAAATTTTTGGTCACTGATTTTTCATCAGATATGGATCTAGTTGTATTTCCCTTCCCACCCCTCTCCCTGAGCCCACAGGCTGTATTCCATTATGTCACGTCATGCTGGGTTACCTCCTACTTTAGCAACACATGCTATGATGTGACACCCTATAATTCACAGAGACAGCAACAAAGTACTCTAAACAGTAGAGTGATTGTGCTGCCGTAATATCTGGGACATCTGCAGAGTGCTGCATGATGGCACAGGTTTTTAGCTTTCTGAATAAATGTTGGATAGCTCAGCAGATATGCAATGCTTAATGGGCTAAAATGTGAGGGTAATCAGTAGCCTGAAGAACCTGGTGCCTGGAGTCTCAGCAGACCATGAAGCAGAATGCAATCAGCTCAGCCTCCTCCAGTGCGTGTCACTGCAACTTCTACATGTGGCTTCAAGGTGCCTAAATTAATTCAAAGATAAAGGGAAAAGTAAAGAAGAAATGCTATTCAACCCATAATATCCTAGTTCTTAGAAGAGTTGTTATTTGGAAATGCCTTGAACAGCATGTTGAACAGCATGTTGATGACTGAGCTGTTTGTGCTTCTGTGGAGGTTAACATAATGCTCATTCTGTAGACTCAGAATAGTGATTATTCATTCTTTTTCTTGTGGTCAGGCTACTGAAGAGCATATGATGCCCACTGCACTGTCCTGAGTAATAATCCTAAACCAACATCTGTTCCACAAGACTTGCAACCTGATATTTAGATAGCATGCAATGAATTAATAAAGGGACACCTGCTGAAGTACAAAGACAAACCAAGTTAGAGCAGTTTTAATAGCCAGTAGCTCTCACTAGCTCAATCCTCCTAAAGAATATTATCTTGTAGGCTTTGTTGTTTCCAATACTCACCTTTATGCAGTATATGGAAATCAGAGATTTTATTTTACATAAAAGGTTAGTGTGACAGCCTAATTTGCCTGTAAAGAACAGGAGTAGGTCCTAGGAAAGAATTATTGTCTGTTGTTATATTTCAGCCATATTTGGCTTCTTCCCTCTTGTGTTAAAAACAGTGGATTTGCATTCAGCTAATTTGGAGACAACTTCTCAGACATCCATACTACAAAAAGCAGATGGGCAGGACAGAGAAAGGGACTCACTGATGAGGTTTCAGAAAAATGAATGAAATAATTAAAAATGAAGCAGAAAAGACTGCACTGGCCTACAATGAGACTGTCTGGCAGATTGCTACCTGCCAAACTGTGATTTAGTGAAATCACCTGCTCTGAGTTCAGTTCTTGATGCTGATGCACACTTTAGGTTCATTTGCCTCATATCCTCATCCAAGAAATGAAAACAATTTAAAAACTTGTGTTTTGTAGTTTATGGTTCTGAGGTTTATTATGAGGACTGAAATCTTGTCCAGTTGTTCCTATGTCAGGACAATCCAGCCTCACACTTAACCACAGAGCTGATTGTTTCTGCTTTACTCTAACAGTAATAGTTGCGTTAGTGTCAAGTAACGTAAGGAGAGACACTGAGAGTTGATTGTGGTTCCACTGTGATGTCTCAGGCAAAGAGAGAACATTAGTCTCTTTGATCAGGTAGATATGTAAACCAAGTGTATCAACCCCTCAGGTTAATATTTTTTCACAAATGTTGTTCAATCAGGAAGAGATTCCATGCTCTAACTGTGGGTCAGTACCCAGCTATACAGAAAAGTAGCCAAGCTGGGTGAAAATGTGGATCAGGAAAGGACCTACTGCATTTCCTTTGGCATTTGTCACTTTATATGAGATAATAATATTACTGAATTAAACATATAACTTCTGTGGTGCAAGCTTTTGCTCTGTGTCCTGGACAAGTGGTCAAGTATAAAGGACTTTAAAGCTTGGAATGTACAATCAGAGTCCAGAGAAGTTTGTAGAAAGTTCGTAGGGTTATAAATCTTGAGTCCAAGTGAGAATAGTCAAATCCCATGGTCATGGCTGCACTACAAGGCATATCTTCCTCCTACCCCATCCATATTTGCATCCGGTTTTGCTCCATTGTGTATGAGTTTGAGATCTCTTTCAGAGAGGTGGGCCCATTTATTGATTGCAATGGAAGGCTGCTTTTCCAACACAACATAAGGATGAAATTCTTTGAAGTAAAAGTGAAACATTCACAGTTTTAGCATGCAACTTTCATTTAGTTACTTGGAAAAAATATGACTCAAAATTCATAAATATGGAGAATCCAAGTACCACTACCAAAGTACTTGAGATTTTGGGGTGTTTGATTCTTTTGAGAAGCAGTCAATATTTTCTGCACTGGCCAACCACCAATAGAAAATTACAACTTAGTGGAAAATTCCTTTTCCTTTAAAAATAATTTGCAGTCAGACACTTCAGTTAATCCATAACATGGCAATGCATATATTGTCTTCAAATGAAATTTTCTTTCTTATGAAAGTCAGCAGTAGACTGCTACCTGGAATAATGGCCACACAGTGTCCTAAATAGTGTAAATTCTTATAATTAAAATTCTTCAGAACTTTAAAGACAGCAGAAAAATGTTATCCAATATTACTGCTTTTTTGTTGGTGCAATATGTTACATACATGGTAAATAAAGAAACAAAAATTCAAAGAAAACTAATCTGATTTTCTTGAAAATCTGATTAAATAGAAGAAAGGTAAATCATTTAAATAGGTATTTTTAAAGTCCTACTCTTAACAGATATTTCAAAATACAGTAGAGAATTTCAAAACATTATTCTTTAATATGAATACCTTTTCATAAGGGTTTCCTTTGATGAGCTAGAAAAGAGAAGAATAATGGAAGATAAACTGAAGTTCCTTTTTAAGGAACCAAAATTAAAAAAGGAAAACAGACAAAATAATCTGCCAACTTCAAAAGGATTTCAAAACATGAAATTCCTTTAGCTTGAGCCATAATTTAATGACTAATGTTTTAGGATACAGATAGAGCTTTGAAATCTTGAGAAAATGGGGGAAAAAATGAGTTGTCTCTTTCTGTGACTAATGAAAATATGTCCACAAAGAATTTCTAATTGTGATATCCCAGATGTTTGGGAGGTATGAGCATGTCATATTTAGAAAACTTTTTCATTTACTTTTTTTTCTTCTGGATGTACATGAAAAAAAAACAAACAAACAAACAAAAAAAAAAAACCCAAAAAACACAACAAAAAACACATTTTCAAAGGCCAGCTTTCTCAACAGTTCAGAAGTCTATTTAGAAATGAGGAAAAAAAAGTCTTTTGTTCTTCCTAAAAGGGGAGGAAGCACCCATGCTTCACCCTTCTGTTTCAGCCAGTGTGTCTGCATTCTGAATTTTGGTTCAGTTGTGAGGGCTGCCCTGAGCTGTGTATTTGTTGATATTTACTTGCATTGACCTTGTAATTTCACTCTAAAGAGAAATTAGTTAGTACCAGAAGACTAAGGAATCATGCAGGCAGTGTCACAGTGTTTTCATTCCAAGTAAGCTTACTCTCACTCCCCTCTTGGTGCAGGGAGAATACTAAAATGATTAGCCTACCCTATCACCTCTTTTCTATTTGTGTAAAGTTGAATGAGGTCAATCCCCTATGCTATGAATTTACAAGACTCAAGCACACATTACTGCCAGTCTTCAGCTTTTGCCATATCTTCACTCTTCCTTGAAACTGCACAAGTCAAAGGCTCTTGCTTGGTCTGTGACATCCTATGTTTTTGTTTCCTGTTAGGTGCTGAAATTAGCAAAAAATATTGATAACAGAAAATCTGCTAGTGCCTCAAGTTTCTTTTCATGAGGCTAGGATTTTATTGGTCCTCCCTCTTCTAGGAGTCCTGGTGAAGGTTCAAAAGTCTCTGTTTTTATAGGCCTACTTGTGGCAAGGCATGAGTATAAAAAAAAGCTGAAATCTTACTTGTAAATACAAGCATCTTCTCATGGATGCCAAGAAAAGACAGAATATTTTGTGAGGGATGCTATGGATTGCAACCATTTCTTTCAGACAAATGTGTTCACTTCCATGTACAGCACACTGTACCCATGCATTTAGGTAACACTGTTTCTTTAAAATAAGAACAAAGCCTGAAAAAGGAACTGTCTAGCTTAGTGTGTTTTCTGAACAAACACTGAAAGGCAGCAGGGAGGTAAATCATTCTTGCATGCTGAAGGGAAGCATGGCATTACTTATGAATGACTGCATGCATGGCTGCCTGACTCAATGAATGAATCAGCCAGAATAAGACTGTGCAGCTCGAATGAGCACAGAAACTGCTCTGATTTTCATTTACAAAGCTTAATCATAAATATTGTATATTCTGCAAGGCAAGGAAGGAAGCAGAGTCAGACCTGGTAAATGTGTTTTATTTCCAGGGGTGGGTACACTGGGTCACTGTGGTAATTGGCCCTCTGAGATCACCTGTGGGCATACAGTCCCTGGAGTTCCAGCAGTGCAAACATTTCAAGCCGGGCTGGGATTCAGTGACCTGATGGGTTGCATCACATACACATTCATTAAAAACAGCAATGCCACTGGGAAAAAATTATACCATGAACTATCTCTTATGCTACAGACTTTAAAAACCCAGGCATATTTTCTAAAAATTTAAATATTTCCGTGATGGTTTCCATTATTAAATAAAGATAAACAGAGCCTTACAGACCAACATTAATAAGGTTTACCATGTGGCAAATGCCTCATATCAGACTATCTAAAATGCACCACATTTTTGAGCTTTGAAAGATTTTGTAGGAAACAGATTTGAAATTATGAAATATTGTCTGCACTGAGGGGTGGTGTCTGTGCTATGACTATTTTAACTCCATAAGTTACATATTGTAGAATCAAAAATCTCACTATTTTTTTTTTTGTTTAAAAAAAGAAATTAAAAAACAGCACCACATTTTGCCCTCTTTAACTACTGCTTCAAAAATAGTCTACTGATTAACAAAGTTCACTATACTATCAATAATCATTCTATTTCTCCAGTAAAAATAAACTTCCATTAATAACAAATAATTCTAGAATTCCACTTAAATGCTTTTAATATTTTAAAGCACCAAATTATTTTACGACTTCAAGTCCCATTGTAATCTCTCTGACTAGAAATTGATTTGTACTCATAGTGAAGAGCAGAACAGGGCAACTGTACCCTGCCCTGCTTGCTGAGCTGTCAACCTGAAGGAAGAGAGAGACAAAGTAGGAAACTGAGGTTAAGTACCCTGAAAAGCCTCAGGAAAATTGTTATGATAAGTTAACCTGCAGTGTTAACCATGTCTGAAAACTACTCTAAATCTTTTCTTCTCTGGAATTAGAAATCTGTACAAAAATGCAAATAATGCAGATACCCAGATCTGGAGCCTGTGAACAGCCAGGTTTCTTCTTGCCCCAGGCTCTGGGATTTAGGTTTGATGGAGGGGGAGTAGTAGGAACTGCAGATCTGTACCAGGAGGTAAATTTCACCTTCTTTCCCCTCTGAATCAGTATGGTAGAACAAACAGCAGTTTCTTCACAGTTGCTTCCAACTGTAGGTATGGAGATGTTGCTGGCCTTGGCTGTTTTAGAAACTGAGTTTCCAGGTCAGGTCTTGAATGGATTTTGAATGCACATTTTTGTATTTGCTGTCTTTCCCTTGACTTTCTCTGGCAGATCATATATTGCAATACCAATGTCTACAAATAATAATAGAGGAATCAGTTTTTATACTTTCCTTTTTGTTTCACTCCCTCAGTTCAAAATCTTGTATCTGTTTTGTGGTGACTGTACCTCAGCAGTCCGTTCAGTGAGGGAGCCAGTCCTTTTAAAAGATGTTCACTTCTAAATAACTGAATGGGGTGAGTCATGTAACAGGAAAAAGTTAAGAATCATAAACACTGACTCGGTTAATACATTGCTTCTATTAGTAGCAATTTCTTTATGACCTTAAGACTTCCGTAGCAGCATAAATATTTTAAATGGTTGAAGCAATTCGAATAATCTTAGTTAGCTCAGGCATTAAAAATGCAGCAGTGAAGGAAGGGAAGCTTGCTGACAGCATTTAGATTTAGATTTATAATGGCAGTCATGACTGTGTCACTGCATGGTCATAAATTTCCAGGTGGATTTTCAGCGCAGCAGTCATCTGGTAGACAAAATGCAGAGGACCAAACCTGGGACCTCCAGAACCAAAATCATAAGCCACACTTTGAATTGTAGTACTATAAATATTTGGAAAGAATCTTTCCAGGAGTTACCACAGCATGAAGATACTCCTCAGAGAAAGAGTTGCTAAAATAATATAAATCATGCAGATTTAGTGTTTATGAGTGTGCTAGTCACTCTTCGGTAAGCACTCAATTTCAAAAAACAGGGTCGAGAAATTCAGACTGTATCTGAAATGCTGAATAAAATAGGATTGTTCTGGTGGAGTTCCTGGGAGTGGGGAGGAGCAAATGGCTGCAAAATAATATCAAAGAATTGATTTGTTGGGGGGCTTTTTGAGTTAAAAATATAAAATAACATGGGGACTGGCCTGGAGCCTATCAGAGGAGTGTTTTTGTAAGATGCAATTGGAAATATATGTTGCATATATGCATAGGAATCAGAAAGAGTTGAGACTTTTAAGTAATGAATTTTAAAATACAAAAATAAACATGGTCCTACTGAAGATCATGTAAGCTTTCTTCCAGACTGCTTTGCTGTCTTTTCTGTTTTGATATATTTATTTTCTATTTTATGTGAATTTGATGCTTTGAGGGTAAGAGCACATAGGATATGTCATTATTATTGATAATTGAGTAATGAACTAAGAGTGAGTTTGTTTGCAGGCTGTGTGTGGAAAAAATAGATCCAGATCAAGTATGAATCTGCTACATGAGCTAGACCTTGTTGCTCTGGCTAGTTTTATGTCTTGGCTCAAGCACAGGCTTGGACATGGCCTCTCAGAGGAAGGTGGTCATGTTTTGACCAAAACCAAGACATGTTTTGACTATTGTGTTCCACACCTTTTTGATTTGTATGCCATGACTTAGTGAGAAGTGACATTTTGTAACTCTTGTTGTGATAGCCATGGACCTTGGACTCACATGGTGGTCAATATTCATTGAATGAAAGTCGTTCAATGAAGTATTATGGGTAGAGTATTCCAAAAAGATCTTGCACAAGCAGTATTGGCAGATTAGAATATACTTCTGTGAAGAAAAGTACATTTTACTCAATACGTGCTAGTCTGTCTCATTCCCATCTTTTCCCACAGAGAAAAGACACTTGAGCAAATGAAAGGTGCTGTAACTCACTCTCACTGCAGACTAACACCAAAGTTACTACTCTTTGTTTACTCTAGTTTTCTGAATATTTAGGAGGCTACTTGAATAATCCATCCATTCTTTTCTTCAAGCTATTTCTATGTAGATTTTTGCTAGGGTCACTTTGAAGCATTTTATATTCAAAGGGAAGAACTGCCATTGTCTCTAATCTTTCTCATATACTAGGTTAATTAAATCTGATTTTTTTTCTTTTGGCTGATGATACACTTTTTCCAATGTAAGAATGTTACTTTCTAGATTATTTCAATTATATTCCCGTATATGTCATTGCTAGACTCAGGGCTGCTCAGAATAGACCCTATGGCAGTTCCTTCTTTTCTTTCATGCACAGTATGACCTGAACTCCATGTAGGCCTGTTCACATGAAAAAATAGTTAACAAGGTGAATCATGGAGGAAAAATCTGGCCCTAAAGCTTAGCTGAAAGACATATCAGATTAATTCTCAAAGATAAATGAACAATGTTATCATTTTATTAAGACAAATACTAGTTTGGTCTATAGAATAAACAAACTTCCTCTCAGTCATGTCATATGATATTCATGCTAGAATTCACTTGAAGAAGAGTGAATTCCAGTTATTCATTTCATAGTAAATAACTGGTGGTTATACAACACCTTTGACCACAAAGCCTTCCAAAGGCTATGTTGTGTTCCTTTCACAGTTACAAAAATACTCCCCCTGAAATTCAGAAAAGAGTGAGGTTTAAGTTCAATAATGTGAGCAGACTGAAAACAGATGATCGGTTTTTCACAAATGAAAGGCCAGCTTTATTACAGATGTTATTTTTTGCCCATTATTTGCTTGAAAAAAACAAACACTCTTGGTGTCACACACCACATAAATGATCAACAATCACAGAAAAATTTGTTATTGGACCCAGTTTTAAAATTCAGGAGCTTCTGTCCTCCATCTCTTTGTTCACAAACTTCCTTTCCTGTGAAGTTTCATGAAAAAAACCTAACAGTTTGAATCAACTATTTTTTTCCCCCAGGGACAAAAAAGAAAACAAGCAAAACCAGGGAAAAATGCAGCACTTATCTGCTTTGCAATTCAGAAATTAATTTCCGCATATTGCAAAGTGTTTGAAGCTTAAGGAACTCTTGAACTGAATCTGTTCCTCAGAATCTGCAGAACAAGTTTGTTCTTCTGGTTATTGAATTTATTGTTTGGACAAGTAGAATCATATTAATGGAAAACATAGGTAAATAATGAAATTCTTATGGTAGCTACCATGAATAGTTATTCATCTGAAACTTCATCTGGGAAATATGTTCATCATTCATTATTTCAGCATTGCCATTGCACAACCAGATAGTACAACATAAACCATATTGCCTAAATGACATGTTGCTTACCACTAATAGCACACAGTGATTAATGCTGAAGTGCTCTCCTGGCAGATTGTCTGCAGAAAGGGATATGTCCATCTAAATCAAGAAATAAACCTCCAGATTTACAGGCAGACAGGGAGTGTACCTGAATGACTGGCAAACAGGAATAAAACCTAATAATCACTGAAGGAATTTTTCATGATACATTATATGACAGCACTTGCTCTTTCATCTGCATGGTTTTTATCTAAATGTGAGCAAACTTAGCCCACATTCCTCATAAAATGGTTATATTTTTGAAGCATGAAAGTCATTAGGCTAATACAGGTCAAACAACTCTGTAACAGTCTATAGATAGAGTTGGAACAAACAGAATTTTAAAAGAGTTTGGATTTAGCATATTTGAGGCTGAATCTTTCAAGGTGTGTTTAGAAAGCTGTAGACACGATTAAAATCTGTATATTTGTGTACTTATGGACGTTAGAGCTTGGACAATACTGCATTCCACTCGCTAACACTAAGCTCAGTATGAATTTCCCATACAAGGTGGCTTTGTCATATATCTGTTCAGGCTTATCATACTTCAGCCGTGCTTTGTACCACTTTAGTCCTCTTACAATCATTTACACTTTGGCAAAATATGATTATCTGCTCATCACATCCTAACGGTTCCGTATATTATTTCTGCTCACAAAAAGGAAGATTCAAAGGCCTAATCTCAGAGACATATTCCAAATGTAAAGCATGCATGGGCCTTTAGGAACTTGAAGTGCAGAGGCATTTACAATCCTGACAGATTCAGCCTGTGCCTTAACATAATGCAAAATTCTACCTTCCAACTGAAGAGATTTCTAAAAATGTGTATTCCTTTTTCTGGAGCCAATATTTTGCAAACATTTGTTTTCTTGCTGTTTCCAACAATATCCTTTCCATTTTGGTTTGCAAATCTATAGTAGCAGTATTTCTAAAGAAAAAAATAAACTGCTTTATTTCACACTATTTAAATCTGAAGGGAGCTGTAATGACATTAGTGTTGGTGCTTATTTCAGACATATCTGCAGAGGCAGACCTCCCAACTAGACCTGTATAAACCTTTCTAAAACATATTTGTGCTGTAATGCTCCAAGACTAGTTCCTTCCTCTTTTTACCTACTCATCTGCAGCTTTTGTACTTCCTTGTCCCTTAAATAATTAACATGAAGAGGTTTGTCTTTTTAGAGGTCCCTATCACTGATACTTTCCGATAAGAAGGTCTTAGAAATGGACCTTTCTCAAAACACACAGATACTGCTTGAATTCATTGCATTTTTGGGGAAGTTTTAACAAAGCAACTGGAGAAGTCACAGACACCTGAGTAAATGGTATTCCTCACAGGTGAGCTTGTCTCCTGAAATAACCCTGCTTTGTTGGACTGCCACTGTTCTTGTGTACATCCCAGGAAAAAAAAAATTAGCTTATCTTCTCTTTTAAGTCTTGAGGCTTTTTATATCTAAAGTATCATTAAATTAGCCTTAGCTTTTCTGTTAAAAAATGGAGTTTGTTCTGGACTTTGAAGTCTTGACTGTCATTTAATTGATGGAAAACTTGCACTTTACTTCAATGGCCTTTGAGCTATTGTCCATTTCCCTTCAACTCCTGTGCTATAGGAGGTGACAAATTTTGGCTTTTTTTTTTTTTTTTTTTTTTTTTTTTTTTTTTTTTTTTTTTTTTTTTTTTTTTTTTTTTTTTTTTTTTTTTTTTTTTTTTTTTGTTTGTTTGTTTGTTTGTTTGTTTGGTTGGTTTGGTTTGGTTTTGGGGTTTTGTTTGTTTGTTTGTTTGTTTTTGTGGATAAGTCTTTGTTTTTATGCCAATCATGTCAACCACAATGAATCTTCATCCCTCCCACTGGAAAAGAAAGCCAGCCTAGATCTGTGACCAGCCATTCAAAATCAATAGCAGATTTTACCTTACATAGAACATGTGGACTTTGGGACATTGAGACATTGAGTGTGGGAAGGAGGTGTGACAGAGTTTAAAAACAGGTGGGTTTGTGTTTCACTGAGACATATGTTGTTATTCACCCAGGGAGTAAGGGAAAGCAGCAAAGGAGGGTAAGGGAAAAATGGGAGAATTGAAATAAATTTAGTCAGTAGCATTGTATGGCAGTTTACAACCTGAATTCAAAGAACACAACAAGCATTCAGTTACTTGATTTGGCTAAGAGTCAGTAAAAGGGATGTTACTTAGAGTTTTGAAGAATTTGGCAACAGAACAACTAACATGTGAATGATGTTGCAAGGGAGGATAAAGTACTAGGACAAAGATTTCATACAGATAATATTTGGCTCAAGACTTGCAAGATTTGGATATCTCCAATAGAAACATGAAGACATTAACAGGAAAGATCAAGCACACTCAATGAATTTTTATTACCTTATAAACATTGAGGAAAGCTGTCTAACCAGTTGTGGTGCTCCTCTCTTTGGTACACGAGAAGTAAAAAAAACCAAAATCTGAATTTTTTAATCTTGAAAAATTCCACCTTAAAGTACTTCTCTGAAATCCAGTATCTATAGTATTTTTTTTCCAGTTTCCAGCTGCTGCAGACCATTTGTCACATCCTTGAGCACTGTTGCAGACTCATTGCTGCCTGACCCTGGTTTCCCATTGAGCTGTGACTAAACTGCTCCCCCTGAGCCCTGCCTCCAGCAGCTCAAGTGGACACATGCACTCGCTGGGGCTCTATAATTTTAATGAAATCAGTTTGCTGTTGTATTAACCTCCAGAAGTTAGGATTTTGGTGTTAGAGGTCCCCAAGGGACCTTTATGTCTTTTACCTCCTCAATACAAGGGGCACATGTACAAACTGATAAAGACTGGATGTAGCATTTTAGTAGCCATGGCTTGGTTGATAAGCTGGTGTTAGGTCATAGGATGGACTTGATGATCTCAAAGGTATTTTTCAATCTAGTTAATTCTGTGATTCTGTGATACACTATCCATGCATCTATAATGAAACCACTGCACTCTTACTGTTTAGGAAAATATGATCAGGCTTCAACTGCACTTTGACTAAGTCAATTTTCTCACAGCTCAACTACCCATCTGGAAAAACAGGCTTACTCCCTCTTACATGTTGATAACCCTGTCAATTTGTGTAATAAGTGCTTAATTTTTACATATCCATGGACAACATGGTGGTTCCCTGCTCCACACAATTGATGGCAGCTGGAACTTCCTCAAAGGCAAAAAGTAAGTGTCAGTAGTAATAATCATCATCATCATCATCATCATCATCATCATCATCATCATCATCATCTCATTTTCAAAGCAAAACACCATATTAACAACAGAAAAGACCTAAACACACTTGCAGAGTACACCAAAAGCAAGTATTATATGTTAGTTTTTTTGCAAGCTGCTGAAGGTAGGGGATTTAAAAAAATCACAGTGTTTTTTGTAAGAAATCTTGAATTTTATCTAAATTTCATCATTTTCAGTAGCTGTCTGTAATGATCCTGATGTGTATAGTTATGGTAAATGTGGTGGAGGTGTTGCATGTGCCAGATCAGCAGTGGCATCATGGAGAAGTATGATGCAGTGTCTGCCACTATTGCCTCCGATTCTTCTTGTCTGAGCCTGACTTTGTCTGCAGTAACTCCTACTAATTTTTCTCCCATAGGTGGAGAAAGAAGAGGGGAATAACTTCTTAAATAAAGTGTTCTGTAAACAATAATCACTTACTTTTTAGAGTTGTGAGACTTTAAAAAGAGGCTTAGAACATCATGTTGCCCATGTTCTGAAAGGTAAAATAGAACTAAAATGTCTTAATAGTCTAAAGAACAGTTTGAAAACAAGAAAGGTATGATGCAGAAAAATCCTTTTCAAGTATTGGCACTCCATTCCTCTACACTTGCATGTCAGGTACACTTTTTGCTTGTACATGAGCAAACACCCCAGAGCAGTGCCATAATTTTGTGGGTAATTTATTAAGGGTTTTCTAAGTTACTGGCATTTTTGAGACATTTTCTTCATGATTCCCTGAGTTTTGCATGCAGTGGAATCAGGTGTAGTACAGAGAGATTGGCCACATGGGCTGGATGTTCTGAAGTCTGCTTTCATTTAGGAACAAAAGACAGGCTGAAGTTAGGAGGGAGGAAATATATATTGCATCTGTGCCAAATATCTAATGCATAACATTAACATTAAAAGTGGGGAGGCATCTCTAGGGAGAAGACACATTAAAAAGAATAAGAGGAACCCCAGATGAGTCTGCTTTTGATTTGAAGGCCCATAGTATAGCAGCCTGCTGAGAGGAACTGAAAGAGTCTCTTTTGTAACAACGGGGGCTTTGAGTGTTGCACAACCAACTGAGAAGCATCCTGGGACATCCACGAGACTTCTGTGGATAAATATAGAGGAGGTGGAGGCAGCTGCTGAACTGTTCACAGCTTATGGGTAGGATGAAATGCTTTGGTGCTTAGGCTATTAACCTAGTGATAATAACTATTTTCTGGGATCTGGGAATTCATGATGGTGATGAGGACAGGGAACTATGTCTTTCTCTGCTGATGGGTTTTATCCTAACAACAATTGCTCTTCATTTCACTGCCTCACAGGCCCAGGAAACAGAAGGGACTTGAGGCTGGATGTGCAGGTACAAGTTCTGTGTAGGGGTATTTCATGCTCTGAGAAGTCCTGCCTGTTAAGAAGGTAAAAGTGAAACTTTCCTTAAAGTTATTCTGTTTTATTCTTGTAAATTATTTGCATCAGGAAAAATAGAATAAGAAAGAAGAAAACTCAGCCAATCTGAAAGGAAAGATCCATGTACACACACATGCACACGTGTGCACATACACAGAGTTAAAAATATTTGCTTTGTTGAATAGTTCTACAAAAGTATCTACATTGTACATTGCCTTAGCAATGAATAGTAATGCCTATGTCCCTTAGTGGCTGGATGTCTTGAACAAGCGTAACAATACTAATATTTCTGGTCATAATTGGGCTTTATTCAGCTTAGGGAGTAGAATTACAAGCTAAACTCTGCCCTCATTCAATTTCATAAAGCCTTACTGAAGATGTTGAGAGGTACTGCAGTCTAACAGAGAAATTAATGTCACTGATGCCTTGCAGTACTGACTCCATATATTATCATCTAAGACAGGCTTATTCTGCTATACTTCATAGACAGCAAACATGTTGCAAGGATTTCTGCTAGGAATTACTTCCTGCATTCCCAAGGGTTTTCCAAGGTTCACAGCCCAGGGAGAATTTTGAGATGATTTTACTGAATGATTTTTCCAGTGGTTCCCATGGAGATATGTGGGTTGGTATCTATGCAGAGAGTGAAGTGAGCTGGCATTGCAGACCCTTACAATTATGACTATCTTGGCAGTGAAGTTTTCTATCCTAAGGCTTGAGAAGTGTTGCAAATGATTATTTTACTGTAAATTTCCTGGAATACTATAATTTGAGGCTTGTGAGAGGTACTAGCAAGTTATTTATGCTCATTTGTGACAATGAGGGATTGTTGATGTTAGTGGGAGCAGAGAAAAATTCAGAAATACCGGAATTCTTTGGGCAGCACAGCCTTGGAGTATTCAGCCCACAAAGCTCATTGATTAGATTTAATTCATATAGAAACAGAACAAATTACTGCATATTTTCTATTTTGAGAAGAAAAGATGGCTCTATAACCTTTTGGGCTATGTCTAATTGACCTCAGGGCTGATTAGTCGTCCTGGGACAGTCACACGGACTGGCTCATGTCCTGCCCCTTCTATAGCTGCATTGTCTTGAAGAAAACTGGCAGCAGAGAGCAAATAATAAAACAGTCTGGACAATCAGAGCTCCAGTGTTCAAGCATCCTCCCAGGCTTTCTGTTACTTAGCATTGAAGACATATCCTCAAAGTTCATTGCAAAACTCTTTTCTGTGATTTTATGAAAGTGACCACTTGTTATAAGGAGTTTCTAAAATAAATGGACAGGCTTATTAGAATAAATCTCTTTCAATGAATGTGTGGTAAGAGGAGGGAGCGGGTGCCAAGCATTTTGTTATTTAGGGACTGAGAGAAAAATACTTTCAAACTATTGGTTTATATGATTTTAAATCCAGCTCCTTTATTCTATTGACTCAGATCAAGTGCATGTCACCTATGGAAGTTTCAACAGAGTCTACATGAAATAACTTGTGCTGTTATGGACAGGACTGGTGCCCATCCCATAGGCTCCAGAGGCACAATCAAAATGCTATAGCTTTGAACATATGGAAAGATTCCAAAGCACAAATGGCTTTGAAATCCAAGGACCCTAAAAACTGTTTATTGAGGAATGATAACTGAGCAGCTTGTAATGTTGATGTCTACGTATATCCCTAGTGCCTATCTCAATAGCTCTGCTCTACATCTTATTGAACATATGAAGCTAGGTAGTTAAATTGGAAATTGTCACTCACGTGCTTTGTAATATTGGCATAGGAGTAGAGTGAAGAAGAAAAACAGACATATGAACACTGTGCACATTTCCTTTTCATAGAGAGAATTTTGTGTACAAATTACAAGCAGAGTGTAGTGAGTGAACCATGGAGATAAGAAACATGGTGTAGTTACATAAACATCAGAGGTTTCCCTTGATTAAGTGTTGTGGAACACTGGGGTAATTTAAAAGAAATTAAGAATATGAAAGAGCTATCCTTTATTTATATCAGCTCTATCCTGGTGAAAAGACAATTCATTAAAAATAAATTATTTTCTGTAGCCTTCTTATGCTCCAGAGGAAAAAAGTCAAGCAAGGTGCTGCTTGACTATTAGAAGGCTTGTAGTCAAGCATTCAACTTATTGTAAGTCTGGATGTTTTTCATTTCTACACAAAGTTATAGATGCACTTTTATGAAATTGAATGTTCAGTCTTTCCTCATGGAAAAACCACTTCACTTTGATATAAATTATCTTCTTGCTTATTTAAGGTATTAAAACCTTAATACCAGGTAGCTTTCTGAAGTAATTAGGTACTACTTAATCACTTTGTCAATTCTCTTCTTACCCACAGACAACCACAGTATTTAAATTCATTATCAAAATGGGGCATGCTGCTACTGAGATATTTCTCTCTTTACTTCCAGAGCAGTTTTATTTTCCTCTTCAGAATCATTCCTCACCTAGCCTCAAAAACACAGCTGCATTGATGATGGGCTATTATTACTCATTGACTACTAATTAATGAGTGATTAGTCATGACAAAAGTGATTTGACTTAATCACATCGTATAATTATGATGAACTGAATACACAAACTTTTGGTTTCTAAGAGGGGCAGAAGAAGAATTGGATAACACTTGCACAATATCTGGGCCACCACAGACTATTCATGTACAGCTCCAAATCAAGCCCCTAGTGTCAAGCCCCTTGCTTTGGAACTTCAGTGACAGAAGATTTTTTTTGTGTCTATGGAGCTTATGACAAAATCAGTCCTTGAATTACTTGCTGGAAGGTTTTCTCCTCATTGCTCTAAAAGACAAAAAAGTGGTAAAATATGTGGTGAAGTTTTTTCAGTTCCACAATACTTAAAGGCATGATTTGAAAAGTTAAGTTTGCCAATTATTTTTTAGGGTTTGTAGCTCTTAGTCAGTAAATGATTTGACAGATTGAGATGGAATTAATTTCAGAAGCCAAATAAAAAAATAAAATGAAAACTCAGTACAGGAAGATCACTGAATCACAGAATATGTTGAGTTGGATGGGACACTCAAGGATCCTTGAGTCCAAATCCTGGTCCTGCACAGGACAGATCCAAGAGTCACACCATGTGAGACCATTGTGCAAACACTTCTTGAACTCTATCAGTCTTGGGGCTGTGACCACTTTCCCAGAGAGCCTGTTCTAGTGCCCATCCCACCTCTGGGTGAAGAACCTTTGCCTAATATCCTAAGTAGACCTCCCCTGACACAACTTCAGGCCGTTCCCTCAGGTCACTGGTCAACACAGAGAAGAGATCAGTGCCTCCCCCTCCTTGTCCCCTCATAAAAAACTTGTAATCACTATGAGACATCCTCTCAATCTCCTCTTCTCCAGGCTGAACAGACCAAGTAACTTCAGCTATTTCTCATACAGCTGCTCCTCAAGGCCCTTCACTGTCTTCACTGGCCTCCTTTGGATGCTCTCTGACAGTTTAATAACTTTCTTATGTTGTGGCATAACAAAACTACACGCAGTATTCAAGGTGAGGCTGCACCAGTGCAGAGCAGAGAGGGACAAGATCTTTTAAAACATGTGGGTGTTATTCATTTCACCTCTAAATATTTTTTATCTCCTTTGAGACCAAAATATTTGGTATGCCTTTGACAATTGAAGGGATGGGTTTGTGAAACAATACTGGTAACATACTTTGAGAAAGTCAGTAGAGTTACTTTTCAGGAGCAAAGGAGGAAAGGAAAAGAAGGCAGATCTGATAAGATTACAGTGCATACCATGACAACCAGAGCTGCTCTGCATCAAGATGAGAGGGAAATAGCTGCACTGATAAAAAGGAAATATTTGGTCACTGTCAGCTTCCCCAGAGCATCTACTTAGCACAACAGATCTAATGAGTAAATCCACATTGGCAATGTGAGTCATTTCTCTCAGCTGTATGAACAGAGCTTAAAGACTATGAGCTAGGCACCCCAGCCTCTCCTATTTCAAAGTGGCAGAGAATATTTTAAAGAAGCTGAATGGAATAATTATCTGACTGTGAAATAATACTCAAGGGGCTGGTATCTAGCAGGGTAAATTATAAATCAACACCAGATAACCCGTGCAGAGAGGATGTTTGAAGAAGAGCTGTGCAGCCTTTGGAAAAGAAGCCGGGAGATCAGCTGGCTTCTGTTCAGGTTGTGGCTCAGCTACTGAGATGTCTTGTGCAACTGCAACTGTCACTGTGGTGGTGAGATTTTGGCTGGAACAGAAATTAAAGAAGATCCCTGAATGGTAATAGCAAAGGGTCGTTGGCCTGGTCATGGAAAACATGGCAGACCTCCAACTGAATACAGAACTTACCTAAAAATAGAGCTAGCCATATAGAATTAAGATACCTTTTAGATGTTTTACAAGGGTGGAATTAACAAGGTAAAGACCATCTTTTTACCTTTTCTGCTCTCTCATTTTATTTGTTTCTGGGAAAGTGTTCAACAGCTTAGTTGAATCTACTACCAAAACCACCTACCCAATACTTGAAGTGATTGCAGGACCAGATTTTAACAACTTTCAGAAAGACAGAAATGCTAAAAAAATGCTGCAGTAGGAATTGGCTTAGTCTGACTTCATGGTATCCTGAGCCTGGCCTGGTCAAGTTTGAAAATGATACTACTATTTATTTTTTGTTTATGTGTTTACTTGTTTAAGTAGATGTTTGGAATAGTTTGCAAGGAACTCTAGTATTTAATTATACACTATACTATATTAATACTCTGGTATTAATCCACACAAGAGATGACTCAGAAAAGTGTCTGTTACTTGGAGAAGGCTACATGCAGGTAAAACCAAAGAACTTGAAACTGTTCACATTTTTTCAGGCATATGCTGAACCATGGTATCCTTGATTTAGGATACCTAAAGTAAGTGGATCTTGCTCATAATGTCTGAGACACTGTTTTCATGCCTTACAGAGTACTAACTTTAGAAAAACTGGTCTATATACCAGGGTCAACCTGCACAAACAGTTTTTCCCTAATGGAGGCTGATCCTTTTGAGCTTTTCAACTATCTTTATGCTTTCACATTATTTTCATAATATTCCAGATCTACTCCTTATTTGTATGAAACTGATCAAAAATGGAAGGGTCCTGGATTTCAGATGTATGCTTAATTCTGTCTACTAATAGGAAATCTTATGCCATGAGACACAGAAAAAGAGTTTTGGAGTCAGATTTAAAAAATGAAAACTGTTTTTTGCAAGTTTAGTTCATGGTTTGAACATGTCTTTTTTTTTCCCCCTTAAATATGCAATTAGATCTATCCAGACCAGACTCCTATAAATCTGGTGTGTCCCATTAATTTCATTAAAGCAGAAATTCAGTTTGGGTTGAGCTTTAGCAAAATATTTTAAAGGAGATTTTTATGGAAAGTACTTGCTTTAATTTCATAACCTATAAAACAAGAGTCATAGCTTTTTCTCTAACAAGTCCTTTACTATTGTATAATTTCATTCAGAAACTTAAATTATTTTGAGCAACAATGATTAAAGAACATTTTACATAAGCCCCATGTGGCACACATTAGTGTGCTGTAAAATAATACAAAAATAATTAGCAGGAAGCAACTAAATACTTAAGAGAATTGTAGGAAATAGATCAGAAAAAGTTATCAGGCTAAATTCATCCCCAGTGTAATTTCACTGACTTCATTCTGTACAAAGATTTGAAATAAGCACCTCAACACACTGTGCACATGCTGGGAAGTGTCACATTTAAGATGACCTGTTATGCCATGACCCACTCCTGGGCTCTGTGCTGAGCTAGATCCTGCTGTTTTCTGTCAGGTTTAATCAGATTAATGACATTGTGGGTGTGTGTGGCCTTGCCCATGAACAAAAAGATGTCACTTTGTTATTATCGGAAAATGAAGGAATTTTTACCAGGGTGTTAATGGCTGCCTCTTTGGGTTTCTGGAAGCCTTTAGTAAGCAACAGCAGTGTGTGTGTGTATCTGTATGTGCATACCAAGGTATATTTAGACATTAACTCTGAGAGCATTTCCTCTTATTGATTAATTTGTTGACTCAAATGGTCTGCTTAACTCTATCTGTTTTATCCTCAAATGGTCTGCTTAACTGTATTTATCTGTTTTATCTAGTCAAATGCACTCAATGAAAACATTTTCCTGGCAGAAAAAAAAGGCATTTGAAGCAAGTATCTAATATATCTAGTATTTAGTTTAATGTTAGTTAATAATTTGTTTAAGCTGCCTCAAAGAATGACCAGCAATTTGCTTTTTTGTATAATTCTGTTAGGACACATTAGGACTAGGAGTTTCTCAGCACACCATAGAGTCTGTGATCAAATTCTGAAATACTCCATTGCAAAATAGACACAGGAAATGTGTCTGTTGAAAGGCTGGGGGTGGGGGGGAGTTGAGGAAAATGCTGGGCTTTGGGAAAACACAGATTGATAGAAAAGCAATTTTTTTTTTTTTTTTTTAATATGGGTTTCAGCCAAAATGTTTTATCTCATTCAGTGAAATGAGCTTTTCTCTTATTTTCCAATGCATGGGAGTGAGCAGTAGAGACCAGCAAACACAGGTGCTCATGCAGAAGAGGTCATCTGTAAGGCCCTCTACCCTCTTTTCTACTTGACCTTTTACTACTCAATCCAATCCAATTTTCCAGATTTCCAAAGAGATTATTAATATCAGATTCTAGTTGCTGCTGATAATTGAATAAAGAAAGAAACCCACATTGGTTATGTTGATGTTTTAACCTTCTACACTGAGATTCCCTTCCCTAGCTTATGTCCCCATTTCCCTCCTCCACATGCTGCTAAGCTCCTGCTCTTCCAGCTTCCTCTGCCACTGGCCACGATGGTCTTGCATGAACCATGGCTCCAGTCTGGGACTGGTCATAGTGAGTTATAAAGATGTCTCACTTTAGTGTGAACACACATATATGGTGAACATGTGTATTATGTCATAAAATGCATTCTAACTGGCATGTTCATTATGCATATCAACATCATCCAAAACATTTCCGTGTTAGTTTAGGGATTTACTTGCAAATCACTATGGTAATACTTTACTGGGTTTTTTCCCCACATATTTGAACATGGTGCATACTGTGGATGTGAGATTACATTCCTGCAGCTGTGCTCCAAGATTACAAGCACCTTCATAAGACACACAGAGCCTTCTTTTACTTTGCCCTATATGATTTCTTTCTTCTCTCCCCCACAGAAAACTAACCCAAAAATTTCCATCCTGTTGCTTACAAATAAAAATAATTTATTTAGCTCCTAAAGACTTGAAAATAAAAGGGCATGTGTCCCATCTGAAGATCTCTGCATTATGTGTGAGCAGAAAAAAAGATAGCTTTCACAAGGAGCCATAACTGTGTCTATGACATTTGATAAGGGAGAGAGAGATCTGTTTGTGTGCAGAATTCTAAAGCCATTTAATGATCAAAGAGCAATACTGATTTTATCTTCTAGTACTTCCTCAGAAGTGATAAGATTAATTCTTTGAACGTTGCATTAGACTGCTCTACCCATAAATAGATGTGTAAAATTACAAACATTCAAAACTTGAAAAGGAACAAGGAGAATTATTTCAGTATGCAAAAGCAGAACACATTTAAAATATGTATTTTTTTCCTCTAATTTTGAATCTTCAGTACATTTTTAAAATAAAAAACATGTAAAATGACAAAATTATTGTTTACATACAAGCCAAGAGATGCTTGATTTTTTTCTTTCTGTATCTTCCTTCTCTTTCATCAATGGAATGCCATGTTGATTTCAAGGTTTTCTGACATATATTCTCTATCCTTCTTCTAATTCTGTCTGCCTTCTGCTTGATAGATGGGATGTTGGATGTGAGCCCTTCCTTGCAGGAACTCAGTTGGCACTTAACAAGAAGGCTGTCCCCAGCAGGTCAATTCTGGAATGTTGCAGGGGATCCCCTTCCAGAAGTTGTGTGATGCTGGAAATGCTAATATCTATTAATACTGTCTGTATTTTTATGATGAAGAATTGAGAGGTGCAAAACTTTAAGATCCATTCTGACCCAGAGTATGATTGTGGATGTTGGTGTGAGGCCAAGTTGGTGGCTTGAATCTAGCAAAATTAACCCTGTTAGTTTTAGTAGACATAATGAGACATTAAACTGATGTTTTACATAGACATAGTAAGACATGAAACTCAAGTCTGATATAATTTTCCTTGAAGAAAATTAACTTTGTTAACGGTGTGTGGTGTAAAACACAAAATATATATTCTGTCTCATACAGGCAAAAGTTAAAATCAGTAACCTTTATGATCTCAGTAACCTTCCTGTAAGGTTACATGACTGAATTATTTACAAGGTAGGGTTAGGTATCTTTTCTTGAAAGAAATTCAGATTTTGCATGTATGATAATACCATTGTAGAAGTGAAAAATTATTTACAAATGCATTGGTATGCACAGTGTAAGATCTAAAAATCTGAAAATTGGTATGCTGGTCTGGTTTTCAGCAGAGTTGTTTTGGCAGCTGCATGAAGTGTCTGTTCTAGAAAGGACAACATTTAACTTACACTCTAATTATTCTTACATTCCTGCCATTTTTGTCCCCACAGTATCACATCAAGGATGCTGGTGGCATTTTGGGTGTCAGGGTGAATACAGTATTTACTAACTAGAGCTATTCCTAGAGAAATGTAGCCAGAGGGCAGGGAATTACGGGCCTGTTCTACACTTGGATGGGAGATCATGAGGAAAACTGGATATAGGATGAATATTTACCCACAGGAATTAGTCAGAAACATTGCACCTAATTCCATTTTCATTGCTGATCTGAGAGAATAGGAAAGAGGCAAAGGTAATTACAAGTGGGTTCAGGGTTCTTCATTAAAAGATATAACTTTAACTCCTGGTTTTACTGAAGTAGATGTGGGAGGGAAAGATTGAGGAAACTGAAATGCATTATGATTAAGTTACTTTTTGAAGCAGAGGAACAGTCAGAGCTGGGATTTTAGTCAAAGTCTTCACATGCCTGAGTGAACAACAATTTCATTAGTGCTGCCACCTCATCAAGTACATCCAATGCACTTCATCAGCTGTTAGCAACTGTATCATGGGGGTTGATCGTGGCAATTCCACTCTGTAATACTACTTGTTCTTTAGCTTAAAACCAGAGGAATAAGGAGGTATATCTGTATCAGAAACCATTCAGTTCCACCAGCTTATAAAATTACAATCAGAAACAAAGCTATTTTTTTGGTTTTGTTGCAAGTTCTTCTGGACTCCAACCGTTCAGTGTCCATCACTACCAGCCCTTGTTGCTCCTTTCTTTGAGTCATGTGGATCACCTTCCCATCCTAGAGGGCTTCTCTTCCTTTTTTTTCTCCTCTCTTCTGTCTTAGGTACAGGCTCAGAAGTCTCCACTCCTGGGAAAGGGTACCAGAGAGGCAAAAAAAAGCAACAAGTCGTTCCAGATGAGGAACCTGTGCAACCCTTTGGCCAATGTTTGATGCATCAAAGACCCATCATGGTTAAATCTTTTCATACACTCTTGATCAGAACAAATGCAAGTCTGTTGATGGTAGTTTAAAAATGAGCCAGCCATATTGGAAGAGGGTACAGGAACCATTCAGAGCTAGGAAGGTTGAGGTGTAGTGAGGATGAGGAAGGACAAATCAAAGTTTACTAAAAAGGATGTTAAAAGATGGTTCAGTTACTGACTACTAAAATCAGGGTGGAAAAATTGTTTGGAATAATATTGTTGAACTTACTAGAAAAAACGTAACATGAATGAATGTTTATCTCGAGCTGAACAAATTCAACCTAAAAAGAGAGCTTNTTTTTACCGTGAGTATGAAGTTAACTTTCAAAAGAGGTTTGTAAGTTATGTACTCTGAATGTTTTTCTGGAAGATCAAGTTTTAATCAAGCCCAAATTATTGACCTAGGTACAGATAAAATATATGTGACCCTGAAATTCTGCCTAACACCAGACATATGATTAAAAACCTTGTATGAGTCTGTGATTATGTGGTGGAGTCCTGGGTCCAACAAATTAATCAGTGAGGCAGGATCTAGGCTGTATAACGTGATAGATGGCTTTGGGAGATGGACCTGGCCTTGTTCCTCTCTGTGTCTTTCACATTAGCAGGTCCTGGGGACAGAGAAGTCCAGAAGACAGATCCTACCTTGGTGTAAGCTGTGGCTGCCAGATCTCAGACAAGTTCCTGTTCATACTTTTCTACTATTTCCCTATATTGCACAGGGTTCTTCATCCTGAAGGGAGGAACATGTCATCTTTGTCCTCTGGGTAGTACATAGCATAGTAGTCTATATATACTCTTAAGATACAGAGGCAAGTACAGATGTCTGAGTCCTGGGTTTACACAAAGCTTCACATCAAGTCCCTAGTTCCCTGAATGACTGTACTGACCAATAAGTAATTATGTACAAATGGATATTGCTATCAGCATTTTTTTTGTTAATGAGGTGGTGAGTTCCAGATTGAGATTAAACTACCTGTCTCTATTGTCCCTTTAGAGTCAGGATACATCTGATCAGCACAGGCTCACTGTGAGCTGAGAGTGATATTCAGCTTACCAGCCATTAGGGATGCAATGCAATTCCCCACGCAAAGCCATTTAGGATCCTCAGAGCACCTGAATATCTGCAGGAAGCTGGTAGAAATAGACCTATAGGACAACCTCAACTCCTGGTGTGGCAGCTAGAGGCCAGGGAGGATATCCCACAACAACCAAAATAATATTAGACTTCTATATCTGGGCAGCTCAACCCATCCCATGGTGTCACTCTCCTGCCTGTCTAGATGTCTGATGATTGTGATAGGAGTTTTGACACATAAGTAGGCAACCACATTTTGGGGTCTTAATCTGAAGCTGAATGTTACTCAGAATAACTATAGTTCTGGTGCTCCGTGTTGTGATCACTGGTTTAAGCCCCTGCAGCATGTACATCCTCAGAGGTCACAGGTTTTGCCGGGATGCTAGACTGAATGCCAGGCTCATCACCTGTATGTAACTGCACCCAAGGATCTTATGGTCCTGGGAGCCCCAAAGATCAAACTGGAGTTCCCCTATGAGTTGTAAACATGATTGATGTAAACCAGTGCCATCAGGAAGGTTTTCCAGAACTGCTGTTTAGAGTCAATCGACCTAAACTATTCTGCCATCCTAGTTTGGATCATTTGAATCTTATCCTAAAAGTCTTATTTATCACGTTGACATTATATAAAAATGTATGTATGATGTGGCTTAACTAAGAATTTACATATAATGGGCAACAAACCAATGTAAAAACCATCATCTATGATGGGGAGAAAACCATTTCTATCACTAATGAAGAAGAGAGATTTTTTTAAAGTCTGTGAGGCAAAGTTTTTTTAATCACTGTCTTACTCTTAAGAATGCCTAACAGTATCTTTAATGAGAACTACTTTTGAGTGTCTGAAACAAATATGGAATCCTTTTCATCACTATACTATGGTGAGAGGACAGAATTGAAAATTTGTAAATTTTCACTTCAGTGAAGGAAGGATCACTGAGGCAGATAAACTGGCTAAGGAATGATTACTGACACTACCTTTCTCATAAAAATAAAACCCAAAGAGTGTGCATCTCCCACTGCAGACAGTTTTATTTGATATAATATCTACTACACAATGACTAATGAAGTGAACAGAGAAAGCAATTGTCGAAAGCTAACTGGGAAGAGAGCTAGCAGAAAACAAGAAGGAAAAATGGCAATAATTTTAAGCCAGAACATTAACATTTCTTCTGATAATGTTAATGCCCTACCTGCTAATTCCTTTCTTTTCTGCATTCACTGGCACAGCTGATCCTGCTCTGCTAAAATTCTTTGTGAAATACTGTCCTAGGGTGACTTTAAGATGCTTGTATCCCCAATCATCTGTTCTATTTATGCTGTATATTGAGTTCTGTACCTTTAAACTGGTTCTGGGAGCGAAGGGGGAGAAAGAAGCAGCGCAGTTTGTTTTGAGAAAACAGCCCTGACTCCTCCGCATTCCTGCTCCGGCGGTGTTCGAATGAGGCACAGACAGAGGTGGGGCAGAGATCTCCTGTGCTTTTAGTTAGTTAGTTTTAACTAGCTGAGGCAGAGAAGTTCCCTGGACCATTTTTTTTTTTTTCCCCCTTTCTTGGGACTGTTGAAATCTGTTCTGGACTTGAAAAACCCAGAGGAGCACCGAGGGCTCACACCTTCGGACCCACTGGGGCCTGGACCTCCAGAGGGACTGGGAGTGAGAAAAGACTGAGAGAACTGAACTGCACCCACGGCAAGGACTTCCTCAGCTCTGCCATCTCTCTTTGGAGCGGCGAGAGGTTTTATTATTTCATATTGTTCATTCTTTGTGCCTGTGGGTATTTTGTCTGTTAAACAAATAGAATTTTTTTTTCCACTTTTCTCCGAAGAAGTTTTCCCAGACCGGCTGGGGGAGGGGCCATTTGAGTTTGCTTTCTGGAGGAATCCCTTTTTGAGGTTTCCTCCCAAATTTACCCTAAACTAAGACAAATACATATCCCAGCTCCATTTGTTCTACTGACATTGAAAGCCTCAGTGAAGAAAAATATTCAAAAAATGTAACTAAAGTAGATTTATTTGGCCCATTCTACATTGAGGAAGATGAGTCCTTGGTTTGCTGCCCTACCCCTCTTGCTATTATTGCTGCAGTGCATGTTGTCCCTGTGCAGGCATGTGCCAGTAGAGCACAGGCAGAGCCCTGTGTGCCTCCCACATCACTGCAACCTTGTCCTTCAGCAGCAGAGCTGCAGTGCTCGCATCACATGCAGTAGCACCACATGGCTTCATCCACATTATGCTTCTTCAGGGCAGTTTTACCGAACTTTTGTCCTGTATGTATTTGGAGCGGAAAGCAGAAGGAGCTGATTAGATTAAATAGGTGTGGTGTGGTTAGTGGATCCAAACCCATTTCCTGTTTTACTTACCTGCAGTGATTTCTTGCCTCTTTCCAGTAAAAACACCTTGCCAAGGAAGCAAGGTCTCAGCCCCAGGAATAAACGTATCTTGTGTCTCAAGAAGATTCTCCCCTTTTTTTTCTGGGCTGTTTAGAGGATGAATACCTCCCAGACAGGATCCATTTTTACTTCCATGATGTGGCTATGAGAAAGGTGTAGCAGAGCACTGCAGTGGGAGAGCTGGACAACATCTTTGTTTCTAGAACAATGCAGCCTTTTTCTGACTTGAGCAAACACTTTACCCAGCAATACTATCCTTGGCAGTACTACAGAGTTCCCAGCTTCCATGGTCTAGGAAAGTAGATCAAGTTTCTTACCTGATTAATCACTCCAGTGGCCCTTGTCCAACCCAGGTGTCTTGGCAGAATAAAATATTGTCACTTGCTGCAGTCACTGATGTTCTTTCATACTGCAAACTTTTTAAGAGTTTGATAAAACCTTTTTTTGTTGTTGTTGGATGCTCATTTCCCAGTCACTGCTAAACCACTTAGTTAAATCTGTTTTCCAGATCAGTCTCACTGCTGCAGATCTCAGTTGTTCACATCAATAAATCCAATTTTGTCATGCTGAAGAATGGTGTACTGTAGTTTTGTTTAATTTCTTGTCCTTCTCCCACTGGCCTACCAACAAGTCTAGAAACACTTTGCCCTTTCCCATCTTGATTTTGGACTGGCAATTGTTCTCTTGAATGATATAAATAGTAACTACAAACAAATTGGTTTTGTCAATCAACATTTCATGCTTTTCACCTTCCCTGAGTGGAGATGGTCTGTTGAATATTTTCTTCAGACATGGCTCATCTTGGTGTGAACTCTTCCTGTCCCAAGCTAGTGGCATGGGCTTTTGCTGAGCTTCATAAGAGGGATCTAACTCTCTTTTGAAGGCACAGTTGGAGGAGAAAATAATGATTAAGATTCATAAAGGAATATGGGAAGGTATAAACCTTAGAACTTGAGGTAGTAAGTAAAGAGCCCATTGAAAAACAGGCCTCACAAAATGTGAAAGAGGAACACATTTTTAGTAATCTGCAGGGAGAGGCCATACAAAGTTTTGCATAAATTTCTTTTCTCATATGCTTCAGTGGATTATCCCTGGACAGGCAGCATGTACTGTATGGGCTACTTTAAACCCTGTTTTCAAACTGAAAGTCATTTGTACTTAAAAATCTTAACCCCAGCTCTTCACACCATGCTTCAGAGCAGTAAAGTATGAGGGACACTAGATTCAAACTACCCCTCTCTAAGCATTTCTTCTTCCCACCATGTCAGAAGAAAGTGTATGGACTTCTGCTGTCACCTGTATATTTTTGATGAGTGTGGCCCATCTATTCTCATCCTCCCAGTGATGGAGGCCACATCAGATGTCTTTCCCCTCAGGCATCAAGTTATTACTAGGGAAGGTGTGTCTAAGGAGGACTACAGAGAGAAGCTGCTTTTCTGTTCCCTGGTTGGAGCTAACTGGAAAAGGTCAAAGCAGTATCATTAATCACCTTGTCATGTGATGGATGGTGATATCCACTCCTTTCAATGATTTCTGTTGCAGCTCCTTCTGGACATCAAATCAAAAGCAGCTAAACATAATGCCAGGCAGTAATTTACTGAGAGCTGCAAGATAACTCACTCTGTTAATAAAGCACAGTGGGTGACATTATGTCTTGGGAGTGTCTTTGTATTGAAAATGACTCTCAAGATGTTAGAAGACATCTTTTTTCTAAGCTCTGATACCAAAGAAGAAGTCCAGGAATCATCGGTTCTGTTTTTCAAGGTTGTTTATTCTTTGTTATCTTTCTTCACCCTGCTGAGGTTCTTGCAGTAGCTCAGATCATCGCTGACTGCCTGATGACCACACCACTCTGACCACCACACAACTGACTGGCCTTGGGGCGGCCTTAACTCTTTATACTATGTACTACGTGTACTATATTTACAAAAGATTACCAATATCTTTCACCTATGTTAGAGAGACTGTTTCTACTTTAAACCAATCTAAAAATGCTAGCACCACAGCAGAAGATGGAGGGGAAGAAGAAGAGGAAGAGCTCAGGGCACCACCCCAAATCCTCCATCTTGTCCCATTCACCTCCATTCTAAAAACCCAAATCTACAAAAATTTCCCCCTGTGATAACTACACTACTGTTTTTCCCACCTTGGTGACTTGCAATTCCTCTCTCAATGTTGGAAGCCTTTCCCATGGACTGAAGTCAAAGCCAGTGTCTTCCTGGGCTCTGTGCCAGGGTTTCCAACCCCCCTGTACAGATCCCAGACCCTCCTGTACAGATATTAACTCCCCCTGTACAGGTATCAAACTTTCTTGCTCAAGTCCCAGACATCTCTGCTAAGGTCCCTGACCTTGGACTCCGACAGTTATGAAGATGAGGCTATAATAAACAAATGAAGTCTTCTGACAGTAGAATGGATGAGGTTGGTTTCACTGGACATCTATGAGCAGCTCTCTTCCTGAACCTCACTCCCCCTCATCACAGAGTTCCTTCCTCCTTCCCAGGAGTTTCCTTTCAGCTTCTGCCTGTTTGCTGCTGGAGCAAATCCTCCACTTGCAGCCTGCTGTTCTGGTGTATCTCACTGCCTTTGGCAGAGTGGGTGGTAGTACTTCTGTCAGTATGGAAAGGCTGTCAGGAGCCTTCCCAAGCTCTTCAGAAACACAGAAATTGCAGGCGCTGTGTGCTGCTTCAGCATCTTCTTTTTCTTGTGTGGGATGGAGAAAAAGGGCTGGTTATGACGTAGAGCTGCAGAGTGAAAGGAACAAGTGTGGGATCCCCCATTTGTTTCACAGCATATGACATTCAGCCAAAGAGGGGAGCATTACTCCCCTCTGCAGTTAAGGAAGTCTATTGTAGAAACAGACATTACGGCTTTGAGAACACCTAACCCCAGCTGCACTGGGGGGCTCGGTGACACCCTCTTAAAGCACTGCACGGGATTTAGGAAGAAATGTCTGCTGTGGGAGGGTTTATCTGAGGCGTAGGATCTCTTAGTGTGACTATAAAGAGGAACCTGTGTGGACCAGATGTTTCGGGCTCTCTCCCCACCATCCTGCGATTTGCTGAAGAGGCTCTGTGAAAGTGATTCTTATCTGCAGTGTGGCAACTCTGTGTAGGTCTTTGTACAGCTTCACAGGCCACTGGCTTGTAGACAGTGTAGGAGTCCTTTAATCTGGGTAATATAACTGCTGTTCCTGAAAGAAAATCTTCCTTCATGCTACTTTGAATGAATTTTATTGCATAGCAATCTAATAATACATTTGTTTAATACTGTAGATTTTTAAGATCGGGGCAATACTTCTGAAAGACCATCCTTTAGCACTTCTCTTTCTTTCCAGCTCATATTTCATCTTAAAATTATCATCAAAATTGGCAAGAGAATATGAGGGAGGAGGTCACTGGCAAACAGATAATAGCAGAGTTTGCTTCCTTACCTACCTTGAATATCTTGTAGCTACACTAAAATATTATACAATAAATTGTTTTTTCGTAACTGAAACCAGGATTCTCCCCATCAAATTTCTCTGGCAGAAGAACAGAAACAGTTGCAAGCTTCTCTGCCAAAATGCTAATTACTCCCTAGGGAATCATCCAGTTATGCAGAAACATGGGCCTGTTTATGTCCTCTGCATAATGCATATAACATAACTAAGGCACCTTTTCTCTTTCTTTCACAGTAGATCTGTATGTCTGAGTTAATATTATGGAAGCTGCACTTCCAGAAGTTGCAGAAAAAAAGAAACAAATGAACGCTCATTACAGGAATGCAGAGAAGTATCATGGATTTCAAATTACAAAATTTTGCATGCCTTCTTGGTATAGCAGCCACATACATATTTCTTTTACCAACAGTCAGATTCTTAAGGGATTGCTGTGTAAGTCCAACATGGGCTCACTACCAGCTCAGAAACAGGCAGAATACATGATGAGGTGAAGAGATGCTCCTCTTTCACTCCTCGTCAAAGGTAATTTGAGGGAATGGGAGTTTCTGTGTGGGAGAATATGTGATGCAAGAACAATCTAAAAATATTTCTTTTTGCTTCCATAGCAACTCCCATGCTGGCATGTCTTTGAACTCATTAATTCATTCTTTCAGCTCTCTTTGTGGACTTTGTCCGGTTTGCAGAATTGCAAAATGGTCTTTCTGCTTGTGTTTACAGATTGTGCCTGCAGTCTGCTCTGGCAGCAGGGTATATCCTACACCTCCAGGGAGACCCCCTTGCAGCCTGCCAGGATTTCAAGGGGCTTATGAAAAAGAGGGAGAGTGACTTCTTACATGGATAGGTAGTGACAGGACTAAGGGGAATGGCTTTAAACGAAAATGGGAGAGAATTAGATTAGATATTAAGATTTTTTTTTCCTAACTAAGAGGGCAGTGAGACACTGGCACAGGTTGCCCAGAGAAGCTGGAGATGTCCCATCCCTGGCAGCGTTCAAGACCAGGTTGGATGGGGCCCTGAGTAACTTCCAGTGAAATGCATCCCTGTCCATAGCACGGGTATTGGAACTAGGTGAACTCTAAGGTCAGTTCCAACTCAAACCATTCTATCATTCTGTGATTCTCTGTTGGAAACAGCACTTGACAGGGGAAAGGGTGGTGGCCCTTATCACACACAAGAGTCTAAGGACAGCAATTGTTCTCTGTAAACTGCTCTCTTCTTTGCATTCTGACTCATGCTCTGGCTGACCCAAAAACATCAGAAGTAAGGCTCTGGCAACTCTCATCTCATGGTACACTGTTGTAAAAGCTGTCTTGCTCACATTTTATCTCTATCTTTTCTGTGACATAAAGGTGCAATTCTGAAATTTATGCTTGCAAATGCTTCTGCCTTGTGTCTGACGGCAGCAAGGATATAGTGCATTCCCTTTATAAGTTATAAACAGAGACTTGAGTGAAAAGTGATGTAGCAGGACATGTTTTATTGCTTTTCATATTTTTGTTTTTCATATTTTCAGAGTAATTTTATTATTTTAGAGGAAGTGTGAGTGTTCCTGGAAATTCGTTGAGGGTCAATAACAATTACATCCCTACAAGGACACTTGTAAACCTTCTGTGTTGGCTGTGAAGTAATGCTGGGTGAGCAATTGGTCTTGTTAACATATGTTGTACTTCTCTGGGATATGGAGGGTTCAAACAGCTGCAGCACGTCCACCTCTCCAAAGGCTATGGTGAGCAAATGCCTCAGGCTTGATTTGGATTTGTGTGTGGAGCAGTTACCCTGCACAGTGATAACTACAAGGTGAAAACCAACCTGATGGCAGTTCTGGTGGTGGGAAGGTGCTGCCAGTGAAAGGTCTGCAGCAGTCCATGTGAGTAGCTCTGAGACAAGGGTCGCATTGAGCTGGGGGTTCCATGTCCCAGTCAGACCTGGAAGCAGGAGGAATCTTTATTTCTTGAAGCCCAGAATCAGCACTCTTCTTATCCCAAACTTCTAACATCAAAGCTCTGAACATTTCTTTCAGAGAATTGACCAAAATCTTTTACTTCCACAATTCAACAACTCTCAGACCCCAGACTTTTATATCCTCCTTTATCAAAGGAACAGAGATTTAGCTGCTGTGGCCCAAAAGCTAATGGACTGTCCCTTCTGTTCCCCTTTCTTAATATTTTGTCACCCTTTGGTTAGATAGATGATAAAACTTACTTTGATGATCTTTTGACTTTAGTTTTCAACCAAGAAACTCATAAAAATCAAAAGCCAGTGTAGATATCTAAGACAACAGAGTTTCGAAGTGTGATGTCATAAGACAAAGCAACAACAAAGCTCTCAGGAAGATGCCATTTTAACAAATTCAAAACAGTTACTCTGCCATCTAGTGTCATTGAATAATGTCTGCTAAGCCCCAGCTTTCACCCTAACTACTGAAATACCTCTACCATGTACTTTTCCTTCCAGTGGGCCTTTCAGGTCAGGAGCATACCTCACTCAGTGGGTCACAGGGGGAGGGATGGAAGTCAGGAGTAGTCCATTCAGAAGCTCTCTGGTGGCATTGAGGTGAATGTAATTTGTCTCTCACATAAAAGGACTGTTCCTTACCTGGAAAGGTAAGCTACACAGCTGGACACATCTGCAGAGCTCTGACCTTTTCCCAATGATTTGTTAGCTCTATTTAGAATATTAATCACATTCTTCATTGTAGGCAGGAAAACAACAAGCTTGTGAGGAAAATGCAATCTTTTCAAGTCTACCAGATGTTCATTTTGCCTCAGGTATTTTCTGTTTCATAGTATGAGGTCATCTCCTGAAGTGAAAAATTGCCTAAATTAGGCCATAGAAGTCTGAATGCTAGGGGTCTTCATTGGATGAAAATATATTTGTCTTTTTTTGTAGTTGTTGTTTCTTTGAGTTTTTTATTTCTTTGGTGTTCTTATTGTCTCTTTGTATCAATGACATCTCCCCCAAATGAACTTATATTCATTAAGATCAGGGAAGTGGGGTTTTTTGAAACAAGTTTAAAAACACAGATGATAATTATTTTTTGTCTAGTTTAATGATGTAGTTAGAAATAGTTTAGATTTTTTTTTTCCCAGGGCCAAATACTGTTCTTGTCTGGAAAATCAGATATGTGGCAATTAGGATTTATTAATGTATTCTCTGTTTCTTGCCCAGTCCAAATCTCCTTACTTAAATGTCTTGATAAATCTTTAGAAATTGTCTTAATTTGCCAGAATAACTCCAAATTAAGATCAGTGTTCCCTACTTCAATTGATAACAGATGTTTGGCTCCAGTGAAAGGAGTATGACTTTACACAACTTTTGAAATGTCACAGCTCTTTGTATTCATAATTAGAAGCCATACCAGAGCAAACCAATGTTGTCAATAGTGGAGCTGAAAGAAAACACACAAAGCACAAGACAGTGCATTCCAGAAACAGTACAAGTGTGGTTTGGAAAAACTCAAATTTGAAGCCACTAAAACCATGATATAAATCCTGCAGTGCAGTCATGGTCTGCTTAATTTAGGAACTGATGAGAAATACTGCCTTAAATCTTTCTTTCTCAAGCAATCCCATGAGATTGCCACTTTGTGGAGACAGACATGTGATGAGGCAGACGTCAGCTACTTTTACCAAAAGGTTTCTTTGAGTTTTTGAATTCCTAGCCCAATAGATGTTCATCCTAAAATAAGGAGGGGAAAAAAAAGAAAGGAAATCCTTTAGGACTATAGAATGATTTTATCCTACCATAATGTCTAAAAGAAACATTCCTACAGACTCCTGTTTCTCTGGCAGAGTCTCTAAATCCACTTTTGTTCCCAAAAAGCACCCTAGTCTGAAGCGCTTTGCAGAAGACTCAGGAGCCTCATGAGGTGGCCCTGTGAACGTAAAGAACTTTACTGTGCTGTAGATGAATGAAGTAATCCAGATTTTACCTTTCTAACCCAAGCTGTCCAAAAGACAACTAGGTTTTCAGGTGTAAAATGACAGCCAGATATTAGCCATCTTAGTGCATGGATGTTGTTTACTCTGATGTGTTCCAGTTCTCAAAATAAATAAATTATCCACCCTCATAAAAATTGAGTCATGTTTTGTTTTTATCACAATAGTCCCAGCTGTTTCAAATAGCTGGCACTAATAATCTGTGGTTTAGAACTGATTAGCATCCTATATCCCTTCATTTCTAAAATGGAATTTTAATCAGATTGTAATTCCTTGAAACCTCCACGTCAGTGAGTACTTCCCTAACCATTAATCAATTGAATTTTGCCCTCAATTAAGCTGCTTAAATCCCCTTCATATTACTGATTGATAACTTTCATTGCCTCCAGCACGTTGCTGACACACTGTTAGTTTTTTTTTTTTTTTTTTTTTTTTTTTTTTTTTTTTGTTTTTTACATCAGGGCCATGACACTATTAAAAAACTGAGAAAAAGAACAGACGTTTACATTGCTGCTGTTGTGGCTTTTCAGCTTTCTCATTTTAAATCCCTGTTTTCTTCAGGGATTTGAAAGTGGGTCATAAATTCATCCCAAAGAGAAATCACTTTCATTGGTCTAATCATGCAAGTACTCAATGTCTCTTCTGGGAGGCCAGTTCTTAGTGTGGAAGTAGCTTAACTCCTTCTGCTCAACCCCCCTGTATGATTTTTTTATTGCGTCTATGTTTTTTTTTGTTTGGGTTTTTTTGAGTTTTTGTTTTTTTGGGTTTTTTTTTTTGGTTGTTTTTGTTTGGCTGGCTGCTTCTTATGCTATTGTGATGAAGCATAAATAATTTTTTCATAGGGAAGTCAATAAGTTGTGATGCTACAATACAGAAGGATAGTAACTGAAAGAAAATTAAGTTCTTTGGCTTGAGCTGAAATGCTTCCTATAATACATTACAAACTAGTTTACTGGAAATGTGAAGAAGCTAAGTTAATACCTCAGATAATCAATAGCTTTAATGATTTTTCAGGGCAACAATATGCAAGCTAAGGGAACAATTCTGCAATCCTTATTCAAACTAAAGAGATTTACGTCTCTGGGACTGGGTCATGTTTCAACTGACGATAAATAAAGGAACATAAAACATGCTTCTCAGAACAGAAGGTTTTTTGGGTTAAATAAGTTTTCATGTTGGAGACACTTACTCGTGTCCTTTCTTAGGTGCCACTTCTTAAATATTTTCTTTCCCTGAAGCAAAATGGGTGCTTTGCATGTTAAGTTACAGCAGCACATCTTGTGTTTCCATTTTAACCTGATAGCATGTTCCAGATTTGATATAGCCACGTATTTAAGTAATTGTCTGGAAGCCAGAGTCAGGGACAGTAACACAGTCTGGAATTTAGCTACCAGAATACACCAGAGGAAGATAAATCCACACAGCCCCAAGGTAGCACAGAAATGACCTTGAAAGAATAAGCTGAGTTCTTCTCATGTCTTGCTACCAATGTAAAACAGAAAAAAAACCAAAAACCAGACCCCAAAAGTCCAAGCATTTCTATTATGATTACTACTGCTAAACCTAATTAACTCTCAGTATGTGACAGACATAGCAGACATGATTAAAGTCTTCTGTTTTGGTGTTAAAAGATAATCCAAGGCCTTTAAGCTTTAATTCAGATGCCTATGATTTTGAAAGAACACCTGCTGTACAGAATATGCTAATTAGAATTTTTGAATTAAAATGGTTAACGTCACGGAAGGAAGGAAGGAAGGAAGGAAGGAAGGAAGGAAGGATGGTGCCAGTGGCAGCTCCTGGAGTGTCATTCCTCTGATCTCTGCAAGAACTTAGGATACTTCTTTTTTAATCACCTCTGGAGATTAACTTCATCTTTGTTTCACTTCTACCTCATTGAAGTTATGTTCCTGACTTTGCTATGTGTCATTCAGGCTGCTAGAAGACTGATGTTTAAGGCTAAAGGTGTATTTTGGTTCTAGCTGGGAGCTGTTTTTATTGCTGCAAAGTTTGGCAAAAAAGAATTAAAGTATGTAATTTGCTTTTTTCTGAGATGTTCTACTTTGCACCAGAGCACACTCAGAGCAACAGTCATGACCTCGGTGTATCACAGTCCATGGTTTTGACAGGAGAATCAGTAGCGTAAGATGTTGTTTAGTAGGAAGTGATTCTTTGCTGAGTTAATCAAAATCTGCAATATGACACATAAACTGGGTTTGATTACAGTTCATATTTCAAAGACTTTACTGTTGGGAAGAAAAAGGGCAGCTTGTTTGCTTTTATTTTGAAGAAGTTCTATAATTTATGGTAGGTTCCTAGCTTAGGAAAAGAAAAAAAACATGTAGTACTTTTTGGTATTGTCTTGTTTGCTATAACTCATTAAATCTCCCAATGTTTGTCTATAAGGATTTACCTAATGCAATCCTTTAATAAGTAGCACATGTCCTCATTTGTTTCAGGGAAGTCTTTTCTACTTCATTAAATTCTGCTGTGAACACCGAGTGAGGAGATGGAGAATCAGGGGTTCCATTTATAGCTTCTAAGATCATAGAAATAATCCCAGGGGAACCTTGAAAGAGATCTTTAACTACCTAACACTTCTCTGGAAAATAATCTCCTGTCAAAGCCAGCTGTTCAATGGGACACCTAGTTATGTGGTGCTTTGTCACCATTTTTAAAGATGCAACAAAGCAACTGTATGTATTTGTCATTGCCAAGAGTAGTTTTTTGAGATATTAATTTGAATTCTGACTGAGAAGTTTGAT
This sequence comes from Aegithalos caudatus, assembly GCA_013389925.1. Lineage (NCBI taxonomy): Eukaryota > Metazoa > Chordata > Aves > Passeriformes > Aegithalidae > Aegithalos > Aegithalos caudatus. The sequence goes on from WEIU01017863.1 coordinate 142,688, forward strand.
GGGCTGATTCAGATGGTCATTTTTTCATAGCAGAAAATACTTACCTATATGTGTGGGAGGTCCTTCAGTAGTGCAACATGATTTTTTCTTCGGACACCATTTCATGTTGACACTGTGTTAGAAAAATACAGAAACTTTTTTCCTTGATATTTGGGTTATGTTATCTGAAATTCATTTCAATGGCAACAAGAAATATTGGTGCAAACTGCACCTTTTTGTAAAGGGAAATCCTGATGTACTAAATCTTGACTGTAACCCTGAAATCCTAAACTGTGAGAAGACTTCAAAAGACTGAGTTTTACTCCTGCTCTCACATCAGGCACTCAGTAAAGCACAAGTATTTGCATATGTGAGAAGCTGGTACAGTTCATACAGTGATAACAAAGCAAGTTTATAGAATTTACACTGTTGCCACCACCAAAAGTACACTAAAATAAAAAAAAAGTATCCTTTCCATTTTTTTTTTTTTAAACTCACTTGATAGATTTTAACACTTTGTCATTTGCATTTTCAGATTTTTTTTTGCAGCAGCTGTGAAATACATCAATACACGAAAAGAACTTTATGATTTACAACTATAAATTTTATATAGCTGTTAGTCAAAGCATGTCTTCATTTCCCTTTTGGAAAGATAATTGTTACAACTGAATGTCTTCTTAGAGACTAAAAAAAAAAATGCAGAAAGATTTCTTTCTGCCTTTCTTTTAATAATTACTTTTACTTATGTCTTTACCATTCTCTCTGTCCACTGCTTGTTCTATGGATATTTGCCTTTATTTCTGTGCATCCTTTTCTGTCATTCTCAGTTCTTACTATTTTCTTAGTATTTGCATTTCTCATGCATGCTTTTAATGTACCTTTGCTTTTCTTAAATCTTTCTGTGTGCTTGTATTCTCTGAAAGTGCAGGGTTATGTTTGGCAATCAGTAACTCAGTGACTGAGTGACTGGTCACACTGAATTAATGCTGCATCTCCAGTATCCTCCCATCACCTTTCTCAGCCTGCTTCTTTCTGACACTCCAAGGATTTGTTGTACTACTGTGCCAGGGTAAGAAAATAGCATAAGCTTGCTCTGAGATAGTTGCTCTCTCTTCTGTGGTCTAATTTTCTCCTTCTCAGTCTTGCATATTTCATCACCTTGCCAGAAGCTGTAATATCCTCCCTGCTTTTCAGCAAATGAGCCCATACATTTTTGGTGAAGCCCTGTCCTTATACTCCACAGTGAGCCAAAGGGAATGTGCTGGTCGTGACTCTGCTTGAGGATGTTCATATTGTGCTAATGCCACAGGACTGGCACAGACTATTACCTTAATATATGGTACATGATAACATACTACTGCTGTGATTCAACATCTCAGCCTCCTTACTACAATTTTGCTTACCATTTTGTGGGGCTCAGAACCTCATGTGGGTATTATTTACAAAGCTAAGATTTTTACCCTTGCTGTTATTGATTTTGTATGAGCTCTTCTAGGAAAAAAACATGGACACTTGGTTTATATTAGTAAGAAAGACATGCTGTGCTGTTGTGCCTGAGAGGCTGTTGCATACAGTAAAATTTGCTGGACAATCTTGTTGATTCCTATGGGTACATCAATTCCCATTGATACATTGTTGACCAGTATTGCCTTTATCACCTGCAGGAAAAGGTTGGACAAGTAACTGAGCTTGAATAAGAGACTGAAAACTGACATAACTGCACATCTTCACACCTTGTAAAGGTCAATGGTGTAATGTTCCCTTGAAAAGAGTAACTGCTTTTTCCCCTGTTTCTAAAGCAAAACTTCAAGTCTTAAAAAGGAACAACACAAAATATTTATGACTCTGGAAATCTTTTCCTAAAATGAGGATTCCATTTAAGGGTTTTCCATGTAAAACTAGAAATATTTTAGGAATGTAATGGATACAAGGTGATGGAATAAAAATTGATGGTCAATGACTGAATGGCCTTAAGTCAGTTTCTTGACTCTTTTCCTAGTGTTTAATAGGCTGCTGAATGCTCTAATCAGTTTGCAGTATCAAGAAGAGTTTCAGTTCTCTCACTTCCTAGCCAGTCTTCCTGACTCCTGGAAGTCCTGGACAAATGGTCAGTGTTTCCGTGGGAAATCTGGGTTTCTGCTGTTTGGTCAGGTAATGGTGAAGGTCAAATGGCTACTGGAAATGGCAATGGCTACTGGAAAACTGCAGTGTATCAGACACTGCACAATCCACACTCATGGTTTCCCTCTACAACACAAAGAATGCAAAGGATCCTTTGGACAGGACTAAGGATTTGTTTTCTAACACAGTTCAGCAAGCATTGAATTTTATTGGAGAAAGTGAGAAGCATCAGCAGAGATCCATCTACACAGGGGCTACCAGGAATTTATAGGCACTCAAGAGAGTGGGAAATGCAGTATACAGCACAGTAGGAAAAAAAAGACCAGAAGTGGGGGCTTCTGGAAGAAAAGGAAGAAAAGGAAGGAAACAGAGGAACTTCCTAAAATTAGAAAGTCCTGCAAAGAAGGTAGAAAACTTTTTCAACTGAGAAAGGTGACTTAGCATAACAAAAATCTAAAAGCATATTTAATTTCAAAATTTGTCCACTTCAGATCCTGATAAACTCCATTTCCTATTTAGAAAGTGTAAGCAATATAAAAGGAAGTAGCTTCTGGGAATGAAGTAATTTTATTTGTATTTACAAATGCGTGCACAAAAACATCCTCACCCATTTATTTCTGTACACACAACGTATGTATATTTATATTTCTGTGCTCTCAAGGATGTAATTCTGGAGTGCTTGGCTGAGCACCATGGTCCTGACCTGTGAGCAAAGAAGGTTTAAAGCAGTCCCGGGGTTTGGAGAGTTTCCATCTGCAGACTGGCTTGCATGGCTGGCTATGCACAGGAGAGCTGTGGTGAGATGAAAGAGGTAGGCAGTTGTAGGGCTGGGACAATGATTTTTAAAATCATCCACTTTGTCAAATGCAGTATTTTAAGACTATTCATCCAAATGCCCTGTTTCTTCCAAAATGTCACCAAGGAAATTTTTCCTCTAATGAGGCTGACAGTTGTAGCAAATCCCACTTCTCACAGAAGGGACCAGGTGATTCAGACAGGCAGCGATGATCAATGAGGAATGCTGCATGTAGCATGTCACAAATGGACAGGATAGGGATATCTGAATGAGGGAGTTGAGCTGTCACCATCAGCCTTGCCTCTGGGTTTCATTCTGAAAATTGCAGGGAAGTTGTGCTCTTTCTCTTCGAGATTTGCATAGGACAGTTGCTGCATCAAGGATTCTTTCTGACATTTCTAGTGGAAGCAGCTAGAAGAAATAGGGAAGTCACACAGCAGAGTGTCTCCATGTGCTGTGCTGTTGCCAAGCAGATTATGCGCTGTAATCTGTAAGCACTGAACTGTGTTTGAATTACGAGGAACCTCTCCCTTGCTTTTGTTTTAGCCCCCCGGGAGAGGCGATATTTCCGGACTGCTAATGTCACAGCGTGACCTGTTAATAACCTGCCAGAGCCTTCCTCCACTCGGCTGCCTCCCGCTCCCCCAGGACCCGGCAGCTGCCGTCACATGGATCGAATGCCTGCCTTCTATGCGCTTCATTGAGAAAAATTCAAGCATGTGGCCTGAGGTTCCCCTGATGACTGTCTGGGGATGATGATTTCTACCATCTGTTCTGGCTGCCTGTGGCTCCCGGAAACACCGAGGTGTATGTTGCTTCTGGCCATACGTGGGATTCCTGATGAAACCTCAGCTGCTGTCCAACTGTCTGTGAATATCAGAGGGGTTTGAATTATCTTCCGCCAAGAGGGGAGGGAGAAGCACTTTGTTTAACTCTTTAATCTGAACCACTAGACAGCACATGCATAATCACAGAGTACAAAGCCGCTGAATTATTAGCACCTGCATCACGGTGGCAGCTGTAGCGTTTGCACGTGTGCTGGGTCTGTCTGATTGAAGATGCCCGGGCTGGTTGTTTCCAGGCTAAATATAAAGCCTCGAGTGAAATTCTTCTTACTTTAGCTCACTTGGAAGCCTTGTAATTATACCAGAGACTTATTTGATCCCTTTACTTCTCATTTGTGTTAAAGGCACATTTAAGACATATAAATTGTATATTAGTAATGAAAAAGGCTGCTTATCAAACGTTTTAAATGTAACTGAAGAATAACAGCATTTGCAAAGTTATTTATTGAGATAGAGGAAGTCAGGGAAAATTGATACTAATTTTGTTATATGAAAGAGACTTCTGTGCAAAAAACCCTTGATAATGAATCACATCACTTCTCTTTCAGGATTTGACATCCTGTCTGTTATTTTCCTTGTAATCTATCATTAAAAACCTTTTCTCAATGTTTGCTGAATAACAGATTTTAGTGGATATTGAGGGTCACTATGTCAACCAGACCACATCTTAATAGAAAGGATTTGGCGCTCTTGTTAGAATTGTCTAGACTTCATTCCTTGATATTCACTCTGTTTTCTCCAATGATATACATACTATTTTCTTTGAATGAATAGGTGCTCTCAGTAAAAAATACAATGAGTTTTATGTGGTTGGAACAATTGTTTACACAATTTGTCCTGGAGCAGAGAAGTTATTACAGAGATGCTGAATGGATCAGCAGTAACTCCTTACATTTCTTGCGTTGTTCAGGCAGATATATGCAGAATATAAGACTTGTAAGAGAACTCAAAGGCAAAAGGAAAAGGAAAAGTGAAGAAAGGAAAAGGAAGGAGATACCTAGTAGTAGGCAGTAGTGACAGCCTTGGGTTTTTAAACAGTAAGAGAAGAGTATCAGTGCGTGGTACTGGATGCTTTGCATTTTCAGATTCAATTTAAACCCCTCTATAGCATGACCTCATGCACATATTTTTAGAGGCCGTTTTTCTACTAATATTGTGGATGATAATCAAGGAATGTGAAAACACTTAGCAATGGCTTAACAAAGGGTGTTTGATTGTTTTTGGTTTTGGAGCTTTTTTTTGTTATGCCATGAGACATTATAACAATCTACAAATGCATTCAGCAGCTAGTGCAAAGGCATGGGGTGGGAGCCGGGATTCCCACCACTGCTGGAATTTCTTTCTCTTGTCGATTGACTCATGCAGAGAAGTGCACATACCTCTTACATATGCATGCTGTCAGAAATCAGTAGCAGGATAGAAGGCTTGAAAATAGGCAGCACCAGAAAATTCAATAAAACTTTGAAAAATTTTCTATTTTTTTAATATCTTGATCCACCAAAAAAAAAAGACACAGGAGCTATATACAGAAGAAACATTTTGAATATTTATTTTGTCCAACCTGGAATCACCCAGCAGCTACCTCTGCCTGCATCTTTAAAGCAGGTTTTCTTTCAGCAATGAATGCAAGGCTAATGGTTTATAGCAAACATGAGGAAGTTAGGAGGGACACACAAATACAGGATAGGTGATTTGCCTATAATGTAAAGCTTCTCTGGCAGCATTTCTATTTTTGTGTCTGGATACAGGAAAATTTATCTGTACTACCAGTATCTGTCCAAAAAAGAAGAAATCAAAACCCCACCAACAGAAATAAACCCCAACCCCAAAACCAACTCCCTTACAAGCCCCTTAGTTTTAAAAATAGTTAGCTTTAAGCCAGAGCTTTTTAAGGGAAATCTGGTGTTTCGTTCTCTCTGCATAGACCTCTGCCTCACTGAAGAGATTTGACAGATGGAGACAGCTTGTAACAATGTACTTGAAGCTCTCTGGAAGACTAAAATGAGTAATCAAAGCCATTCCAAAAAGGATTTTTTCATGAATCTGTCTAAAAATATATGTCACAGAGAATTTAATTCCCCCTTTTTCTATCCTCTTCTTTTGTTTGAAGTAAGGTGGGTATTTATACTTCGCTGCATATCATTATGTGTGATTTCCCTGTTCTGTTAGTCACACCATGTCTTGGCTTGCAGTCACAAGTGATGTAAGATATTTCAAAATGTCACTAATAAATATGTTAAGACACAGTGAACTAGAAATAAAACATGGAGGTCCCAAAGTGAATCTTATCATCATGTTGCTCTGCCGTAGTCCACTTTTGCTAAAATTTGGGTTATGATGAAACATCTGTAAGAATTATTCTGAAATGGAGAAATATACTCTGCAATTTCTAGGTCTCAGATGATGACTGTGAGGGGAAGAACATGAAAGCATCCCTCCTTCTGCCACTTGAAATATTTCCTTCAGGCTTAGAGGGCTATTAGAGGGATTTGAGGATACATACCTGTGGGAACACTTGGCCTGAAGGCATTCTTTTCTGGGTTGTTATTGAGAGGCGACTCCCGCACTGAATTCCCAGTCATCTGTGCCACAAGCCCTAACTAGATTCGAGGGAATGTTGGGGAGAACTTCACAAATAGTGGAGGAGGAAATGGCTGTCAGAAAAATTTTGTTGCTAGCAAAACAGAAGGAAGTCTGCCATTTCCTAGTATATCCGTATATGTTCCTTGCTCCAGATTATGAGCATAGAGCCTGATGTTTAGCAAGGGTCTGGCTTATACAGGTGCTGACCACTTACCTTTGTGGTTGCAGTTCTGAAAAAGAAACCTATAATTTCTCAGCACATGCATCCATTTACACATGTGTGCAGCAAACGTTTCTGGATGGCTAAAGCTTTAGTGTACCTACTTTGTGTATGATTTGTGTAATTAGTGTGATCAGGGTTTGTGTGTAATTAGTGTGCTTAACTATCTATAAATGAAGGAAATTTCAGGGCTGAGGGGCTCTTTTTTCAAAAACCCTAGAAGAATCCAGCCTTCCCATATAATTCAGATCATAAAGAGAATCCTAAACTTTCAGAGAAATCTTGTTATGTAGCGAGGAGGATAAAATTTTACATGGAGTAAATGAACAGAAGTACCTTCTCTAATAAAGAGAATATGCTAGGCAGTGGAGTACTTCCCCTGAAATATTTGCAGGTGCTGTCATTTAAGATGTTCATAAGACTGACTGGAACTCTAGAAATAAACAGGTAAGATTAATTCTATGTTAAAATAAGGTTCTAATGTGACTCCCCACCTCTAGAGGAATGGTGACATTCCTTTGCCATGGCAAACTCAGAGCAAAGAATAGCAAGCACTGAGTAAGGGACTTGTTTGCCAAATAAGTGTCCCATTTTCAGAGTGACCTTTTGACTGCCCTAGGTTTTCCTGTCTGCCTGCTGTTCCAAGGAATTGATACAGTACCTGGCAGCCAGCAATGTTTCTTATGACAGCATACACAAAGTGCATACACAAATAGTCAGAAGCTGCTGGACTTCCTAGAAAGATATTTTAAAAACCTTAAAAGATCTTAGGTAAATAATTTGGAATGGTCATCCAACAGAGAAAGCCCAGACTTTGGCAAGTGTGTAAGTAAATTCATGGGGCTTTGTTTTCTGAAGCACACAAGCAGGTATCGAAAGGGGCAGTAGATAATGACACAAACCCATTGTTTTGTCACTTCTTTTAGTTAAATCACATATCAAATGCTTATAATACACTACATGGATTAGTGAAATTTTCAGCAAAGGACAGACAAAATCTGGTTCTGGAGAACTGTTATGATTGCTTGGTAGACTTGATCTCTGATAGGCAACTGATGCAGAGCAGTGTTCCATCATCTTATTTTAATCCAGAGTTTAGGCCAGATTCTGTTCTGCTTATAAGTTTTAAGTCCTCATTTATCTATGAGGTAAGTGGGACTATTAAGGTGTGTGAGACTGTGGCTTTGCTAGTATGTTGTTTTCTTACTTTACTTTCATGTTTTAATTGTCTTTATCTTCTCATTCTATGTGCTCATGCACGGTGTTACTCAGTAAATCTGCTGCACTACAAAAAGTACTGCCAATAACAAAAAGGGTAATAAATGATGTGATATCAGGCATGGCTGTAGGAATGCCCTTATTATTAACATTTTTGTGATAAAGGTCTTTTTTTTTGCTAGCAATTAAGAACAAAGAGTATTGTTTTGCATCGTATGTATCTTTTGTGTTCCCAGCAACTAAAAAAGAATTATTTAGTTTTCACAGCTGAGGAGAGAGGAGCAACATCCCAAAGAGCTGGATAACTTTCTCCTACCAGGTTCTCCTCAGACACACTTGCTCATTAAGGGTAAGCACACAGTTTCAAGTTCAACAAATGCAGTTCTTATTTATTCTGGGTACAGTTGATAGGGTGACTCACTGCTTTGCTAATGAAAATCTGGTGTTTTGCCTTTAGAAAATACATTCAAGCAAAACAGATTTTACTTACTACCTTTGTTCTGCTATTTTAAGGATAGGATTATAGGACAATGCTAATAGGTAGAATTAAAGAGACATGTTTGTCCTTGCATGAGCATGAAATGAAGGTGCACAACTGAAATCCCAGTGAAGTAGAAAGGAAGGTGTTCAGTGAGTAATAGCAGGTGTACAGATCTTCATGTCTGGAGCAAGGTGTAATGTGATCACAATCTGCCTTCCTGTGCACCATGAATAAGAGCACGACACAAAGGAAGAAAACAGGGCCACATCCTCCCTTAGTGTAAAATGTCACATCTCTGCTGAAGTAAATGGGACTTTGCTTAATCACCTTAGGTAAGGATTTCATCCTTTCAGCTGGAACCTTTCCAGAATGCCACGTAGGTGTCACTCCACTCCACCACACCTGCCTGACCTTCATCTTTCATTCACTTAGGGAGACAACAGTAATGCTCTTTCCTGTAACCTGGATCCCGAGGCTATGCCTTCATGGGAGGAAAGCTCTGATTGCACTCCTGCAAACAGTGATGGCTGCCCTGGGTCCCAGACCTTTCCCTGCACTACTGCTCCATGATCTCACTTCTCAAGGATATGTGTGCAGGTGTACACACACACACACACACACATTTTACATGAGATTAAACAATGTATTACTTTTTGTTTTACTAACATGGAAAATATGCAGACCTAGGGGGGTGGTGGGAATAATGTGCTGAAACCCAGAAGCACTTTTTCTTCTGTTTTCTATTAGCAGAATTTTGTTTGGGTTTTGGATCTCTCTGTCCCTGTTCCTCATCTTTCTGCCAACTCATGAAGCATCTCTTCCTCTCTGTTGCCTACTGACCTGTTTGTTCATTTCTCATAACCAAATTGAACACAATCCTCCAGCTGCTGTAAAAATATGCTCCACTATCCTCACCGAGATGCTTAGTGAGTAATTCTTTGGCATTTCTTGATCTATACCTCCTCTGTGTTCTTAAATGAGGCAATTACCTAGGATTTTCTACTTTCACATTAAGCAGTAAAGAAAGCTCAGTTTTCTTTCAGCTTTATCTAATTGATTGCTCAGTACAGGTTCACCTGAAAAATTGGACTTCTGGGTTTGGCTACAGATAGCTTTTCTTTGTCTTTTGCCAGTAAATGTGTCTACAGTAATTATATTGTGGAATACTACTTCTTTTGTATTAAAAATTTAGTAAAAATTTTATTTTCGTGAACTTTATCTAGTTTCCATCGCAGATAGATTTTCATGCTGAATATCAAGATAATTTTTATTGTTTAATATTTTCAAAGACAATTTTTAAAGGTAGGTACAGTTTATCACAGAATCACAGAATTGTTGGGGTTGGAAGTGACCCCTGGAGATCATCTAGTCCAATCCTCTTTCCCCCTCAAAGCAGGTTCACCTGAAGCAGGCTACATAGGACATAGGATCACATCCCGTCAGATTTTAAATACCTCAAGAGGAGAGTCTACAGCCTCACTGGGCAGACTCTGTCAGTGCTCCCCACAGTAAAGGAATTCTTCCTTAAGTTCAAGTGGAATTCCTATCCATCAGTTTCTGCATGTTTCCCCTTGTCCTGTTGCTGGGAACCGCTGAAAAGAACCTAGCACCATTCTTTTGACATTTGCTGTTAAGATATTTGTGTGCATTGACAGTATCCCCTCTCACTCCTCTCCTCTCTAGACTAAATGAGCCCAGCTCACTTGGCCTATCCTCATAAGAAGATGCTCCACTCCCCTCATCATAGCCTTCCACTGGACCCTCTCCAGTAGTTCCTTGTCTTTCTTGTCCTGAGGAGCCCAGAACTGGACACAACACTCCAGATGTGCCGCACCAGTGCTGAGTAGAGGGGCAGGATCACATACTGCATCTTGCTGGCAATGCTCATCATAATGTATGCCAGAATCTCACTGGCCTTCTTGCTACAAAGGCACTGCTGGCTTATGGACAGCTTGGCTGTCCACCAGGACCCCTAGGTCCTTCTCTGCAGAGCTGCTTTCCAGCAGGTCAGCCCCCAGCCTCTGCTGGTATGTGGGGTTATTTCTCCCCAGGTGAAGGACCCTGCAACTGCCTTTGTTGAACTCCATTAAGTTCCTTTCCCCTCAAGTCTCCAAAGTGCCCAGATTGCTGTGAATTGGAGCACAGCATTTTGGTATATCTGCCACTGCTCCCAGTTTTGTATTGTCAGCAAACTTACACTGGCCCTTCACCCACTTCATCGATGAATGAGTTAAACAAGACTGAAACCTGGGAAACTTCACTAGGTTACATCCAGCTGCCTGTAGAAGGCCTCACTGATTTTTTTTTGCCTGTCTCTACTAAACGTCCACAACAGCATCACCATGTTATTTTGCCCCTTATTTCATACCCACAAGCTCTCAACTCATTCCTCATCCAGCCCTAAGCAGAACACCATACATTCCAGCTGTTCTCCCTCACAAGAGCAGTTCTGCCACCTTGATTTGCTGCCTGTCTTTCCTAAAAAGTACATAGCCCTCCATTGCAATATTCCAGTCATATGTCGTATTTCACCACATCTCTAATCCCAGTGATATCATGGTCCACACACAGATGTCCAATTTTTCCTGTTTATTCCCCATGCCATATGTGTTGCTGTACAGGCAGTTCAGGGGGGACATTAAAGCATTCAGGCTTCCAGGAGGGGTCCACCAGAGCCATAGACACCCTTGAGGTGGTTGGCCTTCTGGTTCTGCTTCAACTAAGGAACATTTGTCACTTTTTGATAGTTTTCCTGAAAGTTCTAAAGCTTTGGAGAACTTATTTCCTAAATACTTTACATCTCAGGCTGCAGCAAAATAAAGGAGACAGTTCTTACTATAATTTGTTTGAAAAGAGGGAAATAATGGGCATTTTATTGCTAATTCCCAATATAATAAATAGAGAAGTTTAGATAACTGCCAAAGTCAAACTTTTAAGAAGAAATCCTGTCCCACTACAGACAATGACATTATTTCCTGTGACTTGAATTTTGCTCATGTATAATTTTACTGTTTCATTGGAGTGTGTGATACAAAACAGGCCCTTTTTAATGTACAGTGGTTTTCCAGGTCAAGCAGCAAAACAAAATGTAAGGACAGGTGGCTTCAACACTTGTAAAGCTTGGATATCCATTATACTTTGAGGTAGGGAAGGCATATCGTGTGTCTATGAGAAGAGACAGAGGAAGGGTAAGTGATAATCTGAAGTGCACACTTAAACCTAGTGCAACTGGAATAATATTTAAGAGTAATGACCTACCAAGATGCTGCGACATTTTACCACTTGTTAAGTAAAATAAGTTCTGCACTGCAATATATATATTAACTCCAGAAGGGTTAAGTTTTAATTTTCTTGAGTGTCTTAAGAGTACTTTTCTCTTCTACATTAGATGAAGAAGGGGAAGAAAGTTTTGCCTTTTTCTAATTGTCAATCCACTCTGCAGAGTGTACAGTAACATTCCAGCCCTGGAGTTTGAAATTACCTACTAATGACACAGGAAGTACCAGACAAGAGAGGTTTGTTCCAGCTGCCCAACAGCACCAACTAATGTGCTCAGATACATTTTCAGGGGTGAGGAAGCAGGTTGTTTGCTCTATTCATTCTGTGCCAGGGTTGCCAGGATGTTGAACAAGGTTGTATTTACACAAGAAGTTCCTTGCTGGTATGAGAATATTGGTGTACTCTGTTGGCAAAAGGTTCATGCAATTACAGACTACAATAGCAGAACTGTGGAAAGGCACCCATCACCAGTGAGACAGTGGAAGTAAAACAATTCTTTTTTTCTGGCTTAATGCTTTTTGAATTAGAGAGTCCTGATAGTGCAGCTATGTTGGGGCAGAGGTAAAAGGAACTGAAAACTGTAAAATACTCCTCAAGTATTACTGTACAGAGTGTATTGTAACTTATATTACAAGTTCCTGAGTAAATACATGTGTGAAGAAAAGGAATGGAAAGGTGGTAGCAATGAGAGAGCAATAAAAGTCATCCTTTAGGAGTTCTTAGAGATCTGGAATTCACTTTATATAAATTACTACCAACTCATATTTTCTATGGAGACAGAATTGTGTCATTCCGTCGAGTAATCTAGGAGGGAAAAATCAAGAAGGAGAGTGTCATTGATACTCCAAATTTTAACAGAAGTACAAGAACAACTGGGTACAAACTGGGGACAAACAAATTTAGTCTGAAAAACATGGAAATATTTCTAAGCAGTAGAGGACAAGCTTCCTGTAATTGCTTCCCAGTAGAGAAATTGTAGTGGCAAGAACCATCAGCTATTGAGAGACAGAGTAGGATGCTGTTCACCAATGCACTTGATGACCCAGGAGGGCCCTTTCAGCCCTAAGTTTCCAAAACCACTTTAGGATGTAAAGTAGAAGGCAGCAAAAATTTCAAGACAGAAGTACTGTTTCCTGGATGTCAAATGCAAAGGAGTTTCAGCTCCAAAAGATGTCTAGGTGAAAAATGCTACTTCATACTGTTATTGCTGGCTAGAGCTTTTTGAGCCCCTCATGTTGTATAATACCAGTGCAAGAAATTAGCTTGAAATCATTTGAATAAAGTTACTTTTTAAGGGAAAGCCTGTGGCAGTTTGCAAAACACTACAGAGGGAGCAGTACCCAACTGCCCTTTGTCAGCAACACATCCCTTTGCGGATCACATCCACTGATGGACTTCTCAGGAAAAAGAAATTAAAGCAACTGCAGGTGTAGAGAGTTTCTTCCCTGTCTCCACTGCTGAGCTGCAGTTCTTGTAAGCAACTGTTCTTCCTAAGCTGCATGTAAATTTACTACTGATGAAGTGGAAGATATCTGCAGGAGTAGGAATGACCCAGGTTTTATCAGATAACTCAGGAGAAAAATGTTCACATCTGCCTGTCATTCCTAGTTCTTCAAGTCAGTTTTCTCTAATTCAAAATGTATGCCTTCCTAATATTGCTAGGTATTGTGGGAATGGTGAATAAATAATTTGGGCCTGCCTGAAAGACATTGTCTTTTGGTTTATAGTTATAGATCCTTTTAAAACATTGCTGTTTTTACACAGAACATTACACAGGTGCTGGGACTCATGTTAATTACATGCCAACTCAAGTGTCACCATAGTACCTTATACAGTGGAAATGCCACCATCTGGTGGTTGCATCTCTGCTGAAAGACATTCGTGGTGGTATTGGCGATTGAACGGCCTCTGCTCAGTGTGGAAACCCTGCTTTAGATTTAGAAATTAAGGCTCCCTAGAAGTCATTTCTCCTGGACAACGTTTCACTTTACAGGCATACCATATAGGCCTAGCAATGTGGCGTAAGGGACACCAGAATAAATGTTTAAATTTTTTTTTTTCTTTCTTTTTTAAAAATCTTTTTTTGTGATGTGATTTTATTACTGAGAAGCTTGTGATGTTAAGACACTTCTAACACGAGTTCTGATTATAGTTGCTTTTTTTGGGAGGGCTTGGTAGGATCGAATCACAAGATGACTTCTATAAGAAACACATACAGAGTCCATCTGCACACGTCTTGAACATGCAGCCTCTCCCTCTTTCTATTTAAATGATTCCTATGGTCTTGATACCAGCAGGAACTTACTGTCCCCCTACAGGACACTCTTTAGAGAATACTGCCTTTCTCTTGTAATTTTTTTCTTGTTATTAATGTAACTTTGTTCAGTAGATTTTAGTTAGGGTGTAATTTTATATGCATCCTTCTGAGGTAGTTTACTGAGTTTTGTTATGAATGTTACCATGTTCTAGGCTGAGTAAAAATATTCTTGAAATTTAAAAACAAAACAAAACAGAACAAAACAACCTGTTTCTGCATTCTAGGAGGGCAGTAGAAGAACAGAGATGATTGCAGTAAAGACACTTCCAATTTACCCTAAGACAGAAGAGGGCACAATAAGACTTTCTGCTAATGTTTACAAAGTAAGATATGAGTGATAAATTTTGAGCAAGCCAGAGGCTTTTATGCCTTTTGACTGAGGAATTTCAAGCTTACCTCATTTTAGGAAACCAGATTTGTTATTAAATTTCTGACCTGTTCTGTGCTGTAGTTAAGACCTGAAGTTCACAGCAAAATGAATTCATGCTCTAAAGCAAAACTGTGTGGCACAACAAAGCAGCAGAGTGAGATATTTTGTATAAGTTGTGGAAAATTTGAAATTAGGTTTTGATGCATTTCAGCAATGTATTATCTGCAGAACATCAAGCTTTTTTTTCTTCTTCCAATCACTTAGTATTATTTTGAGTTACATTTATAAGTCTTGGATACAGGGCCTCCTCCTCCTTGCAGACTTTTATGGTGCCTACTCCATGGGACATCAGTCCCTGCTGGAATCCCTTGGCAGTATAACTATGTAAGACAGGTCCTTCTATCTTGCAAAAATTACTTTGACAGCTACAGCAGCCTGTTCTTGGCTCTCTCTCTTTCCTGAGTACTTCTTGGATGCAGGCAGGGGTATGTGGGTAGGAAATACATCTACGCACAATAAATCCCGTGAAGCAAACTAGTTAACATACATGGATGGTAGGGTTTGTTGCATCAAGAAGAACTGCAGACACAATAGGGTGCATGCAGGACACCCTTCTCCATCATATTACACATCCAGCCATGAAAGTTTATTATCCATGTCTAAAAAAGCATTGAAAATTGAGCAAATAGAAAGGGAGAGCAATTAACAGAATTTTTTTTCCTGAAGTCCTCCTGCTTTTACTCTGCCATATGAAGCACAGTTGTTAATGCATGCCGTAGTTTTTCAGTTGGCCACTCAGCTGCTTCCTGCACCTCAGATCTCCCTGTTCCTCTGTCTGATGTGTGTGTCACAACCCACGAGAAAGGCAGGAGCTATGTGACTGAAACATGACAAAGAGATTTGCAATTGATTTTCCCCCTGCATTATTAGGAAACATCATATGGCTCAAAAGATCTCAATGGGAATTGTAACCTTCTTCCCCACTGGCTTTTTGTAACTTGTTGATTAACCATCCTAGCCTGGGCTTTTTCAGTAGCTTAAAACAAGGACTGACATGAAAGTATTTTGTCCAAGGATAACCTTCTCATTCCAAGCATTTTTAACCTCACACTGACAATGATTTCAGCTGCAATGGGTTTCCTAAGCTTCCTGTTGGTGGTATTCGTTGCCAATGATTCCAATGGCAAGCCCACACCCTGTCTGTCCATGTCTGATTCCTCACAGCAAAACCAGTGTGCAGTGACACATGCTAACAAACAAATTGAGAAAAAAGCCCCAGAGAGCAGATATTTTCACCTATTTATGTATAGCCATGTGTCTGCTACCTGGCAGCTTAATGTTTACTGGTTAGCCTGTGTGCCTGGTTGAAGACTTAATTGTCTACCACTATGACTAGTCTACCACTCAATTACCAGTTATTGAGTGCCAACAATGTGTTCTCCTGCACTACAGTAGGAGACACAGCTTTCTCATCTTCAAACAGCTCTCAAGAGAGAAGCTAAGTCATAAACAATCATAAGCTACTTGGTTGGGCTAAAAGAAATAGATCTACTCCCCTGCTTTTCCAATAGATGTTTGTCTTTCAGTAGATTACCTAAAAATGCACAAAACCAAGGAAAAATGGACCTATAGAAGTTTTTATA
>WEIU01017863.1:158557-247791 GCA_013389925.1 Aegithalos caudatus
TATAATGTGGCATCCTATTTTATTTGCTCCTATGAAGTGTCTGGGATTACTGCATTGTCTAAATATGCATAAGTAGAGTTTTCAAGCCACAGAGATTTCAGGCTCTCTTGTACCTAATCATTCTATCTACACCTATCTTGATCCTATCAAGACTTTTAGATTCCTCAGAGAAAAAAATATTACTCCAGGATCACAGGGACTTACAATGGAGCAATGCAATCTATGTCCTCTAAACACAGGAGATAAATGCCTCTGATTCCTCCCCATACCTGAAGCT
The DNA here is from genome assembly GCA_013389925.1 of Aegithalos caudatus. NCBI lineage: Eukaryota > Metazoa > Chordata > Aves > Passeriformes > Aegithalidae > Aegithalos > Aegithalos caudatus. Next base: position 158,835 of record WEIU01017863.1, read on the forward strand.
TTTGGAAAAAAGATAGCCACAAAAAAAAAAAAAAAAAAAAAAATTGAAATGATTTTTAGATGCATGACAGGGTTCATATTGCATTACTTCTAATTGTCAGATTAGTCTTAATAGAAATCTGTTATTAAATAATTCAATAATGCAAGAATTTCAGATTCTGTTTGACTGAAGATTAAATGAAAGAGAATAGATAGGGTAAGCACCAAGAAAAACACTTTTATATACTTTTATATACACTAAATAACTTAGTTGCTACTTTGGCAAAGTAAATTTTGTTCTTAGACAACCTAAAAAATCAGTAAGCAAAAAGAAAATTAAAAAATTCCTACATGTTGGGAACCTTCCACCATCTTCTAGCTGAATCTCTAGGGTTTTTATGTTATATCAATTAACTTAATGTCTGAATGAGGTGATAAAAATAGGTAAGCTGCATGTGGCCTAAAGTCCTTTGGAAAAACAGGACTTATGCCCTTCAAACCCTCTGGAAAATTACAATCCAGTTTTAATATTCTGAGGCATAATTGGATAGTTGGCCTGAAATGGGTCATTAAACAAAAATTGCTGTCAGGTTTCTCCAACAGCTACAGTTTCAGACTTTAATTTTCCACTTTCCTGAATGCGTTTGTCAGACATCCACTTCATGTATAAATGTAAGAAATACAGTTGCTAGGTCTGATTCCTACACCATATTCTCTGACGGCAGTCTGGCAAAAGACACTTCAGATGGTGGTCAGCCTGGGCTCCTACTTGTAGGTTACAATGACAACTAGACTAAAAAATTGTCCAGGCTTCTCACAGGTATTTAGTGTGAACACTGGGGAACAAGACTTCTCCATCTTTTCCCTGTCACTGTGCATGGCCTTGGATCAGATTAAACACTCAGCTGAGGAGTTTGTTGTGTAGACTGCATGTTTAAAATGGAGGATTGATGAAGTTTGTCAGTCTTTATACAAACTCGAAGAACAGTTTCTAATTCAAAAAATAATTTTTGAAGGTAGATTTATAAAACAGCTGGGGAAGAGGAGGCTTCAAAGCATCTCAACAGCAGTCATCCAAAATGCATGAGGAGGTTGCTGAGCAGATATAGCCAGGCTTTTCTGAAAATGTTGTTAACATTAGGATATTAAGTTCCAAACCAAGCTGCCCAGCAGCCAGCTTTAGAGGCCTTACGGGTGGGCAGAACCCATTTGATGGAGACACGTGATATTTTTAATTTTTTCTCTGGATTCAGGGAGTGAGTTAAACTGTTCAACTGGCCTGGTAATGACCAACTCAAGAAAATGACATTTTTTTAAGTGCCCTAAATGTAACCAAGACAAGTGTTTCATTCCTGTCACCTCTGTGACAATTTAAAGAATCCAGACAAAGTGAAACAGCTAAAATGATAAATGCTTGAATTTACCAGCCGTCAAACATAGCTGTTCATGGAGATGTTATGAGGGAATTGAGTTGCCTCCTGGCAGAAGAAGGGAATGAGTTTGTATGCACTGCTTTCTGGGCAGTCCACTCAGCAGTTCAGTCCGTAAAGAGAAATTGCTCCAGCTCTCTGAAGCATCTGTAAAACTGACTCCATGTCTCTCACTACCTCAGCCCGAGAGCAGATTCAGACACTTTGCAGAAGTGAAATTGCATTTTTCTTTTCAACTGTTGACATGCAGGCCCTGTCTTCAGTGTGCTGCTCCTCCTCTATGTCGCCTTTCCTCTCTTGTCCCTCCAGTGGGAAATGCACATTTACAGGAGTGGTTTTTACATGGAGTTATGAATGAAGCTGGGAGCATGGAGTTGTTATTCTGTTGCCTGTGAGACATAACAAACTGGACTTGTTTTGTCATGTTTTTCCTTCATCCCAAGATTTCTTTTTACTGCTCACCCATCTGCAGGAGACTATAAAACTGTCATTCTGATCCAATGACTAAACCTGTCAACATATGAACACTAATGTACCTGGCCAGCAGATGACTCCTGCCTGTAATGATTTCTGGCATGCTTACAGCTCTGCTTACCTATTGCTCAGGCAGTCAGCCAAAACATTGCCCTGTCAACATTAAAAGATCTCCTGAGACTCAGGAAGCTTAAGGATCCACATGGTGGCAACCTTAGACACTCTTGTTCTTGCTTTTTCCATACAAATCATACTTCCTGAGCCTAAGTAATTTCAGACATCTTGCAAAAAATTATTTGCCAAGGCATTTAAATAGGCTTGCTTTGGGTTTGAGATAATATAAAATGATTAAAGTATGGAAAAGATCAAGTTGTTTTTTTTTTCTTTAAGACAGCTGAAATCAGAAATTTGAAATTTTTCACTGAATTTTTAAAATGCTGGACATAGACATCTTTTTATTTATAATAGAACGTTAAATACTCTTATTGAGAATGTTCTTTATCCTGTTATAGAAAAAAATTATTCACCTAAAGAGGTTTTTTAAAAAAAAATTAATTAGCTATTTTATTTGTTTATTAATATTTGAAAATGGCTTTAGTTTGCAATTTTAGTTTTCAAAACATCTGGCACTGAAGTGGGTCAGAAAAGCCCTATTAGGCTGCTCCCACTGTGAATGGTTAGAATCCATATCCTGTCCATTTGGTCTCTAAATCTGAAAGTGAAAGAATTTGCACCATAACAATTAAAATGAAACAATTTCTTTTACTTTACCCTTATCTATTTGAATTTTTTGCAAATATGAAGAGAAACTAGGCAATTAATTGAAAAAAAACCCCAAAACCTTGGCTAAGTAAAAAGAAAGCAGTACAAAACTAAGCAAAAGTCCCTAGGTAAGGCATGCTAATACTTAATTTAATTTGTCTGCTTTCCAGTTTTATTCACAGGCTTATCTAGACTGTTCCTATCACTTTGGACAGGAAGTTCCCTGAAAGCCTTGCATGCAGTACAATGCACATGAATGTAGTGCTTTGTATAAGAATAATTTACTTGTCTTATGAACTAGAGCTAGTGTGAAGGCAGTTCTGTACCATTATGGCTTTGTCCAGACTAATTTGCTAAGGAGAAAAGTTGTCAGTGTAACAGTAGATAAGTGATCCCATTTGTTATCATTTCTTTTGTATTATCTGTGTTGAAAAATGATGAAATTTATTGGGATTACCTCATAGAGCTAGCAATCTGTATTTCTGCTCCTGCAGGGTTTTTTCTGGAGGCACTCAGAGACAGCTTGCACATGCACGTCCCTCAAAACACGCTGCAGTTTTGTGCCTACACTCACTGCTGTTCACAATATGTGGATTTAGGGCTCCCAGGTCTTGGTGCAGCATCCAGCTTCCATAACTTGATAGACAGCTGCCAGGGTACAGAATGTCTGAGCAGGCATGGCAAGCCCAGCCTGCCAAAAGTGCTGTGCATTCATGTGGAGTACAGATATGTGCATGCTGTGCTTAAGGTCTGGGAAAACTGGCACATCCAGCAGCATAATTGCAGTCTTCTCTGGTGTTACTTATGTGCAAATAAGAAGTATTTGGTGAATATAATTTGTGTTTCCACCTCGGGAAACTTCTGTATTGAGATTATTAATTTCTTTCCCATGGCTGAGACCATGCTGTTCACAGTTCTTTTACCAGGAAATATCTGTCTGTCTTAAGACTCTGATAGAAACACTCGAGATGGTTGAAGTTGAATGCCTGCTGCATCTCTCTGATGGAGGCTATGTTCCTTGAAAAGGATAAGACTTAATTTCTTCATAAGACTCTCCTGAACTGCGGGAATATTTCATGGAATGACTGCTGACTGTAGGACACCAAGACCAAAACTAAAAACTAACATAGTTTAGGAGCTGTTAAGAGGTAATCATAGTTGAAGAGAGGCTGGGCATAAAACTAAATCAGAGTGCATGCTGCAGCCATCCATTTTTCATTTATTACCCTGTATAAATTAAAGTCCATAGATGCTGAAGTTTATCTGTGGAAATCTACAATCCCACTATTTCCTTCCCTTTCCTCTTGGGTCTATTTATTTATGCTACATGTCCTTCAGCTTTCTTTTTCTGTTATCTTTTTAAAGATTTTTTTCTCCCTTTTTCATTTAATTTTCTGTCTGAAGTGTAACATCACATGATGTCCTGAGGGAAATACTGCAATGAGGAGAAATGGGTGATTAGGTGAATGTTGTGGCTTGATAATTATAGGCTTTTCTTTTTTTCTCAAGAATGCTATGTTCAAGTGCTGGGAGATGTTAATGGCTGCCATAAAGTTTGTCTTTGATGTGCAGAAAATTCCAAGCCTCATTAATTCCCTGGTTATGGGGGCACCCTCCATTCAGTCTAAACAAGAAGCAGCAGCTAAGCTCCTGTACGAAGTAAATTTGCTGAAAACAGCAGAAGCCACCACCCAAGCAGTTATCCTACAAAGACAAGTTGAAGTATGAACTAATTTGTGAAGAACAAAGAACTTTCTGGGAAATTATTATATATTCACTGACTGAGACGTTAACTGATAGGAGCTATGTGTTTAGAAATAATCAGAAAACTGGGATAAAACAAATAGGCAATGTGGGTGGCCCAGGGAGAACGCTAAGACAAAAAGCTTCTGTTGAGTAGAGTACCTACTGAAAATGGAGAGCTAGATTTCTGAGCAAGGAAATAACCTTCTGCTGTTTGTTCCTACCACATTCAGGGAAATGGAGCTTTGTGTACATTCTTTGCAAATACACAGGCTTTCATCAGAGACACTTCAGCTGCCCCAAATCACAGTTTCTCCTACGAAAACAAACATGTCAAGATGGTAAGTGGTGGCTAAATGTTGGGACAGGAAAACAGTTGATTGAAAATGGGAGATATTTTTAAAAGTTTGCTTGTGTTTTGGGATTGTAGAATTTTTTCTTTTTACCTTGAGAGTCTCAGTTCATGTCTGTGCCTCAGTGAGGCTCAGGGAATTGAGGCATCATGCAGCTCAGACTGCCTTTCCTTTTTCACCATAAGTAACTGCAGAATAAATCTGTCAGATGAATGATCTCCATGACTGTACAGATGAATAACCAAATTCTAGTAGCTTTGGTGAATTCCTCCTTAGTTCTGAATACTTACAAAGATAGTTCTCACTTTAATTGTTGTATATGGTAAAGGGAGATTAGAAGACCATAAATCTGCAATGAGACCATATTAGGCTGAGCCTAAGACTACATAGAGGTGTTTCAGGCTGCTGATCTGGTTTGGTCACTGCCAGAGCTCTTTTGAATGCATGCAATTGAATTAAAGAAGCTTTTTGTGCCTATGAAAAGTGGGTCACTGGTGTAATTTTATTAGGCCATAGTCTAATGATAGAGCTTATTTCTACTCTGATGCCTCTACCAACACAAGACTTGTTTCAAAACTTGTGTGATAATTTTGTAACCTACAGGACTTTTCAAGTTAAGAACTGTGAGGAAACTTCCCTGGAATTCCTTTCAAAGGCAATCAAAATTTCTGACTCAAATTTAAAATAACAGTTGATATTTTACTTTATCACAAGTGGCATTGGGACTAATTTATTTTCTATAAGTATCTTTATTTTCAGTCCAGGCATACATTTATTTTACCATATATCACTTTCCCTTTAGACTGATAAGTTTTGAAAGACTCTTTGAAGTCCTTGTTAGGTAATATCATCAGTGTTTCCTTTACTTTGGGGCTGCTTATACGTATTAAACCTCCAAGCCTGAGAAAAAAAGTCACGGTAAGAATATATTGCTGCCCCAGTCATACTGTCCTTTGACCCATTTCCATCAGAAAGGGAAACTGCTAATCTAGGCCAGATATCTTAAAATGTATTTGGATCCAACAACACAGTCAGACTTGAGTCTTTTTGGATTTTAATAAGTATCTTAAAACATAGTTGTATTTCTTAGTTAATTGCAAGATATCCTTGGAAAATTTTGCTGCTATGAAATCAGAATGGGAATTATGTCTTTTGATCACAGTATACAAAACAAACATGTTAGTTGCTAGTTATCAATTGTTACAGCTATTTGATTTTTAAGTTATGTATCTGATCTCTTTTAAATTCTTACTAAAAAGAAAGCATACTAAAAAACAGAATTGCAAGGGATATCTGTAGTATTTCTAGTTTTTATAGACTTGGCAGGGGACTTAAGGCCTGGAAGGGAAAGGCATATGTGCTACATTTCTCCTCTGCCTTCCAACCCCTTTGTTCCTGTGAGCATGTTTCTCTGTGGTTTGGGGAGTTTGCTCAACTGCAGCATTCTCTATACCTGTTCTGCTCAGGGATGGCCTACCTAACTTGGCACTATTTAACCTCTCAAAAGTGCAAACTTTGCCTTGGAAATTCCTAGCAGACTGCATTTTATTTTGGCTAATTTTGTTCCAATTAGTTTTTACTTGTAAAACAAAGAAAATGAAAGACACAATATGCCAATACCTCGAGCAAATATAACCCAGCTATCTAAGCTGACCTGCTGTTGGAAAATCTAACTCCAATCCTTCCCTTCATCATTCTCTTGTCCCCAAAGTAATAAAAGCAGAGCTAGAACAGGGAACACCTGGCATGCTGGTCACGCAGCATGACTTTACATTGTAATCATCTTGTCAAGGAGCTGAAAATAGCATTGTGCTGCAGTGTTCACCAGTGCTTCAGGAAGGAAGACAATAACCAGCATTTGGCAGCAGCCTACGTGCTAACTGTGAGTGATACAGAAGTATTCCTCAAATTGTTTCCCTCCTCTCATCCTGAAAACATTCACCCTGCATCCCCTGGTAATGTATCACTGAGGCCCTCACTTTCAGCCTCCAACTAAAGGAGTGGTGGGCAGACACTATCCTGCACACAGCCAAGAAATCTCATACAGCAACACTCTAGTTTTCAACAAAATAGTGCATTAAATTAAACTAATTCTAGCATGTTTAGTGTGCCATAAAAATTCTGGGAAAAAAATGACAATAAAAGGCTTTGTTTGAATGAATTGAAGTGAATCACGCGCAGATAGGAATCATGAGACACAATTATTGGAACTGCACAGCAACCCAGGAATACAACATTTAAAATAGAAATTTGGAAAAGAGACCTTGCCCAAAGAGAATATTTGAAGGAGATCAAGAGGGTGGAGAGTGTTGCAGCTAACATGGCACGAAGGAAATGCCACACAGGATTATGGGGATCACAGAGATTAAATAGAAACCAGGGAATAGGCACCATTTTCCAAAAGTGGCAGAAAAAAATTATATTAAATTCTTGGGGGAAAAAAGCACAATATTAGGAAGATGTAAATCTGAGTATTTTCATGTTTAGTCACTGTTATAAATGAAATCAGCTGAATAAAAATTCAACAAAAATTTATTAGATCGAATACAACTGAATTAGAAATAGCCACCACCAAAAAAAGAAAAAAAAACAGGTCCGAGCCCGGGAGTCAGCCTGGGTGAACCCGAGATCAGCCTCGCCTGCACTGATCTCCCCCAGTTCACGATTTGCTGGTCCAGACCTTGGGTTTTTACACTGTTTTTCAGCCCTTAGGGTGAGGAACTCCCAGATTACTATTGTACAGTTTGTTTTCTGTAGATATGTTAAAGATGTTCCGGGGTCTGTGAATGAGAAGTGCACACAGTAGACAATGGCTTTGCTGCTTCTCAGGAATTATTCATGGCAGGACAGGATGGGTCCACTCAAGCCTTGATGAAATTTCCTCTGGTTGCTTATCCCATGATGACATCTCGGGACTGGTGCAGGTGTCCTTATCAGCTTCGCTGTAGAAATGTAGATGTATTCCCGGAGCCGGGGTCCTGTCTGAGATGAGCTTCCAGGAATCCTCTATTCACTTCAGGTCCCAGATAACTTTATCACACACTGGTTTTTCTACAGCCATGGGGAGATCGTTGTTTTCCTGGCCTTTGTCCTGTCTCGATGGTTATCAGATCAGCCTGTCATTCCTGGAAGCAACTCCCACATGAGGTAATCCTCTGTGGCTGAGTCTCAGAGTGAGTTCGATTTAGATTTATCCCAAACTTTATATTACACATATATACACAATACACAGAAATGATACAAGAAAAATACAAATCGCACATTCCATATATAATAGTCACTCATTCATATACACAGCTAATGCAATAATCAGTGGACTAACAGCAATTTTACATTTTTGGCTTTGGGGAACTGAGTATTTAATTATCAATATTGTTGTATCACTTCATTACCTGAGCACAGCTCTCTGGGTTCCTTTCTGCAGAAATGCATTGGAAGTAACAAGCACACCAAAGGTAAGAGGCACAGAAACATGGTGTATTAGCAATGTTTATTCAATTTGATCCTGGGTTAACAATTCAACTGTATAGGGCCAGCCAATTTGCATTCACTACCCTGAGGTGGAGGTAATTCCTGATCTGACTGCTAAATTTTAAATTTTGGCATACTAGGAACAAGCAAGAGTTCTGAGTGCTAATATTGTAATGGTTTTTCAAAAGTCAAGTAAGATTACCCCAAGATATATGGAGAATTAGGCATGTCCTCATTCCCAGGAACTTTGATAAGAAAGCTGGTACTCCACTGATTGAAAAATATAAATATAATCAGTACAGCTCCATGTTATATCATAGAAAATGGTCAAACAACTATGCTTTTCTTCACTGAGGAGATTACTTCCATGAAAACTCATTTATTTACCAAACTCATAGTCTGCTTTGACATATTCTGGACACTTGAGTCAGTACTACCTGGCTTTCTTTTTTAAAAAATAATGCTATACTGGGTAAATCAAGCATATTGCATTACATAGGTTAAGAACTAGCTAACTGCAGCCCACCAAAACAATCAGCAGAGGGAATTGCTCTCACTACGTCTCACTGGAGATGATTTTCCTGAACCTTTGTAGAAACTCTGCACAGAACACCATGAAATGCTGCTTCTACTGGGAATGATAAAAGGGGAGGCAGCAGGACAATAAAGGTAGAGGGTAGAACAGTCATACAGTACAACATGGACTGTGTAGTAAGATAAATCTCTTTTAAGCAAAATATTATGCAATCAGAGAAAAACTCTTCTTCTCCTGTATTGTTACTGTACTGCACAGGGCAGGGCATAATGAAAAACCTCAGAAATAATTCAAAGACTGAAGAAAATGGAAAGACCATAAAGTTGCAGGGTTAACTTATTAAAATGAGACGACAGAGTATTTAATTACAGAGTGTAAGTACAGCAACTGGGAAGAAAATAGTGGTTACTGGAGGGGTTTTTATTCTAGCATAATGAGAAAGCAGGAATGCAACACAAACCCAAGAAATGTTAAATTGGAATTTTTAGCAGACAATGGAACTGATTGCTTTCAGAAAACAATTTCAAAGGGGAGCACTAATTTATCTATATTTTATAAATTTTTATTAATATTTGAATTGGCCCTGATGCTGAAATGTCAACATTTTTGCAATGACTGACTTCTTTTCTGGTCAGAGCCTTTTTATTCATCACAGATAATGGCTTAACATCTTGTTTCTATGCAAGCACTTATTATGTATGTACTTTTACTGCAGTTTGCCTGTCTGAGTTGCTCTTTTTGACCAGCTCATTAGGTGGTAATCATAGGGGTAATGTCTGATCTGCACTTTTATTTTGTCAGGCAAAACTTAATCTGATCTGTGTTTTCTTTCACTTAGACTAACAAGTTCTGGGTTCTTTTGATTTTTGCTTTTACTTTTGTTTGTTTGGTTTTGCTTTTGTTTTTTGTTTTGTTTTGTTGTGACAGGGAACTAGCAGAGGTAAAACATGGTGGAAATTTTTGTAAAATGAAATTTTAAGCGATGGTTTTGTTAATGCATTACTTTTGTGCAAGGGTTTTCTCAGACAAAAAATTAAAACCTGATTACTCTTTTGCTGTGAGATGTGCTGATGTGCCTCATATGCTATAATTTTTTGGTGTTTGGTAAAAGGACAACTTTAGATGGAGGCATGGAAAATTCATAAAATTAAGACTTTTAGAAAGGGATGAAAGAGAGAGTAACCTATGATGAGTTTGTATTGTTTGAATTCTACATGATGCTCAGTATAATTGTTTTTTTCCCACTGAAAGTCAGGAAGTTTTCAAATAATTATATTTTAGAACGTTGCGTACGCTGGAGCAAGAGAAAAAGAGATGGCTTATAGCTCATATACACATGACTATTTATACCTTTTTTTGTAGATTTTATCCTCTTTAATTGCATCACTAACCAATCCATCACTTCTGCTGATTTTGTTTGCTACGGTAATGTAAATTGAAGAAAATCAGCTCTGCACGTGCATTCTAGAATATGAAGATATAAACACATTGGAAAACAGCTACTTGAATCAGAGTAGCTAAGCAGTCATGGCTAAAACTTGTCATTTAAGATAGATGATTGCTGTTTGTGTTACTGGAAAATGAGCCAAATGTACATTTACAGCTGTTTGCATTGAGTCCTTCTGGGGGCTGGAACCATAAATGCATAGGTTTCTAAATGGCTGGTGCAGCAAAAATGAGTGTTGTACCTAAGGCCCCTTCCATGTTTTGGTTTATTGATCCTAGATTACATAGTGCATGGTTGCTGAGCTGCAGACAAATGGGACTTGACAGTTGTCTCTGTGGGATATTGCTCTATGATTCAGTTAACGGTAGAGAAAACTTCTACCTAATTGACTTTTAACTTATTGCAATTCCTTCCTGGAGTGCTGTCACAGAACAGTATGACTTGTGTCATCTTCAGTAGTTCTGTGAAAGAGAAAGGCTGAAAAATCAGGAAGAGTGATTTACCATGTAATTTCTGAGGCGGGTCTCTTCTGCTTCCAGAGTGAGAGACAACTCTCAATAACAAAGCTCATGTTGCCACTTGGCACTCATAACCTTAATCTGTCAACAATAGTACTTAGCATTTATATAATACTGTACTGGCATTAGCTAATTAATTCTTACAACACTACTGGGAGATGAGTCACTAAACACCTTTAAAAAGATTTTCCTTTTAATACCTCTGGTGATGTTATGTGCTGAAATTCACAGATTACTGGAACTCATCTCAAAGAAAAGCTAGAATGTGATCTTAATATTTTATGGCTGTTTTTTTTAATTTAAAAAAATTAAAAAAAAACCCTCAGAAGTTTAGCAGAGTTTAGTTCTTTATTCAAATCCACCTTTTGTCAGAACGAAAGGGAATTGTACTGTATAACATTATTTCAAATGAAATTTCAAGGGATGATGACTGGTGTCAGTTGAAAACCCAACAATATACTTGCTGTAAAACATCAACTTCAGATTGTTAATACAGAGGGCAAAACATTGAAAATATTTTCTCACCTCAACAGCTGGGCCTCCCAGATTGTACTGAAAGATATTATTTGGCCAGAACAGATGTACAACACTTGCCAGAACAAACCCTGTTGCAGCAGTGGAAAATTATTTTTTCCTCACTTAGAAAGCACAATCTTTGGGGTGGGGCTGGTTTGTGTTGTTAAGACTCATGCCATTCTTCATTAGAATGAAGACAGTGGACACAGCCAGTTCTAGGCAGGTTAAAATTTATCCTTCCATGCTTCCCTGCCTGGCACGTGACTGCTGCAGGCAGGCTTTTTCAGGAACATTTTCTCTGCTTCCATCCTGTTCCCTACTCCTCCTAGGGCACCCCAGCTGCAGGCCTGCTGCAATGTAGCCTCCCCACGTCTTGCAGGCAACAAAGAGAAGGGCAGAGCATTTATCCTAGCATTATTTCTACTGGAGGCAGGTGTAGCATTGTTCTGATTTCAGCTAGGATATGGTAGGTTCCTCTCAGTAGCTGTTGCAGTGCTGTGTTTCGGATTCAGAATGAGAATGATGTTGATAGCGCCCTGATGTTTTGGTTTTTTGCTAGGTCATGTTTATCCTAAGTCAAGGACATTTTTCCCTTGTCTTTTGCTCTGCCAATGAGGAAGTACACAAAAGAAACTGGGAGGGAGCACAGCTGGGTAGGTGACCTGAACTGACCAAAGAGATATTTCACACCACAGAACATCATGCCCAGTGTATAAACTGTGAGGAATCAGCAGGGAATGTGGCCGATCAGGGTTTTTGATGGGGATTCTGACATCAGTCAGTGAGTGGTGAGCAAGTGCATACTACACCACTTGTTTTTCCCCTTTTAATTGCAATTATTATTATTATTTACCATTATTATTGTATTTTAATTCATTTTCATTTATTAAACTATCCTTGTCTCAACATACATGTTTGGCTTTGACTGTCCTCCCCATTCCACCAGGGTTGGGGGGAAGAAGGAGGTTGTGAGTGAACACAAGCATGTATGGCACAAGGCTGAAAAGACAAATTGAGCTACAAATGTATAGATTTTACTTTTAGTCTCACACAGAATGTCTCACTTCCTAGGTGAGTGCTGACAATTTGAACTTAAAAGCAGTTTGCTCTCTCTGCGATCCAGGCATGAAACACACAACTGGTAACTTTCCTATCCATACCATGGCTACAACCAATGGAAAAGAAAGACATTTCAGAAGGAAAGGTACCATGACATCTGTGTCAGCCAAACCAGTTGTTGTTTGTTGTGTGTTGTTACTATTTGCTTCCACACAGAATTACACTTCTATACATCAAAGTACAACAAACTCCTGGTAGCTGTTTTTATGCTGTATGCCACTGATTTTTACAGAGAAGGAACGTCTTCTTTGGAATTTTACTATTCAGAAAATGCATTGCTTACACTCATGCACAAAATAATCTTAAAATCAATGCTTGGCATTAGGAGTCACATATCCACACAGCTTTTCATTGATTTACTTGTTTGCTACAAGGACTATTCAACTCAAAATACATCTCAATTACCTATCCCCCCTAAAAAGCCCTCAATGGTTACAATACATAACCTATTAAAGTATTTAACATATGGAAAATGGGAGCCTTACAGTTTACATATAATTAGACCAAACATGTAAAAATTAACCATGGCTTTTCCTAAAGTATTTAAGTTTTTATACATAATATGTATGTATATATGTATATAATATCAATTTAGTATCAATGCATACAATATCAATATCACCAAAATGTGAGGGCTATTGATTATATATTTTGTATAACCATAGGTATGCTCATAATGAAGTCATATCCGTTGCAATTGATATTTTGGTTAACATAAAATGAGAACACACATCAGTTTGTTGATTTAATATGTGTAAAATAATAAGAAAACAAAGTATGCAAGTAATCTATATCTGGGGACCACTGAACTTGTATGTCAAAATACAAGATCATTGGCACACACTCTTGTATCGTGTGATAAAGATTCAATTGCTTTTATGCAATTAATGTGTGGGATATTGGATTTTTTGAAAAAAAATCTTTGAAGAAAAGATTTAAAAAGCTGCTTGTGAGAATTCAGTAATTTTCTTTAATTGAATTCAGAGTTGATTTGTTCTTTGCATTAGCTTTAAAATATATTCCAGAAATTCTTAAATATCTTCAGAAACTTCTCTTCAGACGAATACCTCTTATCTTACTTGCATATATTTAGAAGCAGCCAGCAATGCTATGCTCTCATGAAAAGGATGTGATTTGTTTGACAAGCATGAATTGTCTGAAGGTTTCAGCAGTTTATAAAAAAGTAGATGAAAAGTTAATATGGAAAATGTTTCCAGGGAACATTTGCAAACAAGCTTCAGATTTTTTTGAGAGGTGATCTTTAATAGAAGATATCTATGGGAAGAAGCAAACAACTAGCACTATTTATATAAACTTTTTTTCAATGTATTTCAATGTCACATTACTGTGTATGTTAGACACACTGCTCTCTGTGACTTATCTTTATGATTTATAAAAGGTCTCATAGATGACTCTACTGTCTTATTTAATGAAATATTTTCCACTTTCAGTTGCAAACAGTAAATGATTGATACGTCATTGCTTTTTCTTTTTTCTTTTTTTTTTTTTTTTTTTTTTTTTTTTTTTTTTTCCTGTAAGGAATGTCAATTTATCCATGGTGGAGCCAGTAGTGTCTGCCAGCTCCCTCCTCAGCACAGGAATTGCCAGAGGGCCGGGATGGATGTGTTGGTAATGCAACACGTGGACTGTTTGTTTGGAGAACTCAAACTAAAACAGGCAGCATGATCAAGATAAAGCTTTTAATAATGCTTGCCTTATTATAGTTATGAATGCTGTCTATTGATTCTCCTCCTCATTTACCCAAATTGCTAAGTTGTTTTCAACTTCTTCCTACAATTAACATGAATTAAGCTGACTGTTGGCTGGCTAGAAATCTTTGCTACTTAATCTTCATTCATTAACAGCAGTCATGAACAGTGGTTAGGCACAGAAGAGGTGCCTAAAATTTATACCATACATAGAAAGTAAAGGATTGACTAAATGCTTCAGAAAAGACTTGTTTATTTTATAATTTAGTTGGTGCAAATGCTGATGACATATGACAACAGAACAAGGTTTTGGAGTAATTTGAACAATGAAATGGAGTGCAGAATTGTTCTACTGTACCAGCCTGAGTTTCTGCCATCTTATTGCTCTAAAATTTGCTGTTGTCTCATTTCTTCAGCACAGATATTCCTAGAGAGTGTGTGAGGAAGAATATACAGTATTTCTAGCCGTCTTTCATTTACGTTTTTCTTATTGACTTGGAAAAATAATCATTAAAAAATTTCAGCCATACAAAGGCCTGGCCTGGACCAGGAATGGTGTGGCCAGCAGGAGCAGGGAGGTCATTCTCCCCCTGTACCTGGCACTGGTGAGGCCACACCTTGAGTGCTGTTCTGGGCCCTCAGTTTAGGAAGGACATTGAGACGCTTGAGTGCGTCCAGAGGAGGCAACGAGGCTGGAGAGGGACTTGGAGCACAAACCCTGTGAGGAACGACTGAGGGAGCTGGGGGTGTTTAGCCTGGAGAAAAGGAGACTCAGGGGTGACCTTATCACTCTCTACAATCTCCTGAAAAATGCTTGTAGCCTGTGGTGGAGGGAAGGAGGTTGGTCTCTTTCTCCAGTCAGTAACTGACAGAATGAGAGGACACGGACTTAAACTGAGCCAAGGGAAATACGGGTTGGATACTGGGAAAAAGTTTTTTTTACAGAAAGAGTGATAAAGTACTGGAATGGTCTGTCTGGGGAGGTGGTGGAGTCACCATCCCTGGATGTATTTAGAAAAAGACTGGATGTGGCACTTGATGCTATGGTTTAGCTGAGGTGTTAGGGCGTGGGTTAGACTCAATGATCTTGAAGGTCTCTTCCAACCTAGTGATTCTATGATTCTGTGCTTATGTGATTCTGTGAAATAATCCTGAGGTGGTATGTAATGGAGATGTTGGACTAGTGGTCACTGAGTAATTTGAATAACTTGTTTACTGGCAAGCAGTGAAACAGTAGGTGTACTGAGGCCAACAATAAGCCATGGCTTTCCAATTACACACCACTGGCTATATTTTCATTTGGTATACCACAACAGCAGCAATTTTCTTGCTGCCTTTCTTTTGCATGCTTACATCATTGACTTTCTCCTTAGTATTGATCATTAGCATTTCTATCCAAATTTAGCTCTGCTGAGAGGATGAAGATGAGTGGACAGTTGCTGCTCAGCTTCTTAACAGTTTGCATCAGTTAACTACCAAACACACTTCAAGTTTTAGAAACTCCACCTTTTTGACTTTGGAAAAGAAATGGTGTCACACCAGGAAATACCAGAGAAAGCTCAGCTCATAATGAAAAAAATGTGATTAGGAGCACATTTCTGATGAAGGATATATACAGACTTAAGAATAAAGAAAAAACAAAATACATACAAGGCCAGCCTCTTCTTATCTCATCCTCTCTCCCTTGATGGCACTCCTACAATTGCTCTTATTCCATTACCTATGTTCTGGATGAAAAAAACTTTTTAAAGAGCCATGAGAATGATAAGGAATTAGAAAATATTTGTATAATATAAAGCCTAAGAAACTCAGTCCATTTAACTTTCTTGAAGAAAAGAATAACGTAGAGGAATATAGTCTATAAATTCCTGTAACAGTAAGATTAGAAGGGACAGCTCTTCAATCTACCCCACAAATGTGTAACAGCCTCTAATGGAATCCAGTGTTAGACAAATTCAGCTGAAAAATAAAATGCAATTTAAAAATTTGCAGGTAGTTAAGCAGTGGACCAATTTTTTGGTTTTAGAATGGATACTGATTTTCCACAATCTTACAACACAAATGGTCCTACTTATAAAATATAATTCTCTATTTTAACTACAGCTATTGAAATCAGCTAGTGAAGTGAGAGATTTCATATGTTATATATTGCAGGTCTGACCACAAAAATCCCTTATAATCTTAGTGTTAGTATGTTTTTTGCTGTTACTTCCAGAATTACTGACACTAGATGAGTGCAAGTGTGTATGGTCCCAATTGCAAAGGATTTGCTTTTCAGAAAGTACACTCATCAACACTCTCTTCATTAGCACTCTTGCATGGAGATGAGTTGGATCTTATTGAAGTATTTCTTATTGAATGCTGCTAAACATTGTCAGTTCTTACATGAAACAAAACAGTTTAAATGAAATTGTGTGCACTTTAAAATATATAACATTCATGTTTTTACAAGTTCTTTTGTACCTGAATATTAGTAAGACCCATGTGCAGAGAGAGAGAGAGGGAAAGCAGAAAAATCACCAAAACAATGCTAGCCGGAATGAACATTTGCACTCCACTCCTGCAACAATTTCAGCCACTGCCTTGAAAAAACAGATGTTGCTTGTTTGTCTTCTAGTGGCTTGAATTTAGAATAGTTTCAGCCAAGAATAGGCTTTGTAAAGGAGCTAAGTGAAACTGAGAAGTTGTTAGCTCACAATCACTTACTATTATTATAGCAAGCTCTGAAATGTCAATATGCCTCTGGTGGGAAACATCTGTGAAATGCCATATACTCTATTAAGAATGTGTAAGAGATCAGTGGTGTAAGTGTATGAAACAACTCTAGAAAATCCTGATTTCAAAAGGACAAATGTTTTCCCAGTAGATATGGCTTCTCTGATACTGGCTTCTTTTCCATTTAAGCAACTACATTAATATTTTTGGAAATCTCTGGCACTGCTGCATCTAAAACAGTGGTCTCTGCGGGACTGCTCTACTTAGCGTGGGACGGGTCTCCCCTTGTGCAACCGGGCCTACTGAATATAGCATAAAAGACTGAGTGTGCTTTACACGTCATAAAATAATGTGAAATGACCTTCATGCACTTCTGTCATTCCATCATGGAATATTTGTGGCTAAGGATATAGGCAAGGATTTGCATCTAAGTTGCTGTGATATAAAGAGACTACAAGAGACAATCTTGCTCCTGCTGCTACTGAGCATGTTGACACACATGCCTCTTTTTCCTCTAATGAAGCTACACTGATTTACATTACTGCAAAGGGCTAGACTACAGCAATATGTGAAGCAATGATAAATGAATTTACACCTGAACTAACCTTTTACAATGCCACATTTTAACACATACAAAACTGCTCCTCTTAGTGAATGGAAACAGCTCTATTTGAGTGAGTGTACTTTTTTCTGAAATACATTTTTAGTTTGTAGCACATTTTTACTCCTTAACCATCTAAACTATATTTGGATTTATAGGATGAGCTTTCACATTAATTATACACTCAGCTCCTTGCTGAGAGGCATAAACTTATTCAGAGATGACCCTTGTCTGCTTGGATATCAAGGCTGCTGTCAAGTCTTGCTGGTTTTTTCCTCTCCACTCTGTAAGACTAGTAACTATCTCTGTGCTAGCTGGACTAAATTAGTCTGCACTACTCTGATCTGTTCTGCTGAACACTGAAGGCTTACCAGAAATCTCTGTTGCTTATATGCTGTTCTGCTAAATTTAAGTGGGTCAGAAACTATCACCATGCTGTCACAAAAGCTATTTTTAACCTTAATACAGCTCAGAGCTGGATTAATGAGTGCACATCCTTCTGGCTGTGCATGAGCTCAGTATGGTCCAACAGGAAATCGTGCCCTTGGTAAGCACACGTGAGGAGCATCTTTCTGTGTCAGTGCTCATGGCCACCTGTTCAGATGGCCTAGTGCCCTCTTGCAATGTGGTCAGACAGCTGACTTTGGGTGTTCATAAAAGCAAGGACAGGTTTAGAGCCATACAAGGAATAACACTGCAAATGTTAGCTCTTCAACAGGATTGCATGTGGCAACATACATAGCAAATACCCATTTATTGTATGTTTCTTGTACCTATCAGAGTGGTCAAGAATACCAAATTTCTGGCAGAAATTCTGTCTGCCAAAAATATATACATTCTGCATTTAGAGAAGATGGGAGAACACATAGATTTGGATTCTTCTTGTATCAATTTGTATTAATAATTAGGCAGTCTAATTTCACAGATCAAAAGAGTATTTTTTTATTTTCAATACAGAAAAGCTTTCCATGCATATATGATGGGTCTTTTTTTAACATGAGCTACACACCCAAATATTTATTTTCTACACAGAAACCTTCCATAGCTGCACTAAGACAACAACTCACAAGTGATTAGTAGCTGTCCCTGTGTGAGAGGTGGCAGCAGCACTATGCAGGAGGAATACTTCTATTTGTAGTAAGACTATGCAAGGGTGTTCAATTACTCAATGTATTTTACTTATTTCAGGTTATGAATATATTCCATTAGACATTATTCCAAAATACACCTATATAAGAACATCTAAGTATCATTTAGTATTTGTTTTTCTCTTGAAAACTACCTGCTAGCAAAATTACTGTGAAAGATATAGAACACTTTAACTTCTAATTCTACTTTCATCTCAGATAACTTTGAAAAAGAAACATTTTTCAGCAAGTCCAGAACCCAAATGGATCTAGATAGTAAAAGTCAGAAAAAAATTAAACTCCAGAGGAAGAAAAGAGACTCTTTGAATACATTTTCAAAAAGTAAGTTCTGACTATTCTGTAGAGAGTCCTTATGACCTACTAATTTATAGATGTAACTGATAGCAACCTATACAGTCACTTCTAAACACGAATCCGGATAGCTTTCTGGCTTCTGGCTGCATATCAGACTAATTAAAAATCAAGTTTCTTGGAAATGCTGCTGTCTTAATGTAATAAACCCAAGATTTTCATGTAAGAAAAGGTAAATAAATGAAGCAAATGACAAGTTAAGATGGCATAAGCCATCTTAAAAATTATTAGGACATTGAAAAGAACAGTTTGATTCATCTGCATCAAGATTGGATTGTAATTTCATATTATTTTACATGTTAAGTTCAAGTAGCAGTATTAATATAGTACAATCTTTTCATCATTTTTATGTGGAAGGCTCCTGTTTAAAACTCGAACCACTTTTTAAAATTTAACTAGTAAAATTAATAAAATATAAGCTTTCCCTTGGTTTAATTACAAGTTACATTATTTTCATACATCGACATTATCAAATCAAACGCTTAAAAAACCTTGGAATGGAGTCTCTATACTCATAAATTAATGATTATGAAGAGAAATATCTCACGCATATAATAATCCAAATTCTTCAGGTTGTCTTCTATTCTTAATCCTATTCTTAATTTGCATATGTCTGATGCTTTTTCAGAGCCTCTTGGCCTGCCCTCTACTCACTGGAGCCCTACATGTGGGAGGACAAGGCCATTTCATTACTAAGCCCATTACTAACCATGACAACAATGAAATAGAATGAACCAGTCATTAATCACATTTGAACAACAGATCCCCGAGGTCTGAGGGCCAGGTACTCAACAATTGAAGTTTTTTCCTTATTTTGAAAATTTGTTCAGAAAGACATCACAACGAAGGGTGCTGAAAATTTGGCATTGTCACACAGCATTACCAGAGACCTTTACATCCTAAAATAACACTGTTTTGTCAAAAGTATACTTATTCTTATCTGACTGTTCTGGAAATATCAGAGAAAGTAGTGGGACATGAAAAGTCTTCAAATGGTCTCCATAGCTGCTTGTTAGACCTCTATAGTGACCTGAGAGATGACTCCATTGTAATAAGCTGAAACTGAATCTGTTGCATGCCTGTGTCTAAAAATCTCTAAGTACTTTGAGGAAAGACTGTGATTGGATAGAATTGATATTTTGTTTGAATAACAGGGCTAGTGTCTGCATGTGCAGTCTCTCTGTTTTATGTAACCAGTGTAAAGATGCTTTCAGTGTTGAAGTGGGCAAGAAGGATCTTGTTCTGCTTCACTTCCATCCTGATCAAAGAGAGTAACATTAAGGCTTTATAATCAGAAGCATTTTATGACAATTAGAAAGATGATGGTGAGAATCTTCAATGAAGTGTGGTTACTGTCCTGTAGTGATTGTGGAGAAGGCACTGCCAAATAAATGATCATCAAATTCATGGAAAAATATATCACGTTTTAGAGAGAATAAATAGGCCAGGATGTTAGGAGGCAGCTGGGATCAATGAACTACCCCAGCTGGTAAATCTCCCTATCTAGAGAGCTGGCCAGCAAGGTTCTTTTCTAATCTTTTGGAAAAACTTGGAGGAAAAAGCCATTCACTCTTGGCACATATTTGCACAGCCACCGTGGTTTTGCAATTCAAGTTTGGAAGAAAAACAAAGGACAGAGCTCACCATCCAGAAAGACTTGAAAAACCTGAAAAAAGGGAGGAGAGTCTTGAAATCAGTTTCTCTTTGGATTTCAGAAAAAGATTGAAAGCAAGTTGCTCTCCACATAACTCTACCCAAATACTGGGAATATATTTCTTACTTGACTATGGACTGCCATCTGATGGTTGTAGCTAATAATGCTGAAGGATGTTGATTTTTTTTTTTTTTTTNAAAGAAAACACAGCAAAGGCCTCATATAGCACTTCTGGATTAATTTCATTTGGCTGGTGATTTACAGTTTAGATTAAATTTTTGACATAGTATTTCAAATTTACCATAGCATCCCTCTGAAAGGCTTTTCACTACAATGAAGAATGTCTAAGAAATTCCAGTGTTGTTCTACAGAGCAGTGTGACTTTAAGTTGAATTTTCCAGGATTCATGTAACTCATGCATTTCTGGCTGTCTGAGAATTTTTCTGGAAAGGAACACAGTCTCC
The DNA here is from genome assembly GCA_013389925.1 of Aegithalos caudatus. NCBI lineage: Eukaryota > Metazoa > Chordata > Aves > Passeriformes > Aegithalidae > Aegithalos > Aegithalos caudatus. Next base: position 179,823 of record WEIU01017863.1, read on the forward strand.
TCTTGCAACCAGGTTTTAATGACCTACCTCTGGAATATCAAAAAAAGCCCTCACACAATGGGTAGAGCCCAGTTAACAGTGGCAGACTTGTAAGTATAGGTTATGGCTCTTTGAGAAGTAGACTAGTGTCTTTTTCTTCAAAAGCTGAACTGTAAAGTAGTTCAGTGCTGAAGAAACTGATACTGTTGATGACCTTCCTGGATATTGCTAAAACCTAATACTCTTTGTTTAAGAGCTCAGTTGAGAATCTAGAAAAAACACCTATGCCAATTTCTTCATGCTTCAGGGCACAACACAAAGCAGACTGAAAAGCGGCAAGAATATCTATTTTCTCCAACTGCATCCCACAGTTGTGTTAGTGCTTGCTACATGTTGGAAGATGTTTTCACTATCAGTGGACTTGAAAAATTCCCATTTCTCTATGTGTCATCTGGAAATATTTATTCTAAGTGAAGCATGGCATTGAAGAAATCTCTTGTCATAATCTCTGAATTTAAGGAGAACATAGGTATTCTAACACAAAACTATTTTTGGGTTGTATGGCAGAAAATCTCCTAATTTAAAATAAAACCAACACAGATATCATGATGAGTATCTGGCTGTACTTCTTGAAATGGGAATTTGCCAGGCTGGGGAAAAAAAAAGAGCCCAGGAGTCTTAAAAATATGAAATGTGGCTGTTCAGATAATCAAGATTCAGGTTAAATAAGTTATTAAGAAAGGGTTTATTGAAAAGTGTTTTATTGTAATTGTAAAAATTTTTAATTGTTCAAATAAAATGCAGAAGGTTGATGGTTGATAACAGCATGTGAGAAGACCCTTCTGGTCTCACTTAAGCAAAATTTTGGCACCATGTATTCAAGCTAAATGCTTTAGTTCCCCATACGCTGACTGAAAAAGGCCAAAATTTATGCAGTAACAAAAGGTCAAAGCAAAAATAATCACTGCTTAAATCCTTAAAACAGCCTTCTATGCAATGGATGTATTTTAACTTCCATGCACATAAATTTGAGTAGAAGGTCACATACATTTTGATGAGCAATGCTCTCTTAGAAGAAATATTCACTGTTTTGACCACCAGAAGGCCTCCTTACACTGGGAAAGATGCTGTAGCAAAGCCATTGAGCTTTCCCCCTCCTTAGGCTGCAAATCATATGGTTAAAGGTGAAGTGTTATATTTTTGAAATGTTTTTCTTTCCAACCACATCAAAATTTGGGTTCAGAGTTATAGTGCTTTATTAAGGACAATGTTTAAGAAATATTTATAGTGCCACATTTCTTTTCTCGTGGTCCTGTCCTCTCCACAGAATTACTTTTATTGTTATTTTGAATGACCAGGGCTGGAATTTTTCTTCACATACCCATTTTTTTTAACTTCTGGTCTTCTCTAATAGATGAGTCACCTGTGCCTAATTTAAGGTGAGAAAAGGCTGAGAGTCCTCTCATATTGTTTTATCTCAACTCTCTTTACTAATACAAATAAGTTCAAAATTTCAGATAATTCAGTGCAGCAGTATATTGGAGATTTTTTGTAACTTTTGTTCTCTTTACAAGATGAACTTGGAATGCTGAATTTATACTGAAACACTCTTTTCTTTTTGGTGTTTTGATTTTGTATTTTTGCAGAATGGGGTTTGAAATTAAAAGGTGGTAAGATTTAGCATTTGTCATCCTACCTAGCTTATCCTACAAAAAAGCCAGTGTTGCAGAACCAGGGAAGTGTTACAAATGACATAGAAGAAAAATCTGAAAAGTATACACTGACTTGTATTGCCCTTATTTTCAGCTTCTCTAAACCAAGGTTCATGTTGGAAATTTTAAAAGGTGTTTGAAATGAGTGAATGCTCTAAAACTTGAAACTGTACTTCTTCATTTAGTCCCATTGTAGTGTAAAAGTAATTGATTTAATATTTGGAGGGGAGAGTAGCAATACTTGTTATTTTCAAGCATGTTCTGTCTTATTTACTACAACTATTCTTTTCTTGTACTGGAAAAAAAGGACAGATAAGCCAGAGTTTATTATATTCCTTGGTATTTGTTTCATTAAAATGCTCTCTTAGGATAGGAGATACAAGATATAGAAATAATAGAATCACAGAATAAATGAGGTTGGAAAACTGCTGAGATCATTGAGCCCAACCTTGCCAACTAGATCGTGGCACTGAGTGCCACATTCAGTCTTTTCTTAAACACCTCCAGGGTGTTTCTTAAACACCTCCAATACCTCCCTGGGTAGCCCATTCCAATGATCAATCACTTTTTCTGGGAAAAACTTCTTCCTGTTGTCCAAAATAAACCTCCCTTTGTGCAGCTTAAGCTGTATCCTCTGGTCCTGTCTCTGGTTGTCTGGGAAAAGACACCAACCCACCAACCCCAACCTAGCTACAGCCTCCTTTCAGGGAATTTTAGAGATTGGTAAAGTCTCTCCTGAGCTGCCTTTTCTCCAGACTAAACCATCCCAGCTCCCTCAGCACCTCCTCACAGGTCTTGTGTTCCTTCACCAGACTTATTGCTCTTCTCTGGAGATTCTCCAGCTCCTCAACATCCTTCTTAAACTGAGGGCCCAGAACTGGACACAGCACTCAAGGTGTGGCCTCACCAGTGCCCAGTACAGGGGAAGAATGACCTCCCTGCTCCTGCTGGCCACACCATTCCTGATCCAGGCCAGGATGGCATTGGCCTCCAGGGCCTCCAGGGCACACTGCTGGCTCATGTTCAGCTGCTGTCAGTCAGTACTCCTAGGTTGCTTTCTACTTGGCCTCTGTCCCCAGCCTGTAATGCTGCACAACATAGACTATTGTAGCAGTAGGTTACGATATTAGTTATTTTTCCTTTTTAAGACTTGTTTCTAAGCAAAAAAACAGAACTATTAGTTCAATTTTCAGCTTATTAGGATTATTTAAAATAACAATTCTAGTGTCAGCAATAGATGCCCAGAGATCTGAGAGTAATTGCACATCAGCAAGAGAGCATCTGAGGAGAAGCACAATAGACTTCCTTCCATTTTAGCTGGGAAGTCAGCTTCACTGGGGACCCAAATTAAATGCCTCTATGCAAATGCACATAGTGTGGGGAATAAACATGAGAAGTTAGAGGTGTACCCACACATACAGGATTATGATCTTATTGGTACCATGTAGATGTGGCCCTTTTGCCTGGATTATTGGAATAGAAGGGTATATGCTTTTTAGGAAGGACAGTCAGGGGAGACAAGGAAAAGGTGTTGTCCTCTACGTCAGTGGCCAGCTGCAGTGCATGAAGCTCCCTCTGCCTGAGGATGGATGAGAACTTGACTGAGAGCTTATGGGTCAGGATTAAAGAGAGGGTAGACAAAGGTGACATTATACTGAGGGTGTGCTACAGGCCACTTAACCAGGAAGACCAATCAGATGAGGCCTTCTAGAAAAAGATAGGAGCAGCCACACATTCACAAGCTCTGGTCCTCATGGGGGACTTCAGCCATCCATATGTTGGTTGGAGGGATGGCAGAGCAGAGCATAAGCAACCCAGAAGACTCCTGGAATGTACTGATGAGAACTTCCTTCTCCAAGTGACAGAGGAGCCAAATAGGTGAGGTACTACACTGGACTTGGTTCTCACAAGCAAGGAGGGCCTGGTGGGGAATGTGAAGCTTGAGAACATCCTGGGCTATAGTAACCATGAAATGGTGGAGTTCAAGCTCCTTAGGGGAGTGAGGCAGCACACAGAAAGCTCACTGCCCTGGACTTCAGAGAATCAGACTTTGGCCTCTTCAGGGGTCTGCTTGAGAGTTCCATGGGATAAAACCCTGTAGGGAAGAGGGGCCAAAGAAAGCTGGTTAATATCCAAGTTCGGGAGCTATGCCACCCCCAAGTAACAGAATACAAAGTCAGGGACTGGTAGAATGAAGAACTGCCTGCTGTGGAAGATCAGGTTTGAGAACACACTAGAAGTTGCACAAGTCCGTGGGACGTGATGAGATGCATCCACACATCCTGAGGGAACTGGCAGAGGAGGTGGTAAAACCATTATCCATCATATTTGAGAAGTCATGGCTGTGCACTGAAGTTTTCACTGACTGAAAAAGGGGAAATATAATGGAAATTTTTAAAGAGGGAAATAATAAAAACTCACATAACTACAGGCAGGTCAGTCTCACCTCTGTACCCAGCAAGATGAGGGAGCAGATCCTCCTGGAAACTATGCCAAGATACATGAAAAAAAAAGGAGGTGATTGATGACAGCCAACACAGCCTCACTAAATGCAAATTGTGTTTGCCCAATTTGGTGACTTTCTATGAGAGGGTTACAGCAGTGGTGGGTGAGGAAAGAACAACTGATGTAATCTTTCTGGGCTTGTGCAAAGCATTTGATGCTGTCCTGCTTGACATCTTTGTCTCTAAACTAGAGAGACTTGGATTTGCTGGATGGAACACTCAGTGGATAAAGATTTTGATGGATGGTCATGCTCACAGGTTTTCAGTCAGCCACTCTGAGCCCAAGTGAGGATCCTCAGGCAAGTGGGGTTCCTCAGGGGTTGGTTTTGGGACTGGAACTGCTTAACATCTTTGTTGGGGACATGGACATGGGGATCAATTGCAGCCTCAGCAACTTTTCAAATGACAGCAAGCTGAGTGGTGTGGTCAACATGCAGAAAGGAAAGGATGCTACCCAGAGGGACTTGGACTGGCTTGAGAGATAGGGCTGTGCAAACTTCATGAAGCTTGTTGTGGCCAAATGCCAGGCCCTGCATGCAGGTTGGGGAAATCCCAAGCACAAGGGCAGGCTGGATGACTGGCTGAGAGCAGACTGAAGAGAAGGACTTGGGGTTACTGCTTGGTTGAACAATCGGACATGACCTGCCCCAGAACTCACAGTCCAGAAAATTAACTGTATGTTGGACTGCATCCAAAGCAACATGGCCAGCAGGGAGAGGAAGGGGATTCTGCCCTTCTATTCTACTCTTGTGAGACTCCACCTGCATGCAGGTCTGAGGTCCTTAAGATTAGAAAGACATTGATGTGCTGGAGCCAGTCCACGGGAGGGCCACCAAGTAGATGAGAATAAAGGAGCACATCTCCTATGAAAACAGACTGGGAGATCGGTGGTTGCTTGGGCTGAAAAAAAAAAAGCTCTGAAGAGACCTTATAGCACCTTCCTGTACCTAAAAGGGGCCTATGAGAGAACAGTGGAGAGATTTTGGACAAAGTTATGTAGTGACAGGACAAGTAGTAATGTATTTAAACTGAAAGAGGGTAGGTTTGCATTAAACAGTAAGAAGAAATTCTTCATCATGAGGATGGTGAGCCACTGACACAGGTTTCCCAGAGAAGCTATAGATGCTCCATTCCTGGAAGTGTTCAAGGTCAGGTTGGATGGGACATTGAGCTACCTGGTCTAGTGTAAGTTGATACTCTCCATGGCAGGGGTATTGTAACGAGGTTATCTTTAAGATTAAGTCCAACTCAAACCATTCTATAATTCTGTGATAACTGGGAGATTTATTAGTTTGCAGCATGTCCAGTCACACATTATTTTCCTCTCATTCAAATATTTAAAGTGCAAAAGTTTTTTTTTTTTTTTTTAATGAACAAACACTTGAGAATGTAGGCTGTGAAATTTAAGTTTTAGTGCCCATTGAAGTTAAGCCAGATAACTATGTGAAAGTAATTTACATGAGTTTGATTTTGCCACTTCAAGATAAAGTGATAAAAGAAATGCCCAATTCTTTCTCATGTTTATGGAAGCAAATAACACCAATGATTCAACCAACTCAGTGAATGTATAAATTAAAATGGTTTTCTCACACATAGAAATCTACATAAACCAAACATTCCATATTCATTCATCACCTATTTTACAGTGTAAGTACTCCTTAGATATCACATGTCCAAAGGACAACACTAAAATTCAAAGAGCAAAAGACTGAAAAGGCAGTATTTTTCTTTCAGAATATTTCAAATAGTAAGTGTGGTCTTTATTTTTTCCTGAAACTACTGAGATTAAGCATGATGAACGCATTCTAGTTACCCAGGTTTTGTTCAACTAAAAGTGCACCCAGCACTTCCTCAGCTGGAGACCATTTTTCAAACTATTCATACCAGGGCTGGATGCTTAAAGTGCAAACACAAGAACTTGAGCAGGTTCTTGAGCAGATCTGAGCCCTGTGATTAAAGGAATCTCCAAATCAGTGTCAGTGTTAGGCAAGTATTTCCAGTGTTCCTGAGTTTGTAAGTCTTTGAGAACTTACTCTCTTACCTCACAGTCTACTGGTCTCATCTTGACTCTGTGAGCACCATCTCCTTCCAGACCTTGCTGGGTTTCTGTTGTCACACTGAAGCGCTAATTTGAGAATGAAAACTATGATCTGGCTCATCATTCTTGAAAGATTACCAACACCCTCTCTTCAGTAATTACGAGCTCCATGTCCTAGGGAAAGCATCACAAAGAACAAAATTCCCCTCACATCAACACCAGACATCTCTGTTCACTGGGGACGCATTTTGATGGCAAGGAATGTTTTAAGAGCAGACTATGCAACATCAACCTGTACTACCTGTATGGTATGGGAATAAGTGGTCTCACTGGGCTGTTCTCAACTTAGTTGTAGGTTGTATTTGTGAACCTAAGTATCTCCTGTAATTTCTCATCACTTCAGTTTCCCTAGGGTAGAATGGGTAGAATTCATTAGCATTTGAAAAGCCATCTGAGGTCTTGAGATGGAAAGTGATGCATAAGTGCAGATCAAAGAGAGCTGTGCCCATATACTGATAAAAAGGAAAACACCACAACTCAAGCTATAGCTGTTAGTACACCATTAACTTAACCTCAGTAAAATTTATCCAGATGAGTGGAGGCTGCAAAGGATGCCCAAGGACATGGGTAAGCTCTTAAGGATCTGAGGGGTGTCTTCAAAGTCTCCTCATGTATCCTCTCACTTTAGTGGGAATTATCAGTGTTTATAACCTGACAGGACTGGTTTGTAGACACACAATATTCTTGTAATTTTGCTTAACATCTGTTTAAACAAAGCATTAACACAAAAAGATCCCTGATACAGAAGGAATAGATCAGAAGTACTTTTATCTGGAAGAAACTAGTTGAAAGGAAGAGTGGCTGATGAAACCACTTTTTTTGAGGTAGTTGGTAATTTATGGAATGAGAGATATACTAACATAAAGAGCATCACAAACATGCCTAGACTAAATACAGGTATAATAATATAATATATTCTTCTCTTTTAAGCTCTTATGCAAACAGATATATAAGGAAACATACTCTTAAAAAATCACCAGAAAAATCTGCTTCTCCATTACCCTTTTCAGGCACATACACCATGAGTTCTTCCCTCACAAGGGAGAAGACAGGAAGAAAAGGTCAAAATGGTTAACAGAATATAGTCCTTTTCTGAGCTGAGTCTTAAAAACCTGCTATTTTTAGGTTTCCCACAGCAAAGGACATATCCTTTGTCCTGTGAAACTGATCATTGTTTAAAAGGAAACTTAAACTGACTGTGACTCTGTTCTTCTCAAGAAGTAGCATTGGTCTGAAAACCTCAGGTATTTAAAGCTGTGTGTTATTTCATTCTTCTTTAATGTTGTAAGAAAATTGCAGTGATGTACCCTCACACCTTCTTTATCCACAGGGTGAATTTATGAAAAAGAGCTGTGATCAAAGTAACTGATTAATGTGGCTTATAAGGCAATGCTGTGACTTATCCTGCATGTGTCCAACCACAATTATTTTTATCTCAATTTTGCCATCAAACACCATTATTTCTGCATGCAGCAGAATTACTCTAATTATCTGGGGTTTCTTTCTTTTCTTTTTAAATTTTTTTAGTTAGCCCAAGAGCCCCAAGTGCTTCAACAGCTATAAATCAGCAAATAGAAATGCTGCAGACTAGCCCTGAAAGCTCACAGATGTTCTTGTACACAAACCTACCCACAACAACCTTGTCTCCCCGCCTGCCCTCACTCTGCCTTTTGCCTTCTGCAGCTGCCTAGGCAATACACACACCAGAGAATACGCCTGGAGTTCTGGCCAAACAGAGGCCATTTGGATGGAGCCTGTTTGAGAGCAGATGGTCTATAAATGAGAAAGCTGCAGCTCAGATGGTCCAGGATTGTCCATTAATACTTGTCACTGAGAGATGGACAAGACGTTGTTTTTATAAAGTAAATCAGAGATTTTCCTTGTGACATCATGATGTTAAGCTTGGCATGTTTCCAGGAAAACACTGCTAGAGAAAGTGAAAAAATGCTCAGATGACTTGGAAACACCCTCTAAGCAGTTGGAAACACTCTTCCTAAAGAGCAGGAAAGGTCCCAAGCTTCAAGGTCCCTATTCCATGCACAGTAACTTCTCTTTTCATTTCCCTAGAACTAGAGGCCTCCCTGATTTTTCTTCTGTTTGTATCTGTTGCAGTTCCATTAAGCCACCTGTATCTCCACTGAATATATATGCTCTCCCTTCCCACTTGTCTCTTGTTAACCTCTGCTTCTCACTCTCCTAAATACCTTTCCATTAGTGCTTGCTTTTCTTCTGTATTCTACCTGTTAATATTCTCTCCTGCTTGATGTAAGACTATTGTTTCCTGTCTCTAGCTAGAAACTGTACCCCCTTTCCCATTGCTACAACATTGTTTCTGCTAGTGCAACCAGGAGAAACATTCTCGTCCTACATCTGTTGGTAGGTACTGCTTTTGCCTGCTCTCAGATGTCCCATTGCCTTCCTGCCTGGATGCTGGCAGCTGGGTAGATTGCTGATGACTCTTTGGCAAGCATTTCATGTGAACTAAAAGTCTCATATATATATATGCCAGCGCATTCCTGACATCAGGACTGAATAAGTAGACAGAATTTTATATACCAGACAACATGTAATGGAATGACTTTTAAGTGCCTTTGTCCAATATTGTGTTGTTGGAAACTTCTCAGCTGCCATGTATTTCTGAGGACCTCTAAACTGTTTACTCCTTCAGGTGTTCCAGACGAAGATCTGCAGATTCAGACCTCATTACTATTTAAATCCAGTTTTGAGTTCTGAGCAATTCCACATTCATATAAACACAAGCTTCCTATCCCAAAAAATATAGAGGCATGTGACCCTTTCTTTTGATTTGCTCAAAGTGTTTTCAGAATTAATCCATAAAATAAGACTAACCACAATCTGGGAGGTCTGGGTTTAGTTCTGTCTTCTGAGGAATTCATGTCAATGTTTCCTGTATCTTAGAAATGAGTCCAAGAACCAGATGATAGACCAGAGATGCCAGCCAGAGCTAGTGGAAGGTGATGGTATGTGAGACTTAGTGATAGAATCTGGCAGCTTCAGAAAGAGTCAAGGACATGCACACTTTCATATTTTTATCTGAATACTTAATAATTTTATGGCTAAAAAATTTAAGTACCAGTGAGGATTCCCAGAAATGGGGATTCCAAGTAGTTTTCCCTGTTGCTTGTGCCCCTCTGCAATAATACTTTGAATACACAAAGTTAAAAATATGTTGGTGCTAATAAAACTGCCTTCCTGGAGATGTCTTTGATTCTCATTCTCCCCAAGTCCAGAAGTTAAGTAAAACTTGTAGATATATTGAAAAATTGATGAGGACTGATGGTTTGCATACAAGGACCCTCATGCAGTCCTTTGCTCACTATTGTATTTATACAGTATTTACACAGCATTTACTGTATTTACAGTGTATGTATAAAACAAAGGGTCCCTCTGTTTTGGCAGTATTTTATAGTGAGCCAGCTTATCTGTAACTTTTCCCTCTGCTTTCCCCCTCATTGTTCCAGATTTGCCTTGTAACACTGTTCCCCAGACTACCATTGGTGGGGGCTAGGGTATATCAATCACAAATTGGTGAAGGACAGAGATTCTGTGCCTAAGTAAACAATCCTTATAACCACAGTGGGTAATTTTCTTGTGCTTTACAAAACAGTCAAATTTGTCTTTTAGCCATACCATAGAACAGTTTTAAATAACCATGCAATAGAGAGAATAAACAGAAAGTAAAAGAGAGAAGTTGGGATACTTTTTGTTATATGGCTTTTGTGCTACATATTTTGTGCCCAGTATGATGGTTAAACTTGAAAACACACCAAGGTCAAGTCTGAAATTCAGACTAGAGATGAACTCGTTTTTGTCACAATCAATTTGTAGCAACAGCAGTTTTATCAGCAGGGTGTAGCAACTATGGCAGAGGACTGTCAAACTGCCAGCTGAGTCCTGGGGAAGCCTGTTATCAGATAGGGTGATGATAATTACTACAGTCCCATCACCTTAGCTTTGCTGAAATATTCTTGTAGAAATGTGAGAACATAACTGATAAACTCAATATAGAGAACAAAAGGACTCGTCTTTACGACTGTACATTAGCTATAGACCCTCAGTCTTCTTCCTCAGCTTAATGAGTAAAAATGACTGAAAAGAGATGGGCAAAAAGGTGAAGGCAATGAAGAAAAACCTTGAGCCTTCCTTCAGTATTAAAGACTGAAAACTCAGTGGTAAAATCCCGTACATACTGCACAGATCCCAACACAAACAGCAAAAAGGATTATTTTTTAATGCTGATAAAGTTGAATCAGTTATAATGTAGTTGCCAAAGACACTGAGTAGTACTTATAAAAATGTAAAGAAAAAAATCTGAGAGGAAGGTAGAGGAAGAAGTGTGCAAACCACAGAAATTGAGAAAATGGTGCCCAAAACATAACAGCCAAAAATAAAAAATACTAGATGAGTGAGTAAAAGATATAGACATGAAATAACAGAAGGGCTGGCCCAGCAGATAAGGCATAAGTTCTGTATTCACAATGGCTTGCTGTGACCACACACGTGCTGCCCACAGAAAGTTCATTCCAAGGTCCTGACCAGGGTCATTTCCTTGTGATTGCACAATGGGCAGAAATATTTCATTTTCTGGTATTCTTTTGGCAAGCAGCTTTCTTCATAGCAGCTCTGAAAATATGATACAGCAAGGAATGTACATATCAGATGCCTTAAGAAGAGTACTGAGCATCATGTACTTAACGCATCATTCTTTTCCTTTAGGTTTCTGTATTGCATACAACCTAGGGGAAAGAGGAAATGGGGGGGGAGAAAAATTTTACTTTTTTTCTATTTCTGTAAGATATCTCTAAGATTTCTCTATATATCTCCAAATGTCACTGTCTGAAATATATGTACCAATCTGCAAATAATTTGTCAATAATTGTATGTTGAAGTCACCAATTATCTTATCTTGCATGATGTCACAGATGCAGATGGAAGAGGATCTCAGTGATTAGCATGAATTTTTACTCCATCAGTTGTGAAGATTTCTCATTTTAAATTAAAGGCAATTTGTAACAGAGGCTTCTGAAATATTCTTTTCCTTTTTTTTTTTTTTTTTTTTTTAAATTTTTTTTTAAATTACATTACTTGTTGCTAACAGAGATGTTTCATTCAATAAAAGCAAGACAATTTATTCTGAGTCTTCACTCAAGACCACATAATTTTCTAATATTAGACCATGATTTCAGGTCAGTATAAACAAAAACGATGAACCTTAATGTAGCCTCCAGTCTTCCTTCTCTTTCTTCAGTATGTATTTCTCTAATTATTTCTTATGGTTTTAGTGTGACCATTTTGCTTTGATTATCTGCCCTTTGATGTAACTTGTCTTTATCTCCCTCAGACACTTCCTGTGCTGCAAAGATATATAGCTCTTTCTGGATAGTCAATTTACTGCCATTACAGTAAACACATCAATCTTCCAGCATTAAATCCCGCAGCTAAATTGCAGGTCTTGTCAGAGATGTTGAAATTTTGTTACTGATGCAACAAAAGGGAGGATCAGGCTTTACTTGGTGATTTCTCCCTCTGCCATTCTTTAGTTTAAAGTTCCTGTGTTTGCCAGGTAGGTTAAAGGTCATTAAAACAATGGAAAAGATATGCTGTTCCAGCCTTCCCACGCAGCATTGCTAGTATGTGGGCAAGGAAGGGCATGTATGTCAGTGTTCTCATTCTTCCTTATATCGTAAAGATTAAGAAGCATAAGCAATTGTCTTCTTTTTCTTCTGACTGTTAAATCTGTCTGATTGCCCTCTTGAAAAGAAGCATTTCCATTGAAATTCGTTGTACCAGTCATAAATAGCACAGAAATACAGTTATCATAAAAAAAGGCATTTTTGTGTGTGTTTCTCAAATGGCCCATTATTTAAATTATAAAAGTGAGTTCAGGAAGTTTATTTCTAGTCAAGCATGTTTTTCAGTTTGAGGGTTTTTTGGGTCTTTTAAAAAAATTATTTGATGTTGTAAGACATTTGAAGGTATAGGGTTTGAAGGAATATGACTGAGGAAAAGTGTTTCAGAATGTATTAACCATTCGAACCCCTCCCTCTGCCCCAAACCAGGACAAAATGTTAGGTAATGAGAGGATCAGAAACTGATAATCACAGAAAAATACAAAAGGATCATGTGACCTAAACGATAATAGTTTTTTAAATGGATTTCTGTTAGCAATGCCAAAAATATGGGCAGAAACAGGAAGAAAAGTCCAGTTCACCTCATATAGGCAGAAATGCATCCATACTAGCCCTCAGAGTATGCACAGCTTTTAAACATCAGTTGAGGTCAGAATCCTTCCTTGATCTTGTGCTCAGTTGCCCCTCAGGACAGAGAGAGTGGAAAAAGAGGGAAAAAGACCACATGGAGTGCACAAGTACCTCCCTGAACAGCTGAAAAGAGACCACACCCACTATTGTTACCCACGGTGAACACCATGGGTAAGAGCTGACTGTGGAAGATCACAGCTCTTTTTTCCACAGTTCCCATGTTCTGTATCATACTAGCCTTCATAAGCAAGACATATGACAGTAAGCCAAAATCTCTTTTTTACTTCCTACTGTCTAAAAAAAGAGCTTTTCCATTTGTAAGAAGTTACAGGAACAGCAATACAGTTTCACCAAAGATAGGCTGGCTTCTGAATTAAGGGAGTAAGAGAGAAAACGTGGCCTTGCTTGAGAGGAGCAAAGCATCTGTCTGAGCAGAAGACTGACAAGAAGTCTATTTAGACTTTACCAAAACCCTGGGTATTGATGGCTACAACATGCCTGTCAAGCTCTTCATTTTAACCCACCTCCACACATGAAGACTGACCTCTCAATTTAGTGACAAAAAATATTGCATAGTAGCATCAAAACAATGTGCTGTCAAGTGTCCCAGTGAATTAAATCCAATGTTTCCAGTTCCCCTGGCAACCTAATCCTACTGTGTGTGGGTATTTCAGCTCCTTCCACACTGCTAAATAAAACAAGGGCAAGGAACAAGCTTGTGCACTGGCCTGGTGATCATCTGCACTCATTAATTGCTGGGATGCTTCCAGGTTGCTTTGGTCTATGCTAATTCCTTGGGAAGAGGTGTCTAAGCCTGGCTAGAGGGATAGCCCATGCAGGGATCAATTCCAGTAGGCAGTATTAGACACCATGGCACCAGGTTTTGTTCCCTCCAGCCTCAACAGTCTTCCAACGTTATTCTAGCTTTGCATATCCAAAAAATCGTCATGATTTACCCTAGAGCAAGCAATGTAGGCAAGCATGTATGAAAACATAGATCCCATGTATGAAAACATCATCATTTCATGTGTTCAACTTGGTATATTTTGAGACCCCAGAAAAATGTCCAGCTTTATTTCACATGCTTTGTAGTGAAAAAATAAAAATAAAATCACAGAAAATTGTTATGTTTTAGTCCTAGAAGGTACCTTTCAAGGTTTGTAGGCAGCCAAACATTATGTATCATAGTTGTGGCTAGGCTGGGCTACCCACTCTGAGGGTCAGAAAATTACTTCTTTCTCATTTAGCAATAGTGACACAGGGATTGTGTCTCTCAGTGGTTCTAGAGGGCATTGTAGTAACAAACAGGCTAAACCACAGCTAAATTTTGACATAAAGAAAAACAGGGATAGGGTTCCTCTTCTTTTCCATTATGCCACAGGAGCACAACATGATCTTATCTACAAAACACTGAGGAGCTCAAGAGAAGGAAAAATCCAGTGCTGTCTGTCATTGCTCCACAGGCACCTGCAGGCACCTGCAGGCCTGTCAGTGCACTGACAGCTCACTAACTTTTGTTTGAACAGATGGAGTAAGCAACAAAGATGAACATGTTCCTCTAGCAATCCTTCAAGCACTATGACCTGTCATTCTAGCTGGAACAAAGATGGTCTTAACTTAAAATGAGGTGTGACTATATGGAAAAGAAAAATGAACGCTCACAACACATATATGGAAAATATAAATTACCTGAGCTGCCCCTGCATCCCTATATCTCAAAGCCAGTGCATCCCCAGACTTCTCTGTACAGCCCTGCATTTCATTTACCCCAAAACCTCAGGCTCCTGTCAGAGACACACAAATTTTAATTACTTTTTAAAAAATTTGCCTTGTATATGGAGTGGTACCAAAAATTATTCAAGTAAATTCCAGCAAGAGTTAATTTTCCCTAGAAGTCTGATTTGGCTGAAACTCAGGATATGAGAACAGAAATCATAGCTCTCGGCACCCAGGCTGCATTATCATAACACAGATCTAACTAAACCCATGCAGCCCTCCTTGTGTGTTCTCTACCACACAGTGCTGAGTCCTCACATGGCTGTTATTATCAATGGTCTTCTTATTCTGACTTTCAGCTGCATCTCAGTAAGACTGAGCTTAAGGGTCACAATTAGACTTGGGAACCAGTAGGCTGGGACATACATAAAACTCCCCACACATAGATAAATCCCTTGGCTCCTGTCCAAAAAGCTTGTCATTATAATTAAGATTTGTATTATAAAGGCAGTAAGAGGTGCCAAAAGGAATTGAGACCCATTATGTCATAAGTACATCTACTGCATAAATACATAATAAAAAGCAGTTCTCGCCTTGAAGAATCTACATTTGCGACCTTCAAGCAACTGCTAAACCTGAAAGTGCAAGTTTAGCATCAAAGTTTGGGACACACCCAGTTTGGGCAGGAGATCAGTGTCTTTGCTATCAGCTGCATTACTTACCCTTGCCTCCACACAGGGCTGAATCATGCTTAATTAAAAAATGCATTCTGTTTGACAGACAGCAAAACGACAGGAATAAGAAAAGACTGTGGATACCTGTTCCTATCAGATAATCTGCAAAGGGTGGCCAAGGGCACAAGGCAATCGTTTCTTCATGGGCTCTCTTTCAAGCTCTTCTCATTGGAGAATTTCCACCCTCTGTCATCTGTAAAAATGTTTTAGTTCCTATTTCTTTCATAGCAACCATTACCCTCTTGTCCCTGTAAAATCACCCCTTACCTGAAGAATTTCCACACTTTTTTTTTATTATGTAGAGATTGTGCTGAAGTGGCAGGAAGGTGGGAATTTGATTTGTTACATAAGTTTAATGAGATCTATTGTAATGTCTTTAAGGCTTTTGAGATACCACCAAGAGCTGACCATTGTTTGAGCTTTCAGTCTGTTTTTTTCTTGTCCCTCCTCAAGTCAACAGTTTTTAACAAATAGCAAGCCATCAGAATCTAGATATCTAGGCATTCAAAGAATATATGAGCCTGTAAGTAGAGGAAAAGTGGTTTTCTGACTTCATGTCTCCTGGTTAGGACAAAAGTTAATGATCTTGTTTCTCACAGGGGTAATAACAGAGAATTGCTCTTAAATCTTGTTTCCTTAGAGGGTCTGTGGAGGTACCCAGCCACAGAGGGAGTGAAAGGTAAATGGACTGTGTCAGTAGGGTTGTGACTTTACTCTTTCTGGAGGATAAATAGACTTCATTAGTCTTTTTTAAATGATCTTTGGAGGACTTTTGCTTAATCTTATATGCTATATAAGTGTCCATGGCAGCACTGTACATACTGCTTCCCCTCAATATGCTTACCTGATTTTACAGTTGAAGAAGTTACCTGTATTGGTCCCAATATCTTTGATGTTCTCATGCCTAAAAACCTTGAAGCTGAACACTGCCTTCAATGAGCACTATAAAGCCCAGGTATACAGCAGAAACATGAAGACCAGGCTCAGCAGCAAAATAACTGGCTCCCTGCACTAATACCTTTAAAGTATTAAGTCAAGTTGAAGCTCAGTAGTTAGACTCTACAAAAAATGGCCTTGCTCCTCATTGCAATACCAACTTTATTGACTTTCTCTCTGGTGTAGAATGAGCAACTCTGGGTCATGTACCCTCACTCCTTTTCCCATAGGATAAGGGTCAGAATTCAGAAAATTCAGCATATTTCAAGGAGTTGACTCAAAGGAGCTGATGGCAAAAGCATAAGAGAGATTCCTGTACTCACTCTCATCAAGGCACAGGAAGAGTAGCATTTTTCTTCCTTCTAAAATTCATACTGATTGTAGGGTTTAGCCTGTCTCCAGCAGTCTTCTGAAAATGTTTCCCTCTACATTCATGTGCATGAACAGAGATCCCAACCCTGCTCTTCTGATGGATTAATGAGTTTTTTTTCCCTGCAGGTTACAGGGTATCTTTGACCAATGGTTTATGTTCAACTTGGTATATTTTATCATTCAACATCATTTTGTATAGAATATTTGGTTATTCTTTGAGTTATAGGAAGGCACATCCTTTTACATTGTAAAAAGGATACTTGTACAGAAAGTGCAGATTCCTGTGCTTGACAGGCTAATGATGGGGAAAAAATACAAACTAGAAGATCGGAAATTTAAGGAAAAGCTCAACCAATGTACTGGTAATGGCTGAGTCTGGTTATTATTGCTCATTTTTACCTAGACAGTTCAGGAATTATGATTTTAATTCAGAATTTGGTGATAATTTCCAGAAATACAACAAAAAATACCGAAATAGGTAGAGAAGGAAACTTAAATACCCCGTCCTTTCAAAACAGTTGTAATTCCTCACCATGACAATGTATTTCCATCTCCTATATCAGCTGACAGAAGACTAGAAAATTCAGAATTCATCTTTAGATATCTCCATGATTTCATTCACTTAGCCTTAAGTCACTCCATGCAAAGCACTCAGACCTTTGGTGCTAGTCCAGTTAAAAGATTTAGTCATGGCTTGGGTTAAGGACTGTTGTCTACAATTCCAGCTAACCTGCCCAACGTAATTCAAGACGGTGGGTCATACTCACTGAGGCGCTTCAGAACATCCTGGATTTTTAAAAACAGACCAAGTAATCTGAGCACTCTGCTGAAAACAGAATTTCCCAGGTCGTGAGTGATAAAACAAACTGTATTTGATAGAGTGTGTCACAGTATTTACAATATTACTAAGATCCTAAGTTTCCTGATGGTATGGAAAGCATTTATAGTGGAAAAAAATACAATGAAATAGGACATTTGATCTTTCTTCCAGAAACCTGATATTCACCAATACATTTTAAAAAATCTATTAATTGCAAAGAAACTTGTAATATACTAAATTTTTTGTCTGCTGCCAGCACCTCAATTATGTTATTCAGTCTCTAATTTGCCTGCAGCCACAGGCATGTCAATACTACACACTGAAGAAAAAACCAAATTAATGTCTTATTTCTTATTAAATTTGCAACTGTAGCCGCACCCATTTCACACCTGAATTTCTCATCCTCCAGGCAGATTTCATTTACTTACTTTCAAGTAAGATGTACTATGTAAGAATCTGTTTTATCATTTAGTCTCTTGAGCATGGTCTCTCCTTCTTCTTTAAAAACAAATGTATTTGGGTGGTCAATGGAGGATCATCAGAGTATAAAACATTATCTCCTCCAGAGTTAAAATCATAAGAATCTGGTGTATGATATAAAGCTTAGGTTGCAGAGTCTCTTTTTTCCTACAATGAGAATCCAGGAGTTCAACAGATTGACATATTTTCTTATCATGTCCATGTAAAAGTGAAAGGAACTGATTTGTCTTTTTTATTACTTAACTTTTTGACATACTCTGTAGTTAGAGAAGTTCACGCAACTGAACTTCCTTCTCTTTTGATGCATATAGGTGAGACCTGACTCACCTGATATTACAATTTATTTATATGGTGAGACATTTTATTTCATAGAAGAAAAGCAATGGTAGGAGAAAAGACAGAAAGAAACTTCTTGCGTAAGAATAGATGTGGTTGACAATTACATATTTTATTGATGGGATACAGGATTTTCTACGTCTTCTTCAGATATTCACTATGAGATAAGAGAATCTTAACAAGAGACACTGCAGAAGTTTCCTGCTTTCTAGAACATCCTGGCCAGCTGGCTGGAACACTGGCCTTACTGATTGAACCTGTACATTTACAGCCCCTCAGACAGAAGGTGGTTGCAAATTCTAGTCTCAAACCACCCACCTGAATTTGCTGACCACCTGGTTACTGGATGGGGATGCAAAGAGAATAACTGCTCCTTCCACTGCTTGTGCAGGACCTGACCAGAGAGAGCTCTTCAGAATAAAACACATGACTTGGCCATGCAAGTGGATAAGTTGAAGACCATGCAGTCTGTCAGTCTCAACAAAGCTCAGGTGCCTACAGTCTCAGTATTGCCAAAAAGACCATTCTCACAGAAGCTCTTGTATGTGTAGGGGTGCTACTGATGAAACTTTGAATGCTTTATACTTTGGGCATCTTTAGTGACAGATGGCATTTTAGTAGAGGTTTTCGAGATGAAATCACTAAGTTGAAGAATTTGCACACACAACAAATCACTTCAGTTGACTCACTAATTGATAGGAGATGTGGACCTGCTGGAAGGTAGGCTGCTTTTTCCCCATTGTGAGAAGCACTGATCATCCTCAGGTAAGGAGAATAGTCAGCACATGCAAAATAGTCAGGAATCTTGGATAAGGAGATTGAATAAGACTATAGATTGTGGGACCCCCCCACATATCACAGGAAAGCTACTGTGCCTGTAACTTGGTCTCTCCCATTGAACTAATAATTTCTGTAAGTCTTTTGAAGGGCTGTACACTGAGGCAACGTAGCTCTCTCAGATATTTTTCAAATATATTGATGTTTAGAAGAGTCATCACTTTTCCAAGATGATGTAATATTTTTGTGACCTATATCACTGTTGCATGAGAACCAGTTTCTTATACAAAATAAAATGCGTTTCTGCAAACCTGTGAGATCCTCAATACACAGGACAGAATGAGAGATCAAAAAGTAAGTTGGAATCTGCAGACCTTTTTCTTTAGACACTTTGTATGGCTTTAATCAAATATTTCTAGCCTTTGAATCAAATTTGCTACTGTCATGATAATTGGAACTAAGACTACTTCATGCCATTAGAGATTTTGGTCTTATGTCACTTTCATGCTGTAATGAAAATGATAGTTGGTTGTCACTGTGAGAGTTGGCGTGAAAGTTTTGAGAGTTAGTTCTTATTTGCAAAATGCTGCCTAAATGCTAAGTGATAATGGAAGTTACCACAGTCTGACTAGTCTCTTTACATCACTGTCATATTTTTAGTTATTCTTCAGTGTTCTCATGCTTCCTTTTCCTTTTCCTGAGATGTCATCATAAAACAACCATTTAAAGCCAACAGACTGCTCACAGATCCTGATCAAGCATAACAAATGCAAGTATAGTTCAGGTGTCTGCTTTTCCCATTTGCTTTTAAGATTATCTCCATTCGATATATGCTGGTCTCTTTTAGTCTGTGTGGTGTGTAGTATTTTAAAGAATAAACCGAAGGACATTGCCTGAGCTGGTAGGAGGGAATGGAGGAAATCCTATACTGGAAGAACAATTACAGGAAGGTGACACAGTCATTAAGAAGTTTAGAAGAATCAACAGAGATGAAAGTGGTTTTGGTATGGTGCCAAGTTAGAGAAGGAAATTACTTGTACATAGGGATAGATTTAAAAAAAAAAAAAAAAGTTAAAAAAAATCTCAGAAATGGTTCTGGTAACATTTAGCTGAAAACAATCTTGCAACTTTGAGACAGTCTGTTGTCTACTCTCCTAATTTAAAAGAGGCAAAGAAATGTCTTAAGTCACATCATTCTGGGGAGGGATTCCCTCAAAACTGGGGATACTCACAGGAAAAGACCTGTCAAAAACTTGTACTTGTGCTTCTTCATATGTCCTGAATATGAAAATGAATATAACTGAACTGCATTGTACTTGGACTCTATCCAAATGGCACATTAGGATCTTTTAATTTTCTGGCACAATTTCATGGTGCCAGAAAATCTTACCCATAATCTGCACTGGTCTGAGAAATGGAGAGGCACATGTGGCTTTGCTCCTCACCTTCAGAAGTTTTGTAAGCAGTGGTTCTTCTTCCTAGATTCCTAAATTTTGTTCAGTAAAAAGACCTTGAATTTGCATAATCTTCATGCTCATGAGGCATATTCACATCCCATGGCTGATGGCACTACTGCTCAAAAAGTTCATGTTCCATCATCAAAGAAGAATTTATTATATTCTGCCAACTTGGGACCTGCACATGAGACAAGCCTGCATTTGCTATCTCTCTACAGAATACCTGACTATACAGAGAACAGGATGGACAAGTATACAAATAGAAATCAGAAAGCACAAGGCTGTGGTACTCTGGCAAGTAGACTACCCTTATGAACTGCCCTCATGAGGACTGGAAAAGTCTTTTTTGCAGGAAAAAGAAATAAGAAACAAAAAGTGTTGAGACTGAGGACTTCATCTAATCTTGTAAGGCAGTAGGGGAAGTGAAAGGGAGTGATGGGATGATGGGCTGATCAGGAGAGGAGATAGGAGTAACAGTACCTGGGTTTTTATTAACACAAAATTAGAAAACAGTGTATGGAAAACTGGTGGGTTAATATGTGGAGAGGCTGGGATTCCAGCAAGAGCTGGGATGTGGTACAACCCATGGATGAGCTGGTCTAGAAAGCTGAAAGCTTCCTTCTGAGGAGGAAGCAAGCAAAAAAGTAGAACAGGTTCTGGGCAGTGAGATTAAACAAGTTCAAAAAGATTGCTGTGACAGAAGTGATGTTGCTGAAGAGACTAAGCCAAAAGATGGTGTGAGAAAAAGGGTGGAGAAAGGGTTGGACTGAGAAGGGAAAGAGAAGTGTGAAAATGGGCAAAAGAGTCAGTCCTAGTTAAAAATCATTCTGTTCTATAATCTTCTGTGGAGCCTTACCGCTCTCAGCCCTGCTATCAGAAAACACCTGGGATCCACAAGTAAAATGTCAGCCTTGTAGTGTCATTAGTCATGTCTGCTTTGGAGGACCCATGTATTAAATAATAGGAATTAAGATTTAAGATACCATTGATTCCCAAATGCTCAAAAAGGAATCCACTTTTGGCTTGATGACAGGAGAAGACAAAAAATGTCTAATCACTATTAAAACAAAAGTCACTTTGTCATTTATATTCAAATTTCACCATCTTTTAACTTCCAGTCATAAGTACTTGTAATCTCTCTTTTAAGATAGAAATCCTTCCCACTTTATTGTTTCTCATAGCTAGATCATTTAAATTCTAAAAAAATCATGGTTTGATTAGTTTGATTTGTTTGGTAATATTTAAAGGCTAAACAGATTGAGCCACTTAGGTTTCTCACAGTTTTCAGATGGCAAGTGATTTTTGTTGCTATCATTTACACAAAGCCCTTCTCTCTTTGGTGATAGCAGTTAGAATTGCCTGTCATGCTTTATTGAACTAATCCAGTTATTTGGCTGATTAGGAAACTGATATCTTAGATAAATTCACACCATTATTAAGTAATTATTTAAAACATTTAGGAGATCATTCAGCTAACACCAGTAGTGTTAGGCCTTTACTGGTAGGTCTCTTATAATTTGCCAATGTAAATTGAGTCCAAGGGTTCATAAAGAAATAACAGACCTGCATATGAATTCTGAATTCATGACTCTATTCTTCTGCAGATGTCCATGAACATGACATTGATACTTTCATTTGATCCTAAAATAAGCATCAGACTTCTAGTGCATGACCATGCCTAGGTATCACACAGCTTCAGTAATACTCTCTAGCACATTTACATACCTGTATATTTAGCAGAATGTTGGTTCATTTTTTCTGAAAGTAGCAATAATAATTCTTATGAGAGTTTTATCAGGAGTTCTGTTTTCGATTTCATAATATTATGTCTGCCATTTAATTATAGTACTCTATATGGTTACATAATTATGCAATTCATCTAGAGTTATAGCATGACCTTTATAGATAAATGGTCAGTAATGACTAAGATCATTATATAGACCCAGTTCCTCAGTTCATTATATGAAACAATTCACCTCGGGATGATCTTATCTTCTCCCTCACGAGAAAGCCACTTTGTCTGGCATTTCTCAGGGACAGGCAAGGGACCTAGTCATACATATGTCATTCATACTGAAAACTGTACATTTCTTACCTTTGATGCATGAAAAAGGTCATGTCAGTCATTGAGAATTTTCTGTTTCTTCTCTATGAATGTATTTTAGGAACTATCAATGTCACCATTAAACTCAGTGCTATATGTTTATGCACCTTTTCCACATTTTTTGATTTATGGTATAATCACAAGTTAATTGTACATTGTCTTAGTCCACATGGCTAACTTTTAATGTAGAAGTTAAGGTTTCCCGGTCTCCTGCTTAACCATACTGGAGTCAATTCAGCAATGTTTGTGGCGTTTTCTGTTTTACCCTTTTTTAAAATTAGTAAAATGTACAATTTCCATGCTCTCACACTATCATAATACTTTTACTGAGTATTGATTAAGAAGTTCCAGACGTGTGTATCATGCCGTTGACCCACAGTCCTCACCCCGTGAGTTTATTTTAAAAGGGCTTGAGATACTATTTTACTCCGAGGTGGATGTATGGGAGAAACACTACAATGGTTTCAGGAGGTTAAAAAACAAGCTTTTCTGGCAAATTTTAGAAAATCAGTAATCTGGCATAATTTAAAACAAAAGCGCAATCAAAATGAAGCATTTCACAGAGCATTGACTTCACAAACTCTGCCCATACAACCCTGAATTACCTATTTTCAAGAGAAAGAAATGATGAGTAGAAAAGGGAAAGAGACAAAGAGAGAGAGAAAAGCAAGATACAGCTATAGCCTTAGACCCTAACACGGACTCAGCTGGCAAAAAATCCAAGGACAACTGGGACTCGACCATGTGTGGATCAGGGCAATGGGTTTTATCTGTTCTGGCCTCCTGTGGCCACCTTCCCCCCAGCTGGGCCATCTGGTCATCTGGCCACTCTGGGACATTGTGGTAACAGAGGTGGAGTGTGGGGCATGGCTTCAGATGTGCCAGATATGACAGTGATTAACAAGCATTCTGGGTCAGACTAGAGGCTCCAGGGGGGTGGGGTGTGGAACAGTGCATGGAACAGCCCCCCAACACATGCTTCAGTAGTTTTGAGCCAGTAATCATTTTCTCCAATCTGTCACACTTGCCAGTTTAGCAAATAAGATTATACAACCTGTGATGAAAAGTATTACTTTTTGAAGGAAAGCTGGAATTTTTTTGATTTCAAACATTAAGATGCATAAATAAAGTTTATTACTGATTCTTTCTAACAAGACCTTTCCAGTGATACCCGTTGTGTGTTCATTACTTTTGCTTTCTTTCTCTATATAGTTTTTGCTGTTAGAACTGTAAAGCAGAGATTTGTGTATTTCCCTGTAAAACACTCATGTTTGAAAAGGGAAAGCATTTTTTAAACGCCAACATATTATTTCTAAGTAATGTGGTCTGTCATGAATGGTAGTGGATAAATACAGGAGGGTTATCGGTGACTATCATGTGAATAATAAGGCTAGGTCATTTTAATATCCTTCTCTGTGAAACCAGCACACATAATGTCAAGGAATACGTCATTCACCCAAAGGAGTCATTCAAGCACAGGCCAGTAGGGCAACAAAGACTGGTACTATTGAGGAGACAGAAGAGAAAGCCTCAGGCATACCCCAATCATGACACAGTTCAGGAGGCTACGTCTGGGTCAGAGAGCTCTGTGGAGACAACTCTACCCCCTTTGCTCATAAGAAAGTGGCAGGAGTACAAGATATTAGTGAACTCAGGAAAGGCCTGTTGGAAGAAATGTTATTTGGAGTTGGTTAATGGAAGAAGCAGCTGTTAGGGGTTGGGTGGGTGTCTTTCTGCTGGGTGTTGTTATTTTCAGGAGAGAGTTGTATCTCCTCACAAGCCATAGTCTTTCTGAGCAGAGCAAAATGTGGAGTAAACACTGGAGAAAGGTCAAGAGTGTCTGCAGGGAAAGCACTGCACCACCCCTTGGTGTACTCACATCTTCTGGACCCCACCAGCTCCCACAGTATACAGTCTGCTGCCCCTACGAGAAACAGAAGGTGCTAATTGTCTGAGCATGATGTCTGAGATGGCAACAGAGCAAGTGGTGGGTTACCACAGCTGTCCAATAGCCAAGAACTTCAGGTTTGTCTGTCTCTATGGCTTTCTGAAGGAATGTGTCCCACTCTAATCAAGACTGATAACCCTACATCATCTTCTGTCTGTTCTCTCAAGGAACGCCTTAAACTGTAGAAAGCCCTCCTATCAGTCACCTGCTTGCCAGTGATCTTAATATCTTCCCTTAGGGAACAGTCAATTCAAACTTATCTTGCAGTGATTTAAGCATTTTTTTACCTTAGAAGACAGTCCAAACACTGTCCAAACAGTGTCATTGAGTGTGTGCCTTCTTTGGATGGTATCTTGTTGCAGATGAAATGATGACGTTTTCATCAAATATAAGAATAGAGGCAAACTCCCATGGGTTTGGACACTAACTGAGGAAAATACAAAAGCTAATTTCTAGACAGGGTCTGGGTAATAATGTTTTTTAAAACTCAAAAATCATATCTGAATTCTATACATCTCTATTAATTATGGCCAAATGTTGTTTAACCACTAAGTCTTAATTACATGAGATACTCAAATCCCATAGGTGAACAAAACATCTTATGTCTGTGACTAATTTAGGTATCTTCTGCTTTGCAGTATGAGTGATGTGCCATTCAAAGGAAAGAGGTGTCTGGCTATGATGGGGTAAGTCTATCAGTTAATATATTATTAAAGCATGGAACCAGTCCATACTATGATATCTGAGGCTCCTCCACAAGCCTAAGCACTCTAGACAAGCAGTAGTAGAAAGATGAGAGCCTGCAGAATGCAACTGCTCATGTGGCTCAGTCAGCAGCCACATTGGGGTTTCTGGATGAATATCTTGAACCCAAAAGTGCAGGAAGATATTGTAATGCCCATGTCCTTTTACAGAGATAGCTCTATCTCTAATTTAATAGTGTAGAGCTAATACACACTGATATTTTGCAATGATCACTCTTTATTCTCCTTGGAAATTAGAACTTCCTCATTTTCAAAGTCCTGCATAGCTGGAAGAGTATCTAGACTCTTAGAATCAGTGGTTACATATTCTTAAAAAGGAAATTGATTCCACAGATGTAGAAATTGAGTTAAAGGGACACAATCAAGCTTTAAATATTACAGATATTGCAATTAATAAATTTGCAGAAAAACTGATTAGAAGAAAGAACACAAACTATCTCAAATACACATGTATTTTTTGCTAGAAGAATTAAGAGATTTTTACTTTAGTTCTCAGTAATTTATTGAGAAAAGTGCAGTAAATAACTTATTTTACCTAGAAGAGAATTTGGTCTTCCACATATCCAAAATCCCAATGATTGTTCAAAAAATAAACCATCAAAATAAAAGAAGGCTTAAAGTTTTTACCATAACTGTATTTTAAGCCTTTATTCCATTCGGACATCTTAAGTAAGAACTTGTTTGTTATCTATTCCATTAACCAAAGAATCTGCAAATAAACATTTTATTTTGATAAGCTATAAAATAGTTTGTTCCAGCCAGTGTCAGGCACAACAAAGCTATTCATGTGATCACAGAAGAATCAGCCCCAGCGGAAATGAGGGAAAAAAGATTTCCAGTTCACATAAGTCTACTACAGTGGGCTTTGAAATGCCAGGTAACACAGCTCCACTTCCTCGGATATACAAAATAGTCCTAACAACATTGTGCAAGGTAGATAGCTGGAACTCCAGTTCTTTTTACATTTGTATAAATATAAATCAGAATTATAAGCCAAGGGATTTTCAATAAAGGACAATCAGTACTATGCTTCAAGAATGTTCATATAAATACTGAAGATAGTATTATTTTTACATTACCACAGATGAAGTAACTTCTTTTCACAGTAACTGCTTTTCTTTCCTATTAGCAACAACTGTATCTTTTATTTAACAGTAGAACTTAATGTAAAGAATTATGGGCACAGCCCTTGCATTCTGATTAAAACAGTCCATTCAAAGCAGAAAATGTAAAGTTGCCAAAACTATACAAAAGCTGATATTGCAGAATTTCCTCTCTGCTCTCCACAGCTTAAAGGTTAATGTTGTCCTTAAAGAACAAGGTGGGAGAGTCAAAAGTTCATTATTTTCCTCCCTCTGATCTACAGCTGTGACTGACATTGTGCAAAGAACTTAAATCCTTACAAGAGGAAAGATGTTCCATTGAGTCCCTCTGTCCTTTTGACTGAGTTTCCCCACCTCTAATGTAGGGTCTCCACCACTATTTTGTCTAAGTTCTTGGCCACTAAAATGTTAAATATCCAACATAACTTAGGCAAGATTCTTCAGTGCAAAACACTCATATAAATACTCATACTTGATCTAAATTGAGTTCGACTCTGACACCCAAAATCAGGGGCCTAAGGCAAGATTTATAGTACCTAACCCAGATGCTTGAGTTCAGTCTCTTTAGGGACCTTAGAGAGAGAAAGACATATACTGAGCCATTTATGGTGCTGTACTGGGAGATGTGCATTGCAGCACTCTTCCAGGATTTCTCTATGCTTCCTGATTCCAGGAAGCATAGAGAAACTTCCCTCCCACCACAGGCAAAAATGAGCTAGATCTGTATCTGCACTGGGCACATGGAGTGCATCATTGAGATCACGTTAGCACCCGGTACAATCTGAACAAAGTATGGCTAAAATACATGTAGAAAGAAACACATAATCATGAAATGCATTAGAATATTCCCACCAAATTTCAGACTTGGAAATTAGTTTACTTACTGCTATTTCCCTTGCCAAATCTGATGTATTCATTTAAGGAGTTAAACATGAGACTTTGCTCTGCTTTACTAGTAAGGAAGGAAAGAATGTCTCTTTGAAAAAGATTTTCATGCCCTTCTTTCATTCTGTGTTGTACATTTCAGTTGCTGCTGTCATATTTTCCAGCTGTAACATCCACTTGAGTAATTATTGCCAAACAATTAAGAAAACATTTAGAATGGAAAAGTCATTTGTTAGAGTTGCACTCTAAACCAATGGTGTTCTCCTGTGCTTTGGCTGATAACCTTTCTCCTGACAGCTTGCTGGGATCTGATGACTGTTTAGGTTCACTCGTTACTAATTCTTGAGTTGAATTTTCTGTGACCTGACCTTTCCAGTAGTATATTTTCTTGCTGAAACAAACACATTTTGTCAGGGAAGTAGGGGCCTGCTTGACACTCCTTAAAGCACAGAAGAAAAAATTACTCTGTTTAGAGCACAGAAACTTTATCAGTATTTTTCTTCACAGTTTGATAGGTTAACCCATAGGATTTTCTATACTAGGGCTGGATTCTGTACTGTTCCTGATATGTTCTCTGTATATTTATGATACGTGCTAAGCAAACTAATGTTGCTGTAAAAGCAGTCAAAATTACTAATAACAAGATTGTTGGCTTAAACTAGAAAAAGAGTAAAATATGTCACATTTTTTCAGAAATCAGATTATTCAAGTAAACAATTCCACGTGCAGTACATTGGTGTTTAGAAGGCTATATTGAACCTATTGCATATATTTCAAGATAAGCAGTTTTAGAGTAAGGCTATTGCATATTTAAAAAGGTACACATTAAGGTGGATTATCCTGATGATGCTAATAAAAGGTTACAAGCTCAGCTCTTCCTTCTACCCCTCTCTGATGCTGCAAATTTGACAGTGATACTGGGGCTGTCCAGCAACAACAATAAAGACCTGGAAAGGTTGGACAATAATGGAGAATTCAATAATGGACAATTTATATTACATTAGAAATCATCAAACAATGAAAGGTAAAACCGCACGCATTTTATCTATTATTTCCATCTTTAATAAACATGCAATGCTACACAAAGGTCGCTAATATAGACAAGTGCTTAAGGTATTGTATTAATCTTCCTTCCCATTCACCTCATTTTAATATTTCAGTTATACCCTGAGCTGTACACTTTTATCATCATCTTAAAAGCTCTGCAGGACTCCACTGTACTTTACATGCCTACCATCGTCAAGCAACATTCTGCTGTCATTCTGCTCCCTGTTTTTGCACCTCTGTGTTTATTTTACATTCTTGACAGATATTTCTGCTTTTTGTTCATATGACAAAATAATTCTTTTCTTTTGCAAAGAATAACCTTTTAGAATACTCTTGGGAATGTTTCACAGAATTACAGAATATGCTGGACTGAAAAGGACCCACACGGATCATTAAGTTCCAACCCCTGCACAGGACAGCCCAAGTCACACCATGTACTTGAGAGCATTGTCCAAACACTTCTTGAACTCTGTCAGTCTTGGTGCTGTGACCACTTCCTTTGGGAGCCTGTTCCAGTGCCCAATCACCCTCTGGTTGAAGAACCTTTTTCTAAAATCCAACCTAAGCCTCCCCTGACACAACTTCAGGACAATGCTTTGCATCCTGTCACTGGTCAGCACAGAGAAGGGTTTCATGAATGCCTAGCATATATCAAAAGTAAGAATTATTATTTTTTAATCCAAAATAAATATTCTGAAGTTGTGTGCTGTGACTCATGCTGTACACATTTAATAAGAGAGCAAAATAAAATTGGACAAACACAACAGACCAATTTACAAAGGATCCAGAATTTGTTCCACTGCACAACATGGAGAAGTTTACTAGGAGTACACTTTCACCAACAAGATTTGAAATTTTTGAATTTTAATTCAATTTGAAATTTCATGTTGCCAGTTCAAAAGGAAATACACCAAAGAGAATGATCTGAAGAACGTAATGGGCATTCACGGGACTCTAAAATCATATTCCTTATAAAAATGTTTTGAAACATCAAGAAAAAAATCTGCTTTCAGCTGTTTATATTACATGTTCCAATAGTGAACAATCTGTCTCCATTAAAATAATCAGAAAATAATAACGGAATTATTATCAATACATAATACATAATAATAGTTATGACATCATCTGTAATACCAAATTCAGCTTCAGCCATATCTTGTAACAGTAGCTGGCACAGCAGAGTTTGGACTAGGTAATAATTACTGGGAGAAGTAGGAAAAAAAGCAAGATATTTCCTTAGGGAGAAATGGGAATGTTACAATTCTATAAATTAATGACTAGCTGTCAGCTGGGAAAGCGCGCCTTCCTCTTTCATTTTTCCTCCAAAATCAAGAATCAAAGACAATCACTGATATTGTCAGGCATCTTATTTAAACCTGGCAGATGGAGGTAAGGGGTTTGGGGTTTTTTTGCAAAACATGTAATTAATGACATTCTTTGGACCACAGTTTTGAATTTATGGCAAAGCCAAAGAATGAATAGGAATTTTTTAAGCTTTACACAATTAAAGAGATAAAAACCCGCTTTGATTATATATGTGTGAGATAACAAACACAAAAGAACTTCATTGAAATTGCAACATAATTCTTTAAAAGAAGTTGGAAAATGCCAATATTCATTTTGCCTGTACAACATTAGTTTAGGCTTTTATCCATGTGATTATAATAAAGACTCAAGTTAAATGATCGCATCTTTTTTTCCCACAGGACTTCTGCCTAATTTTAGCCATGATACAGGGCATGTCCTGGCAGAGTCAAGTTTATCTGCCCACACACTCAGAAATTCAAGCATGAAAACCCCAAACCTAATAACAATAAAAAAACCCTCTAGTCCAGTAGCTGTCTAACAGTCATGTTAGCAAAATACTGCTTTTAATTTAAAATGTCTCCTGCAAAAAATATGCATGGCTTCCCTACCACAGCTGGCTTACTTCTGGTCCAGGGAATGCAAGTGCAGTACACAGGGCTCTCTGCAGCTGTCCACCTAGCTTTGTCAGCAGTTATACCTTGCCAGAGCATTCATACATTTTCATTAGCAGATGCTGATTTCTAATTTCAAGAATATTAAACTCAGCAGTGCTCTTAAGCAACTTAACATTTTGCACTCTTTAAATTCATTCAAGACAAAATTCAGCTTTGTGTTACAGACTGTTTCACTGAGTGACTGATTACTCCAGGGAAGGTTACACAAAGTGTTTTGCTTCTCTGAACACCTTCCTTCCAATGCCCAACCCCTTCTGGTTTTAAAACAGTCCTAAGACAATTATACTATGAACAAGTGGATTTCAAAATGCTGGTTGTTACCACAGGGAGGACAGAAACCTGGCTGTCAATATTGTGAATAATGACTTCCAGAAAAAGATGGTCTCCACTGCTCTTCCTTCTTACCGTCAAGTTTTTGCTGTGAAAAAAAAAATTGAATGGGATGTGACAGGGATGCAAAAGTGCTCTGTACTGTCACCTATGTCTGTAATTATCGATATATCACTCAATATAAAGTATCCAACTAACATAAATATGATAAATAACGTGTGCCCGTTTTTCATATTTAAAAAAGACTTTTGTTTAACATTAATCTTATTGAAACTGCATGTTGAAAACACTTGAAAAAAATCAGTCATTTAACCATTTTATCCATTAGCATAATTTGCAGTCCATCTCAACAATGAACAAGAACAATAACAGCAACAACAAACCCTTTTCAAATGTTTCCATAAATTTAGGAGCACAAGAATGGCCTGTTTCAAACATCATCTCCAAAAATGCCTTTTTAATATTCGATTATTTAGTTTGAATAAATCCACAGAAGGGCAACATTTCAAGGGAAGTAATTGCCATTAAACTTCCAATTCTGTCCAAAACCTACTTACAAACAAACCTAAAGGCTTACAGAGGAAAGGATTAAATTATATCCTGATACCAGGAAAAGTATGTGATTCATCCAATCCATTTGTAAACAGTTTTTTAATTTCAAGTGGTAAATCCAAAGTAAATCTCCTTACTCAAATGAAGTTCTTCAAAGATATATTAGTGCAAATAAAACAAGAATCCAGCATGAGAGATCATAGAAACCTTTTTAAGGACAAGGAGTTTAATAGTTTGACATAATGGGTTATTCTGATCATTTTTATTCTGCTAAAGCCTAGAAGGATATGGTGATTAATTGTTGGAGAATGTATCATGCCCTTTCAAAATCATTCAGTGTGCTTACCATCCTCTTAAAGTAAGCTTATATTTTTAAGATCCTTTTAAGCACATATTAATGCTTCATACTACAAAAACCCCCAAAAATATTTATTCAGAACACATCCTAGGAAAAAAATTGGTGTCATAAAGCATTGCATCATTATGTACACAGTGGATGACTAGACCTGGCACTTAAAGGCCATCTTTCTTAGAGCAAAAGAGCTCTCTATTCCTATGTGTAGGAAATTGAGCAAGACAGGCTGGAAACTGGCTTGAGCAAGGATCTGCTCCTCCAGCTGAGGAGTAAGAAGCACATGCATAGCCAGTGGAAGCAGGGACAGGTGACTGGGGGAGAGTACAGCTATGTGGCTCATCAGTAGGGATGGGGTCAGGAAAGAGAAAACAAAGCCGGAACATGACTTGACAAATGACATGCAGAATAACAAGGAGGATTCTATAAGGACATAAGTCAGTAAAGAAAGGGTGAGGAGACTGTATTCCTCCTGATAGGTAAGTAGGGTGAACTGGTGGTGACTGATATAGACAGGTCTGAGATACTCAGTAAGTCCTTTGCTGCAATCTTCACTGGCAGCTGGGCTTCCTGCTTCTCTCAAAGTCCCCAGTCCTCTGGGTGGGTGGGAACTGAATGAATCCCTCCCACCATAAGTGAGGAGCAGGTTCAGGAGCACTGATGAAATCTATGGAACCTGATGACCCTATTGACCCTTGGCAACCCAGGGTCTTGAGGGAACTGGCTGACATTGTTTTCAAGCCAATATTTTTAAAGTCAGGGCAGTCAGGTGAAGTCCTCATTTGCTGGAAAAAGGGAAACATCACTCCCTTTTTAAAAAAGAGGAGAAAGGATGAACCATGAAACTACAGATGGGTGTGCCTCACCTCTGTGTCTGGGATGACCATGGAGCAGAGCCTCTTAGGCTAAGGCACATAAAAGACAAGAAGGTGGTCCAAGGCAGCCACCATGTCTTTACTACAGGCAAATTGTGCCTGACCAACCTGGTGGCCTTCTGTGATGGCGTGATGGCAATGGTTGAGAAAGGCATCTATATTCTCTTAGGCCTTCTATACAGCCCCATATCCTTGTCTCCAGATTGGAGACACATGGATTGCATGGATAAACTATTCTATGGATAATGAACCGGCTGTAGGGATGCAGCCAAAGAGTTGTGGTCAATGGCTCTTTGTCCAGGTGAAGACAGATGAAGATGAGTCCTGTCCCTCATGGTTCTCTCTTGGGATCATTCCACTTCAGTACGTTCATCATTAACAGACAGTGAGATCGAGTGCAGCCTCAGCAGGTTTGATGACAAGAAGCTGAGCTCTGCACCTAACACAACAGAAGGAAGGATGACACCCAGAGGCACCTGGACAAGCTTGAGAAGTGGGTCCATAAGAATCTGATGGAGTTCAACAAATCCAAGTGCAAGGTGCTGCAGTGAGTTTCAGACTGGTAAAAGAAGTCATGGAGAGCAGCTCTGCAGAGAACTCAGGAGTTCTCATGGATGAAAGGCTGGTGATAAACCAGCAGTGTGCATTTGCAGCCCAGAAGGCCAACCACATTCTGGGCTGCAGCAAAAGCAGAGTGGCCAGCAGGGTGAGGAAGGGAATTCTGCCCTTCTACTCTGCTCTTGTGTGACCCCAGCTGAAGTGCTTGGGGCATCCTTAGCACAGGAAGGACTTTGATCTGCTAGAGCCAGTCCAGAGGAGGGTCACAAAGATGATGAGAGGGAATGATGTCTTCTACAAAGACAAGCTGAGAAACCTGGGATTCAGCTTGGAAAAGAGAATGCTTCAGGGACACCTCATTGACACTTTCTAATACCTTAAATGGACTTAAAAAATGAAAGAATGAAATATAACATAAGTCATAATGAGGCATTTATCAACCTAGAACAATTTTTCTATATAGACATTACAGCAGCACTAACGTGAGGCTCCCTTCAGTCTAATTCTTCTGGGGAATTCAATTTATTCAGAAATCAATATGGCAATTGTGCAAGACAGAAGTACCCTGATCTGGTCCACTTAACCTAGTGTCTGTGGGCAAGATGGAAGCTAATGTTTAAAGTTAATGCCTAAGCAGTAAGAAGGAAATGGTGATAGCGATAAGTGCAGTGATAAGGGCACTTGGATTATGCTGAGTCAAGGCAATTCAGCTCGTATGGGAAAACTCTGACTGTGGGAAAAAGCTGTGGGAAAAGACAATAGGCAGTGAGTTCAGATGAGAAGAGACAGAGATGTGTAGAGCCCCAGCTAAAAAGGGATGTATGTGAACTATGTGTTGGAAGTTGTAGTCCCTGAAGGGTTTATAAGGTAGTTCATCATGGACTGAATAAAAAATTGGCATAAAAACAGGGGTTTGATGCATAAAGGCAGGCCTGCGGCATTCACATATTTACATGAGGAAATCAACTCCCAATCTAATTAATTTATATGCTGAGTAAGCAATAAATAGGATTCTTATTATCATAATATCTAGCCAAAAAACCTGACCACTTGAAATGTTTCCCAAAACTTTCCCAGAAAGTAATGAAATTTGTAATCCTGCCATTGCTATAAAATTAGTAATGGTTAACTTTCTGAAACCTGTATCACTGTACCACTCTAACTCTCAGTAAATTGCCTATTAGGCAGTATTGAATTAGGTTTTTGTATTAGAATCTGCCTCTTGACAAAAAAGTTCATATTGAATATGTTTCATTTTGATGCCATTACTTAAATAAGGATGCTTTCATGAAAATGAAAGTTTGGATAAATGTAGTGCAAAGATGTTGCCAGTAAATATCTTTCTCCAGAACTGCTTTCTTTATTTTGCAGATACTCTTGGCTTATGTTTCGTTCCCTCTCTTTGTATAGTTTTAAACAAGAGTATACCATATAGGTGCCCGTATGATCATCTTAAAACACGGGTAAATTAAATCAGTCAAACTCTTCTAGTACTGATTACTCATGGATGCCCATGAAAGTTTTTTTTCAATTTCAATAAAGTTTCCAGTCACATGCTACTCAAGCAGACTCTGTCAAGCAGGCTCTGTTCCTCACCTTAAGTAGTTCTTCTTCTAGGTAATAACACTCAGAATCTCAAGGAGATTAGAACATAATTCAGTTTCAAAAGATATGCTCAATCACAGCTTGATTATAACAAAAGTGGTGGTGCCCAATCAAATGATAGCTATAACACATGATCTTTACCAAAATTGCTGACAGAACACGTCTATGCACTGTCACATTCTCTGTGTTGTATACAGAA
Source organism: Aegithalos caudatus (assembly GCA_013389925.1). Taxonomy (NCBI): domain Eukaryota; kingdom Metazoa; phylum Chordata; class Aves; order Passeriformes; family Aegithalidae; genus Aegithalos; species Aegithalos caudatus. The sequence goes on from WEIU01017863.1 coordinate 214,329, forward strand.
TGCAGAACTAATAAATGAGTAATACTTAATACTAACCTTCAGTTTAATAGTCCACTTATTAAATCAGATGAGTTGCTTTCTCATAGAGCTACACTTTTTATTTTTATTTAATAATTAAATTAAATCCATTAAAGGGGTCCAAAGAAAGTGGCATAATTTTAAATTCTACTTTACACAATGTCCTAGCCACATACTATTCTAATGTTCTAAACACCTGCGGTTTTCCTTTCAAATGCAAACTTTTTACTTTAGAAAATTTAGGAAGGTGAAGAAAGAATTTAAGATCTCTATTAAGAGAGCCAAAAAACAAAATGCAGTGAAATCAAGCAGTGTTACCGTGACCCTACTTGAAGAGATCCTCCTATGGGCTAACTATCCCCTTTGAATTCTTTGTGGAGGTCAAAATCTACATCAAATAGTGAGAGCTAGGATAGACAAACAATACTTAAATGATCACACTGACATAAGGATGCCCTTATAGCTTTTCTACCATGTCACCCTGGAAAACAGGCATCAGTGTTTGACAATACTTCTGCATAATGGATCATACTCAAATGGGAATGTGACTTGCATCTGTGTCCAGCTGGACAACAAGCTTATGGCAATGGCAACATGTGTTTATATGGAAAAATAATATTGGGAAAGTATTTTCTCTATTCCTTAGTGCCATTTAATGTGATTTATTATTTAGGAGAAAAGGAAGTCACACCATATATCTGGTGTGTCCTTTGCAGACCATTGACTGCAAGCTGGGAAAAAAACTGTTCTAAATCATGTGAGATTTACAAGAACTAAAGATGCACATCCTACTGAGTTCTGAGTACTTAAAGGGATTTTTTTTGCATGCTTTCAGCTCAACAGTGGAAGCCAAGGTCAGTAGCATATCATACACTAGAGCAAGGAAATTAGACTTTATACTGGACTATTTCTGGAGTAGGGGCACCAGACTTGCTTCATTTAAAATGTACCTTTAGTGACTGATATTAAATATACTAAAACAAATGGTACAACTGAGTAAATGCCTTGACCTTGCAGAATACTGGTACCTCAGAGATAACCGTTGGAGGGCTGCTGGTACAACACATTTATTTTAGAAGGTGCTAATGTATACCTTGAATTCAAAGTACTAAGGAAATTAATTAATAAGATGAATAAGATTCTTTGATTCATAACCAAGTTTTTCATACTTCGTTTTTGAATTTTTCTTTTTGTTTGAGTTTATAACTATATTACTTTTTATTTGCCACTCATGACTGAAACAACTGTGTTCTTTTCTTTGTAAATGTAAACTTCAACTTTGCAGATGTAAAAAGGAAATTAATTTTAATTTACATTCACAAAAATTTATAACAGCTTTCAGAGACACAGTCTTCTTTATTTTTTTTACTGAGAACACTTTTTAAATCCTTTCCATCATTTGCAGCAAAAATCAGTCAGAGAGCTGAATTACAGTGAAAATGACAAGTCCTACTAAAATAACACCTAGATATTTACTGAGTCATCATATGCCAGTATGAAAAGTGGATTTCAAGTCATTTGATATTCATCCCTTTACTCAGCATTGTTGATTTAAAGCTAACATCCCTGGCTGCTCATACAAGGAGCAACCACTCACACCAAAGTATTCACATCTGCCTAGGTGCAAGAACTTTGCAACTTCTGCTAGTTATCAAACACCACAATGAGATTCCTTTAGTTATAAGACTCTAATCTCTTCAATACAGTTTTATCTTCCACTAGTTTATCATGGACTGTGATTGACTGTGTGGCATGGGGTGTCACTCCAGTCTCAAGGACTGGTCTGTGTGGCCACAGATATGTACAGTAACTGCACTGGTTGGACCTTTTTGTCAAATTTGGTCGAATCAGTCAGTTACTGCAAGGGTGGTATAAGATGACAGTATACCCTCCATAACTGTCAAACTGCCCAACTAATACCCATGGGCCCAGCTCTAGGCACCAAACACATTGAATTTGTTACTATACATTTGTTTCACCATATTTGGTACTACTGCTAGTCGATGAGTCCACATGATAGGGAGAGAATAATTATCACTACGTATCACTGGGGAAGAGGAGTTGCCTTGACCTAAGATGGAACAGCAGCACTTTCTGAAATGTAAAATTCTTTAAGTTATCTTAGATTGGGTAACCATCAATCCTAAGCCTTCAGATTCTAGTGCTTAATGATTAAAACCTAAATGCTAATATTTTAAAAAAATCTGCTAAAATAATAGCTAGGTTAAATCATGAATGAAAGCTTTCTTCATAGACTGGCTAATCTCCTTGAAAAGGGGAAGGAGGGAGAGGAAGGCTACAAGGGAAGGACAGAGTCACATTTCAGAGGCTTTCTGGAGAAGATGAACTTCTTGATAGACTCTTCTTGGGGAGAGATAAGGAGAATGAGGTCATCTGCTACAGGTGGTACTTGTGGCCAGAAAGGCAGAATCTCCACAGAGCATTTGGTGGAGACTGGGAAATACAGGTCAATGGAGTGAGTAAATGAGACTACAGAGCCTATAATGACAGACTTTATCCTGCAATGATTCACACTACAGAGTACTAGGTTTGTTCTCTCCTTTCCAGATTAAAGCACCTCTATTCACAGCAGGTAATATATCTCAAGACAGACTATGCCTTGAAAATACTTTCACCAAAAAGAAGTGTATGATCAATTAAGAGGAATCAAGAAAATGAGTTCACCTCTCATGATTTTCTGCTTTTCATCTGACTAGAGAAAGTAAAACTAGGACTGCAGTCTAGTGAGTTGTGTTGAGTATTCCTGAGCAATAATTAAACAGCCTAATAAAGTTTGGCAAATAAGTGTGTGGAGAAAAAATACTCTAGTGGCTTTTATTACAGTTTCCTCAAATTTCTATTGGCTGCTTCTTGCCTTTTTCAAATTTCTTCTGTCTCCTTTAACAATATGCTTTTAGCTTCAAACTTGCTGCCAAAGTAGGCGTTAAAAATCCCAAGTTATTTATCTGCTCTGATGTACAGACATTTCCCACAGATGCTCTGCAAATACCTAGACAGATAGCCCAGACAGTATATGTTGGCATGTTTTTTTATCCTTTTGGAAAGATAACTATAACTTACTGTGCAGCCCAGTAGCAGGACTCTAGTGACATTTTCAGGATGCTTCAGTTACCATGAACAGCAGGTGGCAACCATGCTCCCTACTCTTAAAACTTCCTCCCTCATGCTCTACCTAAAACTGGAAGTACCAAATTTTATCAGCAGTGTAGGCAGAATTGAATGGTAGGGAAGTTGGAAGGAAAGGACTTGAACCAAGCCTGTGCTGGACAAGTAGGCATTAGTGTGATTGCTGATTGATACTTCTGTTTCTGCTCTCCTTCTGCTTTCTTAGACTCACCAAAAGAGTCATAGCCAAACCCGGTAAATGTGCTCTGCAGATCACTGTGCAGAACCCCCCTTCCTTCTGCTCTCTCCCACTGCAGCACCATGTTACCTCAGATGTAAGACAGGGAATGAGCTGTATCCCAGAAAGACTACTATCCTTGAGGCTGAGCTAAGATTTCTGTGCCCAGAATAGGCACACAAAATGTCATGGGTGTCATGAGACTATGATTACAGACAATATGGAAGTTGACATGCTTTTCCACAGAAATTTGATACATAATTATATCTCCAGAATTGTATTCACCAAGATATTAAAAATATTTATTAATAAAGATAATAGGTCTTTATTAATGACAGATGGGGTATTGGGTGCATCCTCAACCAGTTTTCTGATTTTACCAATCTGAGTGGTTGATAGCAGAGGGATATGCTTGAGGGAAAAGGATAGCAGTTGATATGCTTGAGGGAAAAGAAGGGTGACTGACAGTCTAGAGACATGGACCCATGCAAACCTCATGAGGTTCCACAAGGCCAAGTGCAAGGTCCTGAAAATGGGTTGCAGAAATTCCCAATGTCTGTACAGACTGGGTGATGACCTGGCTGAGAACAGCCCTGCAAAGGCCTTGGGGCTACTGGTTGATTGAAAAATAGTATATGAGCTGGCAACATGAGCTTGAAGCAGAAAGGCAGCTGCATTCTGGGCTGCAACAAAAGCAACATGGGCAGCAGCTCAAGGGAGCTAATTCTTCCCCTCAACTCCACTCTGGTGACCCCACCTGGAATGTTGCATCCAGCTCTGGGGTCTGCCGTACAAAAGACCCATGGCCTCTATTAACATTGCTCCAAGGATTGCCACAAAAATAATCAAATGTCTGGAGCATGTGAAGACAGCCTGTGAGAGTTAAGGTTGTTTCTCCTGCAGAAGAGAAGGCTCTGAAAAGACCTTGTTGCATTCTTTAAGTATATAAAGGCGGCTTATTAGAAAGATGGAGAGAGACTTTTACCAAGGTATGTAGTGACAGGACGAGGGACAATAATTTTAAATTATAAGGGGCTAGACTTAGCTTGGATAAAAGGAGGAATTTTTTACTGTGAGATTGTTGACACACCAGAACATATTGCCCTGAATAACTGGATTCCCCATGGTTGGAAGTGCTTAAAGCCAGGTAGGATGGGTTTTAAGTAATCTGGGCTGGTGCACGTTGTCCTTGCCCATGGCAGAGGGGTTGAAATTAAACGATCTTTAAATTCTCTTCTAACCCAAGGAATTCTGTAATTCTGTGACATTCTGGCATTGCAGATAATTCTGTGACAATCATGCGTTGAGATAAACTGGAAATTCATTGTCACAGCTGCAGCCTTTCTTTAGCTTGTTCAATACCAGCAAAAAATTACAATTGTTTTTAGCAAATGCAAAGCAAAGTATTTACATAACAGAATCTAGTGGGTTTTATCAAGTAGATTCACAGAAATATAGAATCACAGAATTCTTAGGGTTGCAAGGGAGCTCTGGATATCACCCAGTCCAAACCCCTGGGAAGGTAGGATCATGCAAAGCAGGTGACACAGGAACGTATCCATCTGGATTTGATTGTACCCAGAGAGGGAAACTCCACAACCTCACTGGACAGCCTATTCCAATGTTCTGTCACCCTCAATGTAAAGATCTTCCTTATGCTGAGGTGAAACTTCTGTTGGTTTTCTTTAAGGCCTCCTCACCCTATCACTGAGCACCAACAAAGAGTCTGGCACCATTCTCTTTGGCCCCTGCCTTTGAAATATTTTATGCATTTATAAGATCCCCTCTCAGTCATCTCCAGACTAAACAGGCCCAGCATCCTCAGTTTCTCCTTATAAGAGGGATGCTACAGTCCTTTAATCACCTTTGTGGCCCACCACTGGACCCTCTCCAGTAGCTCCTTTTCTTTCTTGTCCTGAGGAGCCCAGAAATGGACACAGCACCAGGACTGGCCTCACCAGGACTGAGAAGGGGCAGGATCCCCTCCCTACACCCGCTGGCCACACTCTTCCCAGTGCACCCCAGGATATCGTTGGCCCTCCTGGCTGCAAGGGTGCTGTCGGCTCAACATTTGATCCACCAATAAGCTAGCCACATCCACATCCACCTGTGGATCTCCTGATGTTAAAGAGAAAATCCTAAAATAGTCCTTGAAGTACAGCAACTTATTATTATTCTCAGTGTATTATTACATTTCTCTGTATATAATTTAATAAACCTCTTTGGCCTACAACTTTCTGATGCTTTGAAAGAACTTGATGAAACTAACAATGTCTTTCAGAATACCAGTAACAGTGGAAATGCTTATTAAGTATAGAGAAGGGCAACCAGGTGTTCTCTAGTTATTCCTTGGTAAAGGGTACAGTTAAAGTGTTGTGCCATACATAATCTTAGGTCTTAGGAAAATGATCTTTTTTATTCATTTCAGTAGCCAATGACACTGGATTAGTGTTCTTAAGGTCATAGGCTAGGAATAGACAAAGAAGCCAAAAAAAATGCCTATTTAATAGATATGCAGGATATGATATGATGTAATATTTCCTGTTAGACAGAAAACCAGAAGTTTTTATTTCATCCATCATACACTCTCAACCTTGCCTGATTTTTAGTTATATCATATGGTGAGATAAAACGTATCACTTTTTTTTTTTCCACATATCTTGTGCAATGTCTTGCAAAAGAAGTTACTGTAGGAATTTGTCCTAAAGGCAACCAGCAACCACCACTTCAGACCAGTAAAAAATTGTTTATTGATCCCTGCTAAGCTTACACCTATGGACATCAGAGGGAGCACCACTGCTGAGATACTGTAATTTCATAGAGTCTAGAGTTTGTCCTTATTTCTTTTTACCCATTTGACATTGGTTAGAACTGTTTTAAAGTGAATTAGGTCAATTATTGAAATACTTAATGACCCTTGAAGAAAAAGGGTAAGTGCAGACTGTTGTGGTATCAGATTTTTGCTGCTCTTTACCAAGATAGGGGTTACAAACCCAGTTTTTAAGCTCATTTACCAAGTGAATAAGCATTTTTTTTTAATCTAGTGCATTTTTCCACAGCTCTTTTCTGCAGATGCTTTGTCACAATACACATTTTCATCTTAAGAACAGGCACCAGAACATCTCATAAGGACAAAGTAGAGTTTAACTGCAAAAATGTTTGGCTACATAAAATAATGCCTTTCCATGTCAATATTTAGTTCTAAATTACACCATAAAAGATATTTTCATTTAAAAATTATCGATATTAGCTAAATATAAAAAAATTATGTTATATGCATAAAAATGTTTAGGATCACATTTCTTTCTCAAGGGGGAAGGCAAACATAACATATTAGGATCAGAGTTATTATTTTAATTCTCTCAGAATTAATATGTGAAATACTTACACAGCAGCAGACAAAATAGAGGCATTACTCACTCCACTTCAGTTAAAGTATTGCTATATATATTGCTTTTATTTAGGTTGTAATAACTACTGGAGACATCAACCAGCTCAGGACTCCACTGTAGGAGGGATTATTCAAGCCATGCAGCAGAATTAGAATTAGCTTTACTTAGTTTCCACTGTCTGAAAGATGGACAAGAAGAGTACAGTACCTATGCATACTCCCTCTGCAGTGAAGAGAGCGAAAAAATAGGTTTAATTAATTCCATCTGTCAAATACATATCATATGAAGGGGTTGAGTCATTATATGAAGGTGTTTATCTATGTCAGTTGCAGGGAAAGCCTGAACAACTGTGGAAGTCTAATTTTATCCTTAACTACCTATATTATCAAAGATAAATTACTTGCTAAATTACAATAGTTATTCAATTTTTATTAAAACAAATAAATGGAGAAAATAGATGATGAGAAAAGTGGAAACCAACACAGCAGTCAAGCAAAGTATTTATAGGCCTGAAGCTAAAGCATAAAGTGCATTGTTAATACATGAGCAGTATTATCTCCTGAAGGCACTTATTTCTTCATTAGAATGCATTACTTGATTTCCTGCATCTGATAGAAAGTACCCAACTGCTTTGAATAGTCAAATACTTAAACTTACCTAACTCTTTATATTTTTACCTACCTTCCTCATTACTTCTCTGATTCTCACAGAAGTTCCTGGTATGTGTGAGTCTCTTTTCCTCCCTTGTTTGATTTCTTGGTGAAACTTATTCAGCCTTTTGGAGCTCAAGTTTGTTGGGTTGCTTCTCAACCGTCATTAGTGTTGAGGGATTCCTTGGTCTTCAATAACATAAATTAAAATCAGTTCCATCATCAGTTTTCAAATATCTAAGAAATTAATATAATTTGTGCAGCTGTTGGCCTATCAATACACAAGTGCACATGATGTAGGAGAATAGTATTTTAGGAGAGTTTTTATCCTAACTCTTGGTATCTTTTCAGCAGAAACCAGTTGCCAAGATAAAGATATTTTCCCAAAAGGGCTGTTTCAAAATTGGTATGTATAACATTATCCAGTGGTTTTGTGATGGGATTAAATATCCACTGAGTACAAGGTCAAGTCTACAAAATGAATTGACTTGTGACCTACTTTGGATTTCAAATTGCTCCACCAAGGCTAGGTAGCTCATTGCACATTTCATTTTACTTCTTAATCATACCTCTGTCAGAGGTTTATTGACTTTCTATACCAATAACCCTTGAAATACATTAGAAAAGAGGAAAGCAAACTGTAGGAGTGTGTTCCTTTCAACAGGTCTGGTCTCCAACTGGTCTCCAGTGCTGCAGTATTCAGAAAGGACTGAAGTCATGAGAGTTTTCAGAGCCCAGCTGATTCCACACTTATAATTTTAAATCTGTTTTCTTAAAATGATCAGTTGTCAGGTTACCTCAGTCCTTTGATACCTTGCTGTAGAACCTAAACAAAACAACTCGTGCATGCTCTCTGTTGTGAATGTAGCCTGGGAGAAACTGGCCACAGATTTAAGCAGGGCTTTTGCAGAAACATACTGTACCAGATCTCTCAGATATTGTGAAACTAATAAGAGGCTTAAATTTCAAGCTTTTTAGATGACTGTCCCTTAGCCAGAAACAATGTTGCAGTTAAACCCTTCCTCTAGGCATTCAGGGAATACAGGAATTGTCATTATGCTGGCAAATGACATGCTTTGGGTATATTACCACATGCAGAGATGGATAAAGTGTGAGTCATCTGCTGCCAAAACCTTGGTTGGAGTATAGAGTAGAATAGTAGAATATGTCAGTGTTTGGTCTACATTTTTAATAATTGTCTCATCTATCCAAATAAAATATGTTTAGATGAACATACATCTATTTGAAAGTTATATTGGTTGATGGTATTTTTTGTTTTCATGGTTACTGTTTTTGTGGTATTGTACATCTTCCCATCTCTCCCTAGAGAGAGATGTAGTGACAATATACATTCCAAAACTGTTGAAAGGCTTAGTGCTAACAATTATGTTTCATTTAAGAAAATAACAGTGCAAAGCAGCATGCTCCTTCCCTAGGTTCAGGAAGGCCTTTCAGCACATCTACATGGAAGTCCATTATTAGATGCACTCATTGAAAGGGAGGAATATATTGAACACTTCCAGCATCACTATACCAGATGGAACAGTGGGTTTAAAGAGAGAAAGTACTGTTCTCTTTGCATAGCTGTTGGGGGAAGAGTTTGATGCTACTGACCATGTTCATGTGCCTAGAAATATTTTTGATTCTATCACTTTTTGAGGGTAATGTCTTCCTGAGCTGCTGTTCAGATATTATGTTGTCATTCATATCTATAATACGGACACCAGAAATTATTACTTAGACCTGAAATTTATTTTTCCAGTTAGATAATATAAAGATAGGCTGCTGTACAAAAAAAAAAAAAAAAAAAAAAAAAAAAAAAAAAAAAAAAAAACACCTTTTTTATAAAACAAAAAAAAAAAAAAAAAAAAAAAAAAAAAAAAAAAAAAAAAAAAAAAAAAAAAACAAAAAAAAAACCCATCCTTTATGATGAACCAAATCATTTTCCATACTACCCTTGATCTCCTAGGGAAAAATTTGCCTCAGAGATTCCTTATGTATTAATTTTTACATTTCTTTTTAATACCAGTTAATACTATGCAGACACAGAAATGTACTGAATTAAGTCTACCAGAGACAAGGACTGAACAACAAAAAAATCTGGATATAACTGTGCAGTAAATGACTGCTCTTAATAAAAAGAAATATTCCATTTTTAGCAAAGCATTTTACCATACTAGTTTGTATCTGAGGTAATAGGGAGAAAACACTAACAAGGAAAAAGGAGGAGAAAGAAAGTGAACCAGGAATTACTGACTGTGTGATTAAGGTAAATTTAAGAGTGATAAACGTTTGAAAATATTTGTTGTGCTATTTGTATAAAATCTGAAGAAGTAAATATAGGCATTGTATAATGGTGTGAAAATACAGATTAACTTCCCAGTACTGCCTCACTCACCTGTAATTTGAGTCTTTTTTAATGAACATTAATTAGCCTTACACAAAGGTATCATTCACTCCATGTAAGTATTGTGTTGTCACCCAGTGCATTTAAGAGATACAATTCCCATTTTTATGGATTGCTGTGCTTTCTACAAAGCAGAAAGTCAGGTTGTTTACTTCAGTTGAGATTTTAAGCCAAACCTTGTTCAAATACTGACAACAAGAAGCACTCCTAGGAAAATACAAAAGAAAAGTTTGTTTAACTGGTGATGGTGTTTGGTTGCTTTTTCCCCTGGTGGGAATATCTGTCTCAGACTTAAACCACACAGCTGGGAAAGACAACCTCAGCCTCCAGCCCAGGCTGCCTGCATACAGAGGTTGTATTTGTCAGCCAATGTAATACATGCCAGAGAAGCCAGAGGTTTCATGACTTTCTGCTCAAAAGAGCCTGGGGTAGCCTCCCTCAAGACTGTATAGAATGTGCAGAAGAGATGAGATAGTTCAGCCAAAGGCAAACATTAGTATACTGGTTTTACAAATGCACAGTACAGACTTAGAGGCTTTGTGCTATCCCTTCAGAGCAACACCATTTTGTACTAATTAGGCATATTATCTCTGAGCTGGTACACTGTGGCACCAGAGTACTCTACTCACTAGTAGTAGCTTACAGCCAATTTGTTCTAACAGACAAGCAACTGAACAAAGTGTAAAAGAAGGAAACTGACAACATGTATTATCAGTACAGATCATCTGGGACTAATCTAACACACAGAGTGTAAGGCTTTCTGTGCTCACATTTAAGCTATGAGCATCTGGTCTTGGCCATATTTGGTCTACTACTGATGAATGGAGAAATCTGTCATCTGTGGATACCCTAACAGAACTAATATCTTCCAAATAAATGTCTGAGCAAAATAAATGACTGAGGCGAAGCTCTGTTCATTGCACTGCTCCAAAAATAGGTGTATATTAAAATAGAGTCAAGTGTTATACAAAGTGCCCTGGCAACAAGAACTAATATTGCAGTGAGTTGTAAGCCCCAGGAATGCAAAGAGAGTTGGGCAAACAAACTGAACTGCTCAGTTATAAACACGGGCTTCTGCTGCAAAGAAAGGCAACAACCATACTGAAACATGAGAAAGACCTCAGCATGCTGCAAATCTAATGCATTACCCTCAAGCAAAATACTGCAGAGGAAATCAAAGCTTTGAAACTTTTAGAGAAAGAAGATGGGTAACTTTAGCTGGACCATAGGGGCACAGCTAATAGACTGGGAACAGCTTCCAGAATGTGATATCTTTTCTGGAAGGATGATATAAGGATTTTCTGGAAGGATGACATAAAGATTTTCTGGTGACAGGGAGAAGGAAGAAGACTAAAAGCTGTCTCTACTTTTGTTCTTGTCAGACCCTTACTAGCTGTGCACTATAAAATATCACCTCTGATATTTTGCATATAAATTTGCAAATATGCCTATTCCCCCAGCTGCATCTCTTCAGCATATGTTCCAGTCATAAAAATAACTTAATACACTGATCAGATAAAAATATTTAGATAACTAGTAATTCTGTCAAACAAGTATTTCAGATGCTTCTTAAGAATATTATTTTTACTAAATGGAAAACAATTTCAATGAGGTTCACCCACAGTCTGCTTTTCATATGGATACTGAGACTGAATGCAGCAAAGCCAGTCAGAAATTTTATTTTGGAGAGAAGCACAGCTACACTAATTTATCTCATTAGACACGTTTGTGGTAATGCACAGACTACTTTCTGGAGATATTAGGTTGGGTACTCTGAGTCCAGGAGTACATATTTACACAAATGTACTTTAAATCAGTTTTTTGTGGATGTTAGTTATGTATACCAGAACTTCTTGGTATCCTGGTAACCAGGTAGTTAAAGCTCTCCCTAATAAACTTGGGTTATATGAACTATTAATTAGTAAAGGCCAGTCTAAGGCTCAGCCTTTGGATGTAATAATTATTATGAACATCCTTTTGACCTGTGTGGCAATTGACCTAGCTACAGATTTAGATACAGTTTTATCTTTAAAGAGTCAATCTCTTCGTGTCTGATTTTTCAGTTTTATGACTCACAGTTACCAATAAAGAAAATAAATGGAAATCTGGCTAAATTGGTGGATTATAAAATAAATTTGTTGGTTTGTGTATTGGTGTAGAAAAATTAGGAAAAGACAGACGTTACAAAAGTTAGCAGATACGTGCATCCCCTTCATTTTAGAAAAAATACACAGGTACTTTCATTAAAATTTAAATTTTTAGGAAGACTTACCAATTTTTCCCTAAAGATATAAAAATCATTAGTGGGAGTGTACAGTAATCTAAACATTAGGTTACACACATATATTTTTGTTCCTGTAAAGCACAAAAAAAAAAAAATTAGTCAATCATCAAGATGATGATTCCATTAGTTTCTGGAAACTACATGCCTACTCTGCACAAGAACAGTGAATTAAATGAATAGTCTGGATACTAATATGTTTACACTAGCTACAGTTGTCCCTCAGAAATTATTTCTCCCTTTCAGCTTTATTTCAATGGGTTTTTTTTCTCATTGTAAATATGCAAGACCTACCCATCATTCCTCTGCATCTGAAGTTCATTAGATCTATCTTCAAGCAAAGCATGATCTTTTCTTTCTCAATTTTCAAGTAACTCCCTCATCATAACATGATGAATGTGACTGAAAAAAAAAAACTTATCTCAATTTTCTCTATTACCTCTACTCATATACAAGGCTGTTTTACCTGCTTCTGAACAGAAATGCTTTGAATACCTTTGCAATAAAGTCATATATTCTTATATCATTGACTCCACAAAGATAAAACCAGGAAGCAGGTAACAATTGGCACTTTTATTGTGATATGGTGGTGAATATGTTATCTCCATGCCTCAGAGGACCTTAATATTTACTATGTAAATGTACAGCATTCTCAGGAAGAGAAGGGTCAGGTTTCTGCCACTCTTGTAAATAAATGTTTATTACCTTTAATACAACAAATGTTTCATTGCACATTTTCTAATTTGTAATTCCATCTGCTTGATGATAAAAATACTCAGTTCCCATTATTATGTGTTGCCTATTTAAGAGAAAAAAGTTGTATACAAATACTGAACTAGCTGCACGATCCTGTGTCCACAAAGTACAGTATCACCTGATTTTCTGAAGAATCTTGTTTGAAATTACATTCTTATAAGGTTAGCTTTATAGCTCTATTGACTGTGAAACCAGAGAAAGTCCTTCATGGTCAAACTTATGGGACATGAGCCATATGACAGAGTAATTTAGTGCTGAACTGGATCACATTAATTTAGAAAAATATTTTTTAAAGTTTTATATGAAATTAATTATAATCAAAGATATTAGTGATGAAGAAGTTTGACTGAAGTGGTGGCAAAAAAGTATATATGATATTTCTACCATCTCTCTTCCTGGAGTTGACCTATAGTCAGTATTCTAACTTTGTTTAATAAACTTAAAAACTCTGCTGTTGAATTCATGATGAAGCCTTTACATTATTTGTAGCTAAGCAACTATATAGAGGTTGGATTTCCATATACAGAATACTTTCTTATCCTTTGATTATTTTGTGTTAACATTTTTGGAAACTCATAATTTATATACACACTTTAGTCTTTAAAATACAATACCCAGTGTCCTTTTTTATTCAAAGTCTTCCTAGAATGATAATTTGGTTTCTCTATTCTTTGGAACACCATTTGGGGACCCCACTCATATATAAACCTAATCCATGTTTGGTATATGATAATATGTGCCTTCTCCTCAGAAATTTGTGAATGTTTGTACTCATATGTGTAAACTGAAAGCAACTCTAATTTCAGGGAATTGTTTCAAATTTCTGCTGAAAAGTCATATAGAAGTTGTAGTGATATTTTACATTCTTTTTCAGTGTCTGTGTCAATTAAATAGTTTGTACACCTCTATAGCAAAACCTGAATTTCTGAATTTTTTCAGGTAAGAATAAAGGCAGACAGTTTACTTTGGCCTTTAGTACACCTATCAGTATCTTAAGAAGAACACAAATTAGCTCAAAAGCTAACTACTAAAAATACAGAAAAATATATTTAAAATATGTAATGGATAAATATATAAATAGTTGTTCTGAAAAGGATTTCTAGTGAGAAAGGCAAATGAAGAGAAATATTTTATGATGTACTGTGCATTTATAAGCACAGTCAGGCAGCTATTTTTTCCCCCTTGAAAATAAGATCTAATAATCCTACAAAAAAAAACCCAGCTCCTGTGAACTACCTATCCCTCTGAAGTGATGACAACAAACCACACCTTTTCATGCAGCTATTACTCTGATCAGATAGAAGATTAATTTAAGTTAGACATATACACACAAACAAAAATGGAAAGGGTTACCCTGGATATGAATATAGAAATTATTTGTAAGGTGAAATGGCAAATTCTTTTTTCTATTCTGTCCTCCATTTCTTTTTCTTAAAAGGGAAAAACAGAACTGTTGTTACTGAGGTCACGGTGTCTACAGGGATTAACAGAAATTTCCTGAGGTAATTTCTTTAATTTGAAAAAATATTAGTAACATTTAATTAATAGTCTCAGTGAAAACAGATTCAGTTGACCTCATTGAGTTTCTAGCCATCACTTCTTATGTTGCTTCTGGCACCTTTGGGATTCCATGTGAAGTTATCACAGACACATTTAACTGGGGCAATTTAATATTTCCCACAGACAACACAAATCCATTTGCATTATCATCACCAAATGAAACCTTATTTCAATAACATTTAACATAATTAAAATCTATGAATATATAGTGCAGAATATATTATAAGAGAAATAAAAGATTAAATATTAGAGTGATAGTTCTGAGTGAACATATACATTTTTATTAAAGTTGCCTAATGACCCTATTTATGATTTGTGCACATTAGATATTACTAATGTACTGTTTGCATTGGATGTAGGTGTGAAGGTGCTGGCAATGAGGGAAATGCAGCAGGTAAACTGAAAATCTGAGGGCTGCCCCATGCCAAACTTGGCTGGGTCCAGCCAGGTCCAGCATGGACCCTCCCGCCAGGGCACAGCTGATCCTGTCAGCTAAGCTGGTGGCACTTCTGAGAAAACACATTTAAGAGAAACTAAAATACCTCACATGCAGTGAGGACTGAGGATGTACATGCGTGAGAAGCAATCCTGCATATCCCAAGGTCTGAGCAGATGGAGTGGGAGGAGGTGCCCCAGGTGCTGGAGCAGGTTTACCTGTTGCTAATTGAGTGGGCCATGGTGGAACAGGTATTTCCCTGCAGCCTGGTGAGGACCCCACATCAGAACTGGTGAATATGCCCTGAGAGAACACAGGCCTGCAGAGAGGAGCACACACTGCAGAAGGTTTATCTTGAAGGACTGCAGCCTGTGGAGGATTCACGCTGCGGAGGGGAAGATGCGTGAGGAGGAGGCAGCTGCAGAAAGAAACTGTTATGGGCTGACTGCAACCCTCATTCCCCATCCCCTTGCACTGACTGCTCAGAGTGTATAAAGTATAAAAGAACATGGTGGTCTAGTTTTGGTCTTTGTATCTTACCTTCCTGCTGCAATTTTAATTGGCAAAAAATTAATTTTCCCAGAGTCTTTTAGGCTTAGAATGATAATTGACAAGTGATCTTACTATCTTTATCTTCACCTTTACCTTCACCTGTTCTATCTTATTTTCTCCCTCATCCTGCCAAGTATGGTGGATGACATAGTGATTAGGTGGGTGTCAGGAAGCCAACCAAGGTCAACTCAGCCTCCATTGTATGTTTTCTTCTGGGTACAATGGTTTTGATTATTTGGGCTCAAGCTATAGCTGCTAAAGGGCCTTCCAGTATGAAAATCCCAATGACATAAATACTTGTGGCATGGGTGCATGAAATCAGAATGCAGAAAGTGAAGAAGTAAGAAAATGGGGAAGAGGCCACATTAACTCATTTTAGGATCTAGATTTCAGATCATGAAATATAGTGCTTTGGTTTTAATTTTTCACATTTCTCTTGGAAATTAATTAAGACTTCTTTTTCAGAACTTAACTAGTGAAACCAAAGTCTCACAGAGGGGAAACATTTATTGTAATTAAATAGGTACAGTAGCAATATTCACAAATATGAAGTTTCTAGTCACTACTACATATGCATTGCATTGATTCACATACATATCAGTACAAACTTGAATTTAAAAGTTCATGAAAAAGCATACCCATAAGAGGATGGGTACTTATATTCCTATTCTGTATTCAAACACTTAAATAAATGACTTGTCACTGCTTAACGAATTTTCAGAATTTACATGATGAAACAAAATTCCTCTGCATTCAAACACAGTACAGACAGACAGCTTGCAAAATACCACAACTCATAAGTTATAAACAACTGAGTGAAGATATTAATTTAGATAAACTAAACTTGTTGAGTCAAAAATATACTATATGATAACTTACCTTATATGCTTAGCTCTTCAGATGCTGTTTATAGTCATTTTAGCAACTGTGACATATTACTTCAGTTGGAGAAAAAAATATGGTTTAACAAGAATATATATCAGATGCAGCCATGATGCTCCATTAAAAAGAACAGCATATTTTCAACACACTTTATTAAACTGAATTACTGGTAAGGTTCTTAATTTTGGTTATAGCTGACTAGAAGATTTCCAGCTGTTTGGATGACTCTTATTTTTCAAGTGCATGGGAATTTAGAAAAAAGATCACAAAAAGTTAATCTAAAAAGGCATATAAATGATTCTTTTGGGAAACTGTGTAGTAAATTTTTTTGAGCTGGATTGCACACATTAGAGGTTTCTTGAGCTGTGAATTTCCTAAGAAATAAAAAATGGAGGAAGTAATTGATAATATAATGCCAATGCTTTCCATCATTTTTGGTAAAGAGTAAGAAAATTCCTTGTCAAAACCCAGTATGTCTGATATATGTTTCTACACTGACTGCTGTTCTGATGATAGCAGTTGTAAAGAAAGTGTCTGTTGTAAATTCATATACTGTGTAGGTAGCAGTTCACAGTAATTTTTAACTGGGCACAGGCACCTTCACCCACTCAGCTCAAATAAATTATACTGCCTTAAAAGTCTTGTATTTGACAGTCATTTTGATTTGGAACCAGTTTGGTAGGAAGGAAGTTAGCCTAGAAAATAAACATTTATAATCTTGGAAAAACTTATCTTCAAGAGAAGCGTTTGTACACTATCTAGAAAAGAACTACTGTCATTTTAGAAAACACAGAAATACTCTTCACCCAACTCCAATGTGCAGAGTATGAAACACAGAAGGAATATCTGGAGTGAGATTAAGCACATCAGCTTGAAGTGCATTGATTGTTTTGTGTTGAAATGGAGTAGCAAATTTTAAACTGTTTCAAAATCATCATATCCACATCCATAAACATCCACATAATTCAGGCCAACATTGAATGTGTTTCAGGCAACTAGGCCAACAATAGCTTTTAAAATACTCTTTTAATAAAGCACTTTCACAAGAATGGAAGGCTTACCCGTTGAGAAGTCACAGAAAAGGGCACGTACTTTTATTTATATGCAGCAGGTGTACACTCACCAATCTGAGTACTCAGCAAACTCCACCATCCTTCAGGCATCAGAAAGGACAGTTAGTAATTTACCTCCAACAAGTCTGCTTGTAATTGTGCTTCAGTGTCTAATGTTTGTTAAGGTTTGCCTTGTGATCAGACTGAGGTTCTTATATTGAGTGTACCAGAGGTAGCAAACATAACACTGGTATTGGTTATCAAAGTGCAAAATAAGTGACTGGAATGCAAAGACTAAAACGTCCTGTTTCCTCAGGCAAATATTTTTTTAGTCCCATTATACAGTCTTCCAGTAGTTATTGCCTTCTTTTACATTTTTAGCAAGTCTTTCACATTTTTAGTAAGCCCTTCTTAACTGGCTATTTTCCATACATTAAGCATACAGTCAAATGCCAGCAATTCTTATCATCGTCCATTCAGTTCACATGCTAGCCACAAAGTGGCAAATAACAAATTATTAATTCTCTTTGTACACATATATCATTGTGCAACATCCTTTTCAAGGGTCATATTTCAGGTCACAACTATTGATTGCTATTCCCTGAATTAGCAGGACATTCATCTGGGAGCACTTAGTCATATATACATATCAAATAATTTTCAAGGTAACAGGTATTTCACTAACCTTATTTTCATTTAGTGATATTACTCATGTAATTCATATCCTTATCATCTGAAATACTTTCTGCTTTTAACATCTCAGTTCTCTTGATGCCCTCAATTTTATTTCTGTTTTCTATAATCAAACTCTGTCCTACTTCAGCTTACTGACAGTAGTACAAAATCATACATGATTACTCAGCAAGACTGTTGGGTTGAGCCCATCTGGACACCAGGTACCTATCTAAGCTTCTCTAT
This sequence comes from Aegithalos caudatus, assembly GCA_013389925.1. NCBI lineage: Eukaryota > Metazoa > Chordata > Aves > Passeriformes > Aegithalidae > Aegithalos > Aegithalos caudatus. Next base: position 232,597 of record WEIU01017863.1, read on the forward strand.
CCCTCCCCTCCTCAGTGGGGTGGTGGAGAGAAATCACAACCACAGGCTACTGGCTCAACATAAGAACGAAGGAGATCACTCACCCATTGTTGTCATGGGCAAAACATCCTTGACTTGGGGAAATTAGCTTAATTTTTTATAAAGCAATTCAGAATAGGGTAATGAGAAATAAACCCAAATCTTAAACCACTATCTCTTGTCCCTCCCTTTCTCCTGGGTTTAGCCTTATTCCCAATTTGCAATACCTCCTCCTACCCTAAGCACTGCAGGAGGACCTACCCCTCCTACTTCCTGACTTTGGTACCTCTCTCTCACATAGTCTCACTCCTCTCTCCAGTTGCTGTTTCCCAGAAGTTTTACCCCTTTGTAAACCTATCATCCCAGAGGTGCTACCTCTATTTCTGATGTACTTGTCCTTGGCCAGGATAGGAGGTGTCTGTCATTGGCTCTCTTGGACGTGGGAGGAGATCCTACCAGATTCTCACAGAAGCCATCCCTGTATCTTCCCAGTACCAAAACCTGGTCATGCAAACCCAATACACCAATTTTTACAAGTAGAGTAATACATACACTAAGAAATTCTGTAAAAAAGGGCAAAATTTAAGTCTATGAAGTATATTTGCTAGCTGTTTTCCAATATTGTTGGTATACCATATTTAATGAATATAAGTTGTCATGGAAAATTTAAGCAAAACTCTGACCTTATTCATTAAGAAGCAAAAAGCATTCATAGCACAGCAAGATACTGTTTGATTATAATCAAAGATTAATATTTAAGGCTTCTTAAACAAATTCATATTGAACAATTATATTCTATATGGATTTATTTTTTTTTTTAAATTTTAAAAATTACACCTTGTAACAGGCATTTTAATCTATGGAGTGTACTGTTGACTATAACTGGTCTAAAGCAGTTTTCCCTCTTACCTTTACAGTTTATTTAAATTTGCTGGAAAAACTAACTAGTAAAAGTCCACCTTATGACTGTGAGAAGTATTTTTTGCACTCTCACTCTTATCTGCTATTTCACTGTCATATTTAATTCACACATGTTTTTACATTCACTCAAACTAGAAACACAAAATACTGCTTTTACCATTTTAGACTCACCATCTGACTTGAAGAAAAGCTTAACCACATTACAAAACAATGGTAGACAACAGCCACCTTCAAAGCAAATACTTTAAGGAGTTCACTTTACACAATAGAATTAACTATCCCTTAGTGAATAGGAAATTTTGGTTGCAAATATTATAGGATGATGTTATCTTTCAAAGTCAAACAAGAGAGAAAACACAAACATTCTCATACTTTATATTAAAAAAATCCTAGAGGAAGCTTCAAAATCTGTATTATTTGTTCTTTCAATCATTCAGCAAAATTATAGTTCTTAACTTTTCCACAAGACTATGTTTTGTGCAATCAAGTCAGTATGTGCCAAATCGAACATCCAGAAAACCCTGTGAGCTATTCATACTTCAGCCTGTTTGATAAAGCAAGTACTATCAGTAATAGACAGGGCACACCCTGAATTCCTTGATAGGCAACAGGCACAGAAATTACACCTTTGTTATTTGATAAGCTTATTTTAGTATTTAGCAAGCAGTATCAAAACATGATAAAAAGCTACTTTAATTGAAATGGAATAGTAACGAGCACTCCTTCCACATACACAGAGCAACATCTTGATCTTAATGAGCAGACCATATTGACATGTTACCTTGAATCACCATATTAAATTGATTTTGAGTCTATGAAAACTTCATCTTCAACCTGTCCCATGTGACAAATTGTGAGGATCACCTGAGTCAGTCACTGTATCCGGTCAAAAAGCTATAGATGAGCTACAGCATCTCTCTATCACATGCAACCTCAGTTTAAAAGGTTCAAGTGAATAAAAGATCCATAAAATATCTTTGTAAATTTTTCCATTGGCAAATTATTTTCAGTACTGACTTTTTTATTATTTTATTCCATCCTTGCTTTGAAGTATTACTTTGGCTGTTGGAATGAAGAGCATGAACAGATTTCTTATTTCTCATGAAGAGGTTATCTTCAGGAAAGACTATACTGTCACATCATCTTTTTCTCTTCTCTAATAGGAGATAAAACCTGCATTAGCTCAGAATTGTCATAGCTTTTTCTCAAATTTTGAGTTTTCAACTTCCTCTTTGAACTATTAATTCCCTAACTTGCTGCAGTATTACAGTAACACAATGCCAAAAGGAATTATATAAAATGGTCTTGCTTCTCTTTGACACAAATTTAATGATTTTTGTATCCAGCAGCTATCTGAGCTCTTCTCAGATTCTTCTCTGAGTATGTGGTTTCATTGTGACACAGAATAAGTTTAAGCCTCTCTATTGGGTGACTATATTCTCCTCTTATATCTCTAGCAAGAGGCCTTTTTCATCCAGAAGCACAACCTCATACTTGGTTCTACTTCACACATATGTTTTGATAGCATCCAGGTTGTTAAAGGATTTAACATTTATATAGCATTGATTATCTTAAGTGTTTCATTTGTAAGTGTTTACCATTGCCATGGTTACAGCTTTACCATTGCCATGGTCAGTGGTAATTTCAGACCATATAACTGATAAAATATGTTGAATGTGTTGAACAAAGAATAAGCTCATGTAAGACCTCATTAGAAATGCCAGCAGTTGCAGGTCTGTAATTTTTAAGCTACTAAACTCTTGGTATTGCTCTCACATTAATCTGCCTTATGAAAATATAGTGCTACAGTTAATCATAAGTCTCCACAAGCAATGCATCAACATCTTTACAAACCATGCTTTTAGCTCATAAGGAGAAGTATCAATATATATATATATGACTGTCATTATTTATAAATAAATTTTGACTGGTATTTATTGGATTACTGTATTCAAGTATTTTGTCAATAATGTCTAGTTTTAGGTACTTTCTATTTTGCCTTTAATCAGAATTGGATGGGTATGCCAGTAAATATGCAGATCATTTTGTTTAGTCATTCAACAGTTATTGAACAGATAGATCCCTTGAATGTTTTATCAGCAAACTTTTTCCAGTGTCTATTTTTTAAGAAAACTAGTGACAACTTAGTACAAATCCTTTATTTCTTATTATAGATTAGATAATTACCTACCTTTATACTTTCTACCAAAACCTTTTTTTGAACCTCTTATCTCCGTCAATAGTTTCCCATATTTCTTAGTTTATGTTTGATGTTCAGTAGCATTAGCTTTTCCCATCTTCCACTTCCTATAGATATTTCTGTTAATTTCTTCATTTCCACTCTAAATGCTGAGGCCTTCTATTTAGTTCCATTTCTTTGGTTTTGATAAGGATCATCTTCCTAATGGACTGATAGCAAGCTTGACAGCACCTAGTAAAACACTTTAAAGTAGTACCAAATGTCAGTCATTACTACTACCTGATTCAGCTATAAATGGGTTTTTGCCTTTAGGATAGGATCTTTTAAATCATTACACATATATTTTACTTTTTTATTCTATTCTCTTTGCACACTGTAAATGTGATTTATTGGAGCATAATTACAGATGAGGGAAGAGGCTAAGAGAAGAGTTTTCCTGGCATGAAGACAAGAAGGTTTTTTGGGGACTTAATAGCATCTTTCCAGTATCTGTGGGAAGGTTATGAACAAGATGAAGCCAGACTCTCTACTGATGTGCATGACAGAAAAAACAAACAAACAAACAAACAAACAACAACAAAAAAACAAACAAAAAACCAAACAAACAAACAAAAAAAACCCCAAGATGCCACCTTTATATAAGGATAAATATCACTGTGACACTAACCAAAGATAACTAACAGAATTCTGGAAAGCTCAGGTAATCTCTGTCCTGCTCTGTTTGTGCTGTATATTGAGTTCTGTACTTTTAAACCTGGTTCTGGGAGTGAAGGGGGAGAAAGAAGCAGCGCACAGTTTGTTTTGAGAAAATGGCCCTGACTCTGCATTCCTGCTCCAGCGGTGTTCGAATGAGGCACAGACAGAGATGGGGCAGAGATCTCCTGTGCTATTAGTTAGTTAGTTTTAGCTAGCTGAGGCAGAGAAGTTCCCTGGACCATTTTTTTTTTTTCTTTCTTGGGACTGTTTAAATCTGTTCTGGACTGAAAAACCCAGAGGAGCACCGAGGGCTCGCACCTGCGGCCCACTGGGCCTGGACCTCCAGAGGGACTGGGAGTGAGAAAAGACTGAGAGAACTGAACTGCACCCACGGCAAGGACTTCCTCAGCTCTGCCATCTCTCTTTGGAGTGGCTAGAGGTTTTATTATTTCATATTATTCATTCTTTGTGCCTGTGGGTATTTTGTCTGTTAAATAAATGTTGTTTTTTTTTTCCACTTTTCTCCAAAGAAGTTTTCCCAGACCAGCTGGGGGAGGAGCCATTTGAGTTTGCTTTCTGGAGGAATCCCTTTTTGAGGCTTCCTCCCAAATTTACCCTAAACTAAAACAATAGACTATTGTCTATAACATAAAATCACCATTGCATGTGCAGTAGGATTTTGTCAAACAATCATTTGGAAACTCAAGTTTGTGTACATTGACAATAACCAGCTGTGAGAGTCACAAATTCAACAGTTGTATCAATACTTTGTCAGAGGAGTCTGGATAACTAATGCAGGTTGAGCAGATTTACAATTTACAAGTAATTTTTACCAAGTTACTTGGTTTTCAAGTCCTAGGACAGTTCTTGAACCTTTTTGTAAGTTGGCTGAAATCTATTTTCTATGTCCTCTATGCTACAGGCTGGTTGATATTGAACATACAATATTCCCTTTCACTGAATGTTATACACACAAATGTTTTCTGCTGACATGATGAGGGCCCAGACAGTACAGCCTCAGTTCTCTGTGCTACTAAAGAATTGTAGTTTCAGGATTTAGTGATTTAAAAAGAAAAATCCCAACTGTCTCTTCTCCAAACAGTCACTTTTGCTTGGCTTTCTAATCAGTCTTTTTTCATTGATCAGAAAAATGTCTGGACATGCATGCCTTTTGATAAAATTTAAAGCTAACACCTTAAAAATAATTATTGCCATAATACTGACCTTTTCAATATGGTGTTAATGTTGGCATATTAAAGTTGCTTCTTAAAATACGCATGCTAATGAGAATTCCTTTGCTTTCATGTTTGAATTCGTGACTCCTTGCCATAAACAACCTCAGTAATATGCCTGTAGGCTTATGACTGACTCTCCCATAAAACCAATCACACTAGCAATCTCATTTTGAAGCTGGTATTAAAAGTGGGATAGGCAAGTATTTCTGTATTAGCATAATCCAGACAGAACTTGCTGCACACAGCTGAAGCATAAAACTTTTCCTGTTACATTGACAGCTGAGATGAAGATATTTGGCAGGATTTCACCTACAAATTTGCAGATTTTTGTCTGTAATACATTACTATAGTGGTCATTAATTCTCCAGGCTTTGGTTTTACTATTCAAAATCTACAGTCACTATATATTTTCTCTATGTACCCTGGGAGTAAACTAAAGGGGATGTTTGTATAACTTATAGTTGAAATTTTACAATGTGACATAAGAAAAATGCAGGAAAATATGGTTTGTTCACAGCATGCACAAAAGCACAGTCTGCACTTCCTAAATAGACATACATATCTCAGTTAATATTATCTCCTTTTGTTTAATGACATGGATCTTCTTTTCAGCTGCCCTTTTGTATCTTTTCCACCACTTCATGAAAAAACATAAACCACTACTCTTGTTTGTGGGAAATAAGGAGTGTATTGTCTTTAGTACAGAGTAGATTCAAATCTACATCTCTGCATTGCTTTCAAAGCCTTCAAAAGCAAGGAACTGATTATTTAATTCTGAATCTCTTCGAATAGTACCAGGTAAAATTATTTGTAATGCAGGACAAAATAATTTTTACATGATCAGAACCCTTTAACTCAGCCAAATGAAAATCCTTACCTACTTTCCAATAAATGCCTTGTGAGGGGAGGAAGACAGGGAGAAAGAATTTGCATCCAACTATTCCATATATAATTTTTCTCTAAGCATCTTCTGCCTGTTTCCAGAAACAGAAAATGTTGAAATTTTTGCATTATTCTGGTGTCTTGTATATTTAAAAAGAGAATAGTATCTGAAGCTAAAAGCCTGGGGAAAAAAAAAAAAAAAAAAAAAAAAACAAAACAAAACCAAAAAGCAAAAAAATATTTTGTGGAAATGACCATGTATAATAAGAAATTTTATTACCTCTCCAGTGAAGAGTTCATGCTAATACAGGAGAAAAGGTATCTCTGTTAACCCGTTGTGGTTGCTAGCTTGTCAAATAATTGTTGTAGAAAAGATTTATGTTTTCAAATCATATTGAAGGAATGCCAGTCTTACATAACTTCAGCCACCTAAAATCTAGACATATAAACTATTTGTCTTACACATAGTTCTTTTCTTTAAATATTTGGTAGTAGTAAGGAGAAGTTGCTGCGTCTCACATTCCAGGTTTGGTACTCACAGGGTGAATTTATACATGAGGGTACATTTAGAGACAAACTATAAATTAAAAGACAATGAAATATTATTAGAATTATTAAAGTTATTAGAAAATCAAAGAAGTTAAAGGTGGGAACTATACCTACTATTAATTGAGAAATCAAAATTTCAGGCCTTAAAATTTTAGATAAACAAATTTCAGTTCCTGAATTTCTTCTCTGCCTGAATTTTCTACTGAGGATTCTTGTCTAGAAGGCTTTTTTAATGGTTAGCTGTATGAGGGTCTCTTCTATGTTTTTATTTGTACTTTCAATTACAGTACATTTCTTAGTAGATGGGCAACACTTTTTATACTAGAAAGCTGCTGAAAGTAGCAAGACCACATTTAGAGATCAATTGTTAATTATTTTAGTTTTTCTGATGTGGAATAAATGTGCATTTTTTTTTACCGCAGATTTTAATTAGTCCACATCAAATTTCATACATAAGCTGTCAGCAGAAACAGCCAAACCATTTGTGAGAATATAGTTAATTCATGTAATGGGAAGAAGCCTATATTATTTTGCTATTATTTTGTTTAGCTATCATAGGTGTTTAATTGCATTCTTTTGATGTTAGTTCAATTATTTTATTTTCCCTGAAAGGCATCTGCTATATTGATAAAAGTATTTTCCCATGCCACAATTTGAGTTTTACACATAACTACTCACAAAAAAATTCTGTATCTTTCTCTCTTCAAAATAAGTTTATGCTTTAATAAGAATTCAGCCATTATATTTTGCTTTTAAATTATAGTCTGCAATATGCAAAGCAAAATGTATGTTTTCATAACAGAGAACCCAATAGCTGGAGAGATATTTGGCAGGTGTTCTAATGGTGTGATTATAAATGATTATATTTCATTCAATAAGAATTTTTCTATATTCCCAAACAGGAGAAACCAGAGCACAGCTAAACACAGTTAAAATTCTGTCTAGCACCATTGTTGTCCTCCAACTATTAGAATTCATTCCCCTGGGTCTGGAGCTCAATGCAAATACTTAAGAATGAATGGCTTTATAAATTGCTATTATAAGTAGAAATTAAGATATATCTATTTAACATAAATAAAAATAAACACCTATCCAAAGCTTTAAGTAGCCTAACTATTAATAACACAATATATCAATGTTGATTTCATTGGAAACTCAGCAAACAGGGAAGATTCAGACACTTCTTTCCAACCTCTTGGTGGGATGCACAGTTTCCAACCCTTTTATCTGCCCTCCCAAAATTATGTCTTTTGCAATGTGAAAAAGAGGATTATTGTCATCAGGCAGTTACAGACTCAGGTGGTGCTAGAGGCAATATTTACAGTCCTAGAGTAGTTACGGAGAACACACTTGATATCATGTATGAGCACAGGGAGAACGGAGAAAGTGAAGGGACAATGAAAAGAAATCAGCATTGAGCTCTCTCCTAGCAGCAGCTGTGGGAATATGAAATAGGATAATACAGTATTTTGTAAGCTTACATGATGTATAACATCCTAAATAGCTTCTGGAAACAATTAAGCCATCAGTGCAGACCATAGGAGATGTGACGCTGTCTGCCTCTCACAATTTGATAGCTCAATAATTTGAGCGCTCTATTCCTTATCAGTTTCAGACTCTGACTGATTACATCACCTTGATCAATTGTGGAATTTCAAAGTAGCAAAGGAATAGAAAGCATAGAAAGCAGTAGCAAAAAGCTGCTTTCAAAAGATGGCAGATTACTGACCAAACAGAGTCCATAATATTCCTACTGGGTAACTCATACAATAGGACCACCAAACAGGAGTTATGAAGCCTAAAATTATCTTAAATTCCAATTTTCATGAATTTTAGCAGGCAGTGGCAGACTTACTTTCAGTCATCCTCTTTTTCCTTTTTCTGTATCTGTTTCCATAAATGAATCATTATTGGCATCTGAGTTCTGACTATATCAGTCATGATCTATGTTTCAGACAAGTTGCTCCCTTTCGTGCTGCCAATACACACAGATAATGTCTGCAGTCCTTTGTTGCACTGTCCAAGCCTCAAACACTATATACAAGCAGATCACTGATAATATGATTTCCTCTGCCTCCTAACAGCTCCCCTAACAATCCAAATGCACACTAACAAGAAAAAGGGGAAATTATGCTTGAGATCTCACTTAAGATAGACTATTAGCTGAGATTTCATCTAAGGAAAATAATGAAGAATTATTCTCTTTGCTTCTGTCAAGGTCTTCAGGCTCATCTTAAAGCTACTCAGCAGAAAAGATCAGCAGATTTCATGAAATATGAGTGTGCATATCTGATCATTATGTGTTTCCCAGAGGAAAGCCTCCATTTTTTTTCTGTGTCTGACATAAATGTTTTGCATGGAAACCAATTTTATAATTTCTGAGCAAGGACGTTACCCTTCTAAATAACAAACCATAGTTTTGGTTTGATTGATGTTGAGTCAATGTGAGCTTGAGAGCTATGGCCATACACTGAGTAGCCACAATTTATAGTTGACAAGCTAATAAGAGGAGCTGAGTCCGTCTTAAAAAATATCAAGGCTTTTTTAAAAAATAATTTATTTTACAGTATTGCCACAGGTAAAATTATAAATTGTTCATGATTGTAGTTTTGATGAAGCATTGGTTGGCAGTCTGGCTGGATATCAAAATGGTTTTTTACAGAGTAGGATTAGCTGAATTAAAGGTGAAGTGTCAACACATTTAATTTCTAAAGTATCATGAAAACATGTAAGACTATTAATACAATGAAGTATCAGTGGACTCATTACTATTCTTGACATAATCCTTGAGGACCTGTAATAATTGTCTTTCAAGTTTTAATACTCATTTGCTCATTCATTTTCACAAGTGTGTAACTGTGCTTTTGTGGCCAGGCACTGATGGTGGTAACAAGGTTGGGTTTAAATATCTAGAGTTAAACTAAATTTAACAGAACCAGTAGCTAAAGCCTTACCCAGAAATTTGGAGAAAATACACATCTCTTTTTGGTATGGTTAAGGAGACCAGAATGCTCTCTTGAAAGCATTGCATCTGAAGATAAATAAAAACAATTCTACAGAAACAGAATACGAGAACATTAATGTTGGGAGGTACAAGAACAAATACACATCTGTAACAAAATAACCACTTTGGTGATACCGTCATCCTCTGTGTTTGGTATCCAAACTTCTAGACTCCATGTCCAGTATACCGTTGTTTCTTTGAAAATTCCTTACTTTTCTAACATAATATACTCAGAGTTAATTAGTCACACAATGTCTCGGAGATGCTGTTTGTGAGTGGCTGTGTTCATTCTATTAGGAAAATGCTGACTACCAGACACACCATCCTAGCAGCACCCTCTCATCTCATGCAACTGCTGCACCTGGTCATGATGGTGCAATGACAGACAGACCAAAGTTTTGCACTAAATTGTTGTCTTCATCTGAGCAACCCACACATGTCCCACCCGGTGGAACCATGGGTGTTAGAAAAAGAGCCTTGTTCATAAGTTATTATGGTTTAGCACTGTGCTGAGTAGGGAAACAGAAAGATCAGTGGGGTTTGAAGCAGGAAGAAGCCTGGGAAAATAAAGGGATAAAGTGCTAACTGAGCTGGCAGAGAATAAAAAGTAGGTAATCAGTGGACTTGCCTGTTCATGTTCTGCACAAAGGGCTTGTGTGCCTGGGTACAACATCTGGAAAAACCTAAGTGAAAGCAAGCACCAACTTCTGGCAAGTGGGTGTGTGCAGGGCCTTGTACAAGCTGGACTTGCTGCAAGTATGTGATGTGGACTGGGAGCAAGGCAGGTCTGTATGTTTCCAAGGGTAACAGCACAAGAGGACCTGGCTATGGAAGGGACATGGGTAGTTCCTATTGTCAGAGGGACTATAGGGTCTGGGACCATAGGGTCTGGGCGGGTCTGAGGGTGAGTCAGCCAGACACTTGTATCTATCTGGAGCAGCATCTGGAGTGGGCCTGCAGACTCAGGGGTTCCTGTGTCCCAGTGGCAGCAGCTGAGGGCACTGGGACCCAGGGGCCACTGCTGGCTTGATTGAATATCTGAGTTCAGCTGCTAGGTGGATCCACCTTGTACATGTATTTCCACTAGCAGACCTCCATCCTGCTCAGCCAGAGAGGGAAGCTGGATGAGGCCATTGGTCCTGTTTGTGCGAATGCTCAGCATGCCTGTCTGTTTTGTGCATGGCTGGCTGTGTGCACACTAGTTTTTGTGGTAGGTGGGTGTGCATGTGTGCCCACTGGGAATGCATACTCAGGTAATATTGCATCATAAGCCAAATGTATGGATTAATTTATTTAAGTTGTAGGTATATTATTCCCCAAATAATTAAAATGCATATTATGGAATAAATGAAAAACAATACCAGGTACAACCTTTAAACTAACATTTTGCTAACTATTTAATTACTGATTTTTTTTCAAACTTTCTGTCTTTCTAGCAAGAAAGAAAATAAGGAAAACTCCACCTTCAAAGATTTACTTAGACAACATTAGAAGAACTCTTCTCACACTGTCCTGGAGACATGTGCCAGTAGTTAAATGAAAGAAAACACTACTAAATTGATTTGTGTATAATACTTATTTCTCAAAATCCACAGGAGATCCAGTGGAGGCTAGTGAGATGTAGATATCTAAGCCATTAGTTTCCAGTGCTGATAAAAATAGAATATCTAAATAACTATTATAAGTACATCAGTATTGTCTATACACATATTCAGGATCAGCATGCAACAGACAAATAACATATTACAAACTGTAGAAAAATCTATTAGAATTATGCCTTCGACTGTTTTTTTAAAGACTTGACCCCCTTAAAAATATCACAATAACAATGGTGATGCTGTAATTTACCCTTCATTTAGAGTGGTTACAGTAATCTTGTAATTGTAAAAGATTCCTAGACAAAAATAAAATCATGAATGCATTCTTAATTTCTTTTCATCTCTCACCATCTCAGCACGAACTTATAATGTGGATCACAAAAATGTTGTCTGACTGTTTTACTAATAGAATTGTGATAACTTTCTTATGTTCTGTTTAAAAGAATAATCTTAATTTTATTTCTAGGTTGCCTTTTCTCAAGATAAATGAAGGTATTATGAATTCAGGAACATTCAGAAGATGAGCAAGAGACTATGTTTAAGAAATTAAAGCAACTGCTGACTGAAATTCATTAGCAGAAGGTAGAAGAAATTTTTATTCATTTCAGTGAAACTGTTTCATTCAGAAAGTCAGCTATGCCATGCTTGGCCTCAGGTTTGCTAAGAAACTATAGAGAAATGTCAGTTAACAAGACAACATTTCAGTTCCACTGAATCACTGCTGTCCAAAGGTACAACAGCTAAGTTCCTACAGTAAAGCAACCTAGAATTACAGTTAATTGAATTGATCAATTCCATCTACATTACTCTGGCCATTGCAGACAGCTGATGTAGCCAAAGCTACGAGAATTTAATGTTAGCTTTTAGACTGGTCTTCTGGAATGGCTCTCTTCCTCTTTTGACATGATTCTCATCAAAATAATCTCACCCTTTTAGGCATTTTTCTATCTGTTCTGTGAAGCTTCAGATGTTCAAAGCAAAGTGAGACAAGCCTATAAATGAAACCTTTCATTTTATTTTGCTTATAGCCTATTTAAACAACAGCCTGAGAAACAAAGGTATCTATGTTAAAGTTTTCTGTGCTTCTGCTCCTTTAGTTGAAGCTCATAGAACTCCCAGTTACCTTCTCTGAGACAGACAAATAGGTAATAAAAAATCAGGGACTTTTACTTGAAAATAGATGTATAGGAAGAAGACTGATTGTTCAAATAGAATCTTTCAGATGTGTGTCTAACCATGAAAATAATAATAAAAATAACATTACCCCTTCATTCAAATATAATAAAGACCGGAAAAAGACTATACCTAAAATTAATAGTTGTTTATAAATTATTTGGTGACTGAAGTTGGCTTGATTAATCACCATTTTACATCTTAAATATCTGTTAATTTTTTTAACTCATGGGTTTTGTTCAGGAAATCTGGAACCATGTCACACTAAAAATATCATATACACACCTACAGTTAAAATAGAAAATATTCATGAGAGGCCAAAGATCATTTCTTATCACCCCTACTTACACAGCTTTAAGAATCCAGATTTTATGCTGCTTCAAAATTTCCCTCTCCTCAGAGATATAAATGTTTCCCCAAACTCAAACCAGACTTTTTCTTGCTGTTTATGCCCATCATTTTTAATTCCAGCCACCATGGTTACATAGATCAGATTGTGCTCTTTTTCTCAGGTACTTTGTTCTTAAGAGAAACTCAGCAAATTATGAAACCCCTGCTCTTGACAAAACTGCACGTTGCACAAGTTACATTTTCTTGAGCACCACATTTGAAGTTACTATTGCTATACATCTACCACTAGTATAATATTACCATACTATGGCAAGTTCTAAGACCCACAGTGACATACGGGTACATTTCTTTTCAGTCCACTAGGGACTGGGCAGACTAAAGAGGTGGGCAATCACTGGGATGGACATAATTCTGTGCAACTAGATGAACCTGCTTTGGAGTCAGGGATTGGACTAAACGACGTCCAGAGATCCTTTCCATCCCCAACTATTCTGTGATACCACAATTCCATTACCAGCATCTCACACTGGAATTCCTCAAGACTAGTTGCAAGAACCTGATCACATTTTTTGGATTTGGCATAACAAGTTAATTTCATTCCAATCACCAGCCAAATTCCAACTACCATGTACCAAATAAAAGGATTTCTTTCCCTTTTTGTGTTGTTGTGTTTTTTCTTCCTATCCTACAACATCCAGCACCCCAGAAAATTTTCCTGTACAAGCGTGAAAAAAGAGCATGAAGAGTTAAAATGTCATTCTGTCTCTTCCATTTATTCTCCATTAATTTGTGACTCACACAAGTAATACCTTTTGCTAAACAGAAGAATGAGAGGTAATATTTTCCCATGTAGCAGTTACCTGAACATTAGCAGAATCCCTTCTTACCACCAGATGCATATCTTCCAAACTGGAAGGATATGCTCATCCGGCTCTTTGATTCAAAGTAATTAGCATCAGACTTCCTGAATGAGAACATGTCCTGTGGAAACAGAAGGTGGGTTCACAACATTACTTAAGATGTTTGACCTTCTTCCATTCTGAAAGGTCATCTTGGAGAGAGAAGCTTTCTGAGAGGACTCCTATGCTTTTCCTTCTAAAATTCTTTAAAACTATATTTTTAGAATAGTTTCTAAAATGAGAATCTAGTGTTCAGCTCCAAAAGCTGAGGACATTTTCCAGTAAAATTACATTATCTTACTCTCCATATTTCCCTTCAAGCAATAAGAAGATTTTTCTTTTCTCTAGATACCATGTTAATATTTAAATTTTATAATGCATCAGCCCAGTGTTTTCCATAGAGTATGAAGGAATGATAGACTAAAATATTTTCATTAATTAAATGTGCAAAACACGTTAGACCTATTTTCATTAAAAATCATGTTTCTTCTGCTGGGTCAAAAATTATTATTTTGTTTCTTTTATAGTACAAGACTGAGTTTCATAAAGTTATTGGATAGAAATTTCAGAAAAATATCAGAAATATCTGAACAGACCGAGCAACATAGTTTACTTGTGTATTGTTAGGAGGGGTTTCAGAAGGATACATATTCCTATGCAAACTTTTACTTACTCTGTGTGATATTTTGCTTGCAGCTTCTGTGAGACAATTCAGTTTGCATTTTGTATCCTCAAAAAATGCTCAGGGAAAATTAGATGTTTTAGACTGCTGTGTGTAAAAGCAAGGACAAGACTTCAGAAACCCTGAAACTAGTGTGTACTACCCCTCTCCAGAATTAGTATTTATAGAAGGCAAAGGATAGTAGCATAATTCATGATGAAAAGGATCCCATCTGCCTCTTCAATCAGAAGTGGAAAAAGTTGCATTTTCAAAGAAGAAGGAATTGAACACTTCAACACCAAACCAAGCCAGTTTGATTTGCTGAATCTCATAGCAGAGTCAGCTCTGAGAGTTAATACTTGCACAGTATAATGCTGGCATTTAAAAGCTATCATGTTACTCAGCAAATGCAAACACAAGATGAACTGCCTTGAGCCATCCAAGAGTCATGTGACCTTGGGAAAAAGTCGGAGAGCTTGGAAGGATCACAAAACAGCCCAGGCTGGAGGGGACCTTAAAAGGATCACCCTGCCCAACCCTTCATGGGAAAGGAAGCTTGGGTGAGATTATCTAGCACTGTGTCCAATCACATCTTGACAGCCTCAGTGAAGGTTTCAGTGAACATCTTCAGTCTTTCCTCATAAGTGAGGTTCTCTGCCTTGCAGCAGGGCTGATCAGGTTTGGTGGCACTGTTTATTGTGCAGTCTCCTGGCTTTGCTTCCTTTGGAACAGAAGAGGGGGGAGCTTGTGTCTGCTGAAGTGGCTGTAGGTAATATGCCCTACAGAACAAAAGCAAAAGATTACTTTCTTCAGGAGCCCTTAAAACCACAGTACTCTACAGAGGGTTCCCTGAGGTAGGTTTCTGGTGCTCCTGAATTTTTTTAGCATGGGAGATTTCTAGAATGTCAGGCTTAGGCACATACATAAGTTCTGGAACTCGAGTTCTCTTCTAGAAATGAACATTAATGTAGTCCCATTTACCGTAATGAAGTAAAATACTGGCTGGCC
>WEIU01017864.1:4781-42157 GCA_013389925.1 Aegithalos caudatus
AAATTAGAGTTTATCCAGCTAAACACCTTTCTTTGATGATCTGGGTTTAAATTATATGTTGAAGTGCAAACAAATCAGCTACCAAACAGAGCAAAGTATTTCAGCTAACTCTGTCCACCGTTATGTCAAGTCTTAAATTACTAAAGTTTTTTCCTTTTATTTTTTCATGTAGGTCCAAGTCACAGATAAATTTTGTGCCCTGATGATCATTAGAAACCATCTCTAAAGTAGTTTTCTAAAATCACTGTTTTGTTTCACGTAAAAGAAGTCTTAAATATTTGGTGAACTGCATAACAGTTGTCAAATTTTATGGCATTTTTATTACCACAGTTTCCCTTATAATAAAAAAAATTGTTCTCTTCCACTTTTATGTTGAAATACGTAGCATTCATGTAGATCTTAACTCTAGATCCTTGATACTCCATGTCCAGTGGCTTAACATGGAGATTTGCATTTAAAAAATGTTAAAGAAACCTGCTGTCCATTTGGAAATAAGATTCAATCATATCCACCTAACATCATGTTTTCAAAGCACAGCTTACTCAGATACAAAGAAATTCAAAGCTTTTCCGATGACTGGATTAGTATATCCATATCTTGGATATTACAGAATGACATAAAAACTGTGTACGTGGTGGTCACAGATAAACAATGGAAAGTGCACTTTGTATGACAAAAAACATGGAAAAATAGCAATGCTTCTCTAGATTAATGACATCATGTTGTCACTTCAGATCCAGAATTACATGGGTAAGGCACTTCTGAATACCTTTGCATTTAAAACTCATTCAATTCCTCAATTACTGATCAATTTCATTGAGAGCAATAAGAAACAACCTTCTTATTAGGAACCAATAGCCCTTGACTAAATTAAATGACAGGTAGCCACCCAGGTGAGCTGCTATTAATTAAAAGATCACCTGTTAATTTTGGGAAATAAGTCGTCTTGTTGATGTGCTGGACATGACATGAAGTCCTGAGATATAAGTCATACAAGTCCGGAGATTAGAGTCAATGTATGAAATGTTTCTTTCTTATCTAATATTAAAAAAAAATTATTTTGATTGTTTTACCTGTTCTAGTATTTAAATTATGTGAAAGCTAAAAATTTAATAGGGTACACTTGTTACAGAGAGATGAAATTGAGTCCATCTATCCACATCTTCACTGTCCCATTGATGCCTTTTTCCCAAAGGCTCATAATCACCATCCTTTCATTGTGAATATCAGTAACTCTGGAGCACAATGCACAGCCTGTAGCTTTCTGACGTGCAATGGGAACTAAGTATCTATAAGCACGCTTGCTATCTCTGAGTCAAAATTCAAGGAAGAATATAGTGTAGATTAAATATAAACTCTTCCTCATAGGGCTGTTATTTTTTGTCCTCTTCTAAGTTGACTATCCATCTGAAAAAAGACAAGCTTTAAATCATGTAGTACAACTTCTGATTAGAGTAATTTCAACTAAAATTCACTGTTCACTATCTAGAAATTTAAATTTTAACCAAATGTCTGCATTCTCTTTACAGCCAGCGGAATGCAGCACATTTATTAACAATTCATTTACTGTATCTTAAATCTCTGTTTGAGAATGAGATGAATGTTTAAATTGAATGTTTTCTTGTCCATATTTGCTGAGATTAGTCCTCTGCTTTACATATAAAAAACCTGATTGGTTCCACACAAAGATGTGGTGGGGAGGGAAGGCCATGCAGGAGCTGGATAGAGAGTTCCAGACTTTACTGATGTTAAAGTGATCACAAGCTGGTTGTAGCACCTGTCCATGACAAGAACTTTGTTAGCAAGCAAAAATTCTTTGGCACATTTTAAAGTCATAGTTCCTCACATCTGCATCTGACTAGGGACATCCCTTTCCTACAGATCTTTATTTTCAAATAACTGACAAGAAGAAATTCAAATCTTTAGCAAAATATATACAACAGTCTTTCATCAGTTTATTTGCCTTTGAATCTTCAGTGACTTGTAAAAGACAAATTAATACACACAAATTTAGGGAAACACACTTTTTATTAATATTTTTTGCTGCTACTAACATAGCAATAATTGCTGATTATTGCCACACTTAAAGCAAGATTTGTCAGTGATACTATTTCAGCACTGGCAAATGCATAGCTTCTAATGCACTAAATGCCACTTGAATATTTATTGGCATTATAGAACCATCTGCTTTCAGTTTTTCCACACTAAAACCTAATTTCCCCTCGCTGGAATGCTCTTATTTTGCCTACACAAGAAAATCCATGCAAGCCAACTAACAGAGATAACAGAAACAAAGCTGAATTCAAAGAAAGAAAAACAGCTGGGTTTTTTTGGTTTTTTTTTTTCCATTTGACATTAAGAATAACTTTCAGCTACAGGCTCCTTATGCTGGGATACTGAGGTAAAAGAAAGAATACTGCAATGAGTTTGAGGAAGGAACAGAAGGGGGGACTGAAGCTGCAGCTTAATTTCCTTGCAAAAAAATTTTCAGGAGGGCTCTTTTGTTGAACCATCCTCACTGATGCCACGAATTACTGGCAGAGGGCTCCTGTGATTTTGAGTCATCCCGGTAAAACTATTTGTTGACGTATTTTTTTGTTTTGCTCCATAGCTGCACAGCATAAATACACAGCAAAGGATCGCAAACTGCAGAGCTAGGATTCAGGCTCTCAGACAAGTTCCCTGAGCTCTGGGTTAGAATCTTGTTCTTTTTATTTGTTCTCCTTAACCTTCATGACTTGCATGATTTCTGCAAAGTACTGCAGACTCAAAGGAAGAGTATAGTGAAAGATGCTGTAGTGAAAGACCTATAGTTCTAACATGTACCAACGAAATACGAGATCAAGGATCAGTCTCTCCCTGGATAAATTTCTCAGGTGAGGACAGCCTGCAAAATTTTTCTGGATGAGCTCTCAAACAGCCAGACTAGGTTAAAAAAAGGTAGATAACACCATCAATACCTGTTGTCATAGAAAACTGCATGAAATTAATTTAATAACTATTGCCAGAAGAGACCTTTATTCTTTGGCTCCCAAGTAGATGGCAATATTTCACTTACAGTGTTATTCAGAGGGGAAAAAAATATCTCTGACACACCCCTGTATTTGAATGTAATGGCATCCAAAGGTAATAAAAATATTTCTGTACAGCATTCTAGCTTTCTAAATCACCTTTGGAAAGCATTTTTCTCATCATCAACAAGACAAAAAGCTTACCATTTTCACTCAGTATGGATTGTCCTGTCAAAGTGATGGTTGACTGTCTTAACCTGAATCTCACTCTAGAAATAAAAGCTTACAGACTATCCGTATGAATTCAAACAAGACTAAAATTGTACTATCCACATACCAGGAAGAAGAAACAGAGATATAACTAGAGTATTAAGTAACTTTTCCATTGCAGTTCTCTAAGTCAGGGCCCTGAGCACTCAAGGGTTTGACTCCCTAGGCTCAAGGTGAGGCTCAATGGTGCAGCCAGGCAGCCTTGAATCAGACATGTGCATCACAGTTGTGTGAGCTGTGTGTGTGCTCTGACAAGCAAGGTACTGTCCCTCTCAGCAGGAGCTACACTTAAACTCAACACCTCACTTTGCTCCTGCTGTCATGGCCATGCCTGGCTGTGCAGGTCTCTGGCCTGGACTCGACCTCAGCTTAGTCCTTGGCTTCCTGGCTTGATCTCCTGGCCTTGCCACTGGAGATGAGTCCAAAGATCTCAGGATGAGCCTCGATACTGTAAGCAGATCTACTTGCTTTTCTTACTCAGGTATAGTAAAACTGTACCTTGTGTGACCTTGAGGCTCCTGGCCTTTCTGCCTCACTGGGGCTGCTGTTCCCCCTGCTCATCTTCCCTTACAGAGTAGCTGTGACACATGGGCTGTTCATGTGCCATAACTTCTTTCTCTGTCAGTAAAAGCAGAAGTCAGGTCATACCGTTAAAACCGCTGACACTCAGCAATGATTTTCTGCAATGCATTGTGCCTGTGGCTAATGATAGAGCTCAGGAAAAGTCCTTAGCAAGTGTGGAGCACATTACCACCCTTCTCAGCACAATGAACCGTAACAAAATTGTTCCCTTTAATCTTCTTCTATTACTACCTGAAGACTTCAGTCCGGTTTTCAACCATTTGTGTTTGGAAAATACAGGTATCTCAGCAACAACACTCTCATCTCCCTGTGACACAGTAAGAACTTTTTTCTTTGGGATAGAAGAGATGCCCAAACATTAAATTGAAGCTCTGATTCTGAGAGGAAATTTAAACAGATATAACCTCAGGTAAGTCTGCTGTCTCTAAAGTCAGTTGGACTACTTACGTGGTTGAAAGTTATGCATAAAATTGAGCACCTTTTTAATCATGAACAAAATAGAAAAGATAAAGTATTCATATTTGAGTTTGCTCAGCTGTGGAATGAGCTGCCTGAAGAGATTCGACAATCTAAAATCTGACAGCTTTTAGAGTGCTCCACTACCTCCTTTTTTAAGTTTCTTTTATAGCACTTGAATGGAGACAGAAGAAGGATAAATTGTCAGATGCAAAGAAAGGAAAAGGAAAAAAAACCCTGTTAAATAGACTTAGCTGTTAAATAGCTATTACAGTTATAGCAATTCAAAAATAGAAAATTAATAAATAGTAGAAAGAAAGAAAGAAAGAAAGAAAGAAAGAAAGAAAGAAAGAAAGAAAGAAAGAAAGAAAGAAAGAAAATTTCTATTTGTTGATGTTGCTTTCAACTGTTAGTACTTAGAAGAAACAGCCAGATTCAGCCTGCACTTTATGAAGTCCCTACAAAACATATTGGTACACAACATCCCTCTAGGACACTGTTTGTAAGATGAGTGAATGGCAAGGGTGGAGTGATTAAAAATAACACATGTATCTCCTAATTTCAAACCTTTTTTAATAATTAAAATGCTTTCTATTAAAGCAGGAATTAATAATTTTGCATTTAATTTACATATTAGCCTGTAGATAGCCAAGGAAAATAATTACACCATATGATCCAGGTAAATTTGTGTTTGGGTTAGTACTTAACATAAGACTCTTATTACAGTAAATCTGCATTAGCAATTTCATTATTACTACAAACAAAACAGTAAAAGGGAACAGTACAAAATTAGTTACAGAATCACTAAGAAATAAAACATTTTAATGTCTTCTGGACACAGAAACATGTAAATAGCAAACTGTGCTATGCTAAACTTTTCCAATAAGCCCTGTGAGAGCCTTAGTAACCTGCAACTAATTCCAAATTACTAAGTATCTGCCCTTACCGTCTCTCTCAAAATGACAGCTGCTGTTGATTCCCTTACTGGAACATCAAAATGCTGCACAACACGACTACAGAGATTTGTCAAGTGTTGCACAGAGGGAACTTCAGACAACCACTATATCACATCATTTCCCACATACTCAGGCCTGTGGTTCATTCACTCACAGTGCTAAGCTGTGACCTCTTTTCTGGTTCTCATCCTGCCAGATCAGAGCACAGCGTTTTCCTCACTGTGAGTGGGAAATCTGGCAGGTTTGCCAGTGTGCCTAGGAAGTATGGAACAAAGGTAAGAGAAATAACAGTAAACCAAATACAGACTTTGAAAGACAGAGGACTGTTTGAAGTAGCAGAATTTTATGTACACCAGAAAACTTAAGAGAAAACCACAAAAATCATAGGGTAATAGAAAGGAATGGGTTGGAAGGGACCTTAAAGATCACCTAATTCCAACCCCTCAGCCGTGGACAGGGACACCTTCCACTAGATCAGGTTGCTCAAGGCCCCATCCAAATTGGCCTTGAACACTGTGGGACATCCACAGCTTCTCTGATCAACCTGTTGTAGTGCCTCTCTGTCCTCTGAATAAAGAACTTCTTCCTAACATCTGATCTAAATATCTCCTCTTTTATTTTTAAACCATTTTCCCTTTTCCTCTCACTGTCCATGTAAAAAGCTGCTGTCCCTCCTTTTTATTACTTCTTTTTAAGTACTTGAAGGCTACAATGAGATGTCACCAAAGCCTTCTCTTCTCTAAGCTGAACAACCCCAACTATCTCAGTCTGCTTTCATAAGGGGGATGTTCCAGCCCTTGGATCCTCTTTGTGGCCCTGCTTTGGGGCCTCTAAGCAGGAAAACATCTTTCTTGTGCTGAGGACCCCAGAGATGGTTGCAGGACTCAATGTGGGGTCTCAGAAGGGAAGGGTACTGGCAGAGTCTTCACCTCCCAAATCCGGTATATTACACAAAAAGAAAGACTTTCAAGACTTAATCATCTTGGCTGTTTCACTCTTTTAACTACAGTTCTCTCATTTTATAAAAGTGAAGTTATAAGTTCCATAACTTGCCATTCCAACATCAGAGGAACACACAAATTATTCACCACCTTA
This sequence comes from Aegithalos caudatus, assembly GCA_013389925.1. Taxonomy (NCBI): domain Eukaryota; kingdom Metazoa; phylum Chordata; class Aves; order Passeriformes; family Aegithalidae; genus Aegithalos; species Aegithalos caudatus. The sequence continues at coordinate 11,152 of WEIU01017864.1, forward strand.
TCCCAGTCACCTGTGGTGAATCTGCAGGGTAAAAGAAAATTGTGCAGAGTCTATTCAAGATATAGTGGAGAGAAAAACAGCTAAAGGAAGATTGTAAATGTTGTGCTAGAAGAACCATGTGGATTGTAGACTGTCTCTTTAAACACCACATAAGAAGAGTGAATCTGAAAATATATTCCTTTGTTTTTGAGATGTGGAATTTCACACAGGTGAAACATTGAGAATAATCTAGAGCTATTGCTTGGAGGCAGCTTGAGGATAAATTGGCAAATAGCCATGTCTGTTTTATCCACAGCTAAAACAGAACTGTCTTTGACTGACAGTTTATTTTTTAGGAGTTAGAGGATAGTGGGATCAAACTTAATGATGCAATTCAGAAAAGACTTAATAGACACATTGATATGGGAAAAAATGTAGAATTGGTCAAACAGGACTATAAAAGAGAAAACTAGGAATTAAATCATTTTATGTCTATTAAATATGTAAATCATGATCATCAACAGAAAAACATTTGCATATACCAGCAAAGATTTTTTTAGTACATAATTATTATTCACATTAACTTGGTATTAGGGAACCAACATGTTAACATGGATACTGTTACATGACCAACATATAGGGAACCCAATTTGGTGTGTGAGAAAGGTCCACATTTCAGCCAAATCTATGCAAAACTAGAAAACTTCAAGCTGAATAGACTGATGTAAAATGTTTTTTAAGATAATAATGAGATAGTTATAAAGTCATATGAAATAGGAAAATTATTCTGGCCATGGTGGTGAGCAATATTCTAAAATATCTATTATCATTGCTTAAAATTTTGCACAGGTGGAAGCTGAGAAACAAGCCTCTTGGAGTAAGCAAATCAATAACAGAAATTTGGAATGATCTGATGCATATAAAACTACAGAAAATCTGATTAAAATATCAAAGAGAGAAATTTAAGACTGTTAGTAACACTTACGTGTTGAGATGCAGTTAACATTCTTGTAAACCCTTTTTGGGGTCAGAAATGAAGAATTTTGAGCAATTCTTTCAGAAAAGGTGGTATGGCATTGCTGCATAAAAGTGAAATCTCTAGCTAGAAATATGCCTTCCAGTAAAATAGCTCTGGATCCAGAAAGTGAAGTAAAAACAGAGATTTCCACATTGCCACTAATAGCAACAGTATTAGATGGATGGATTAGATGGATCAGAGCCACAATCCTAGTTCAGATGGAATTAGTACACATATTTACAGACTTACTAAAATTTATTTGTTGGTGAGAGAGGGGGAGTGAGCAGGAGTACTAGTGATGTGAACAATCTCCCTATTTGTAAAATAAAAGGTAACACAAGATTAAGGAGCAGGAACAAATCAATATAGAAGTAATGACCAGGGACTGCCAAAATAAAAATAAGTTAGGGGTATACATTCTTTTGTTTTAGGTTGTCTCTTTAATCAGGAGGAAACTTTCCTACCCAAATTCATAAATAAGAATACCTTCTTGAAAAGAATCAAGTTTCACTATACATACTGTGCATACCCTGCAAATCACACCAGAAATCTGGGACAGTAACGAAGACCTCAAAACACAGAGATTTGGGAAACCATCCATATTTCTTTAAAGTGAGCATATCACCAGCCTCGGTACTTCAGCAACCTACAATATGTATGTATTATTAGATAAAATGTTTCATCACAATACAACATTCACACTGGAAAAGCAGAACCCTTCATACATAAGTGTGTAAAGCACAACTGTGAGACTCAGTTTTGAGATAATCCTGAACAAAGGATTAACAAAGGTCTTGTTCCTTTCACCTGTACCTTTTCAAGGATGGTGTCCTCCACAAGTCTGCCTTTCCAGCAGACTCAAGTGGCTTTCTGAGTTTTTAGAAACTCTTAGTCATTTCCTAAAGATTCCCAGTATTTCAGTCAGCTCTAAGGTATTCTGTAGCTCTGTTTCTGGATGTCACACCTTTTCCTGAGCATGGTGCCTAACAGTTCCTTGAAGCGTGATGATTCACTGTTTCCTGTTCTTCTCCTATTTCTCACTCATATTTCCCAGCTCAGCTTGTCCAATAACTTAGGAAGACAGAGTTTCCTGCTCCCTCCATATGGATTTCCCTGGCCCTGATCACAGCAGCCCAGACAGACAAACCAGCAGCCTTCTTCCCTATGGAATGTAATATACAGTATGGAGTACCTCCTGTGATACAGATTTAATTTTATCAGTTTTAATTAAGTCTATAGCCACTACTTTTAACACAATTGTATTATTTTTGGAACAGCTACACCCTGCTTTAAGTGCTCTAGATATCCAAAAGGCCATTCTTTGAACACAAGGTTCAGAGCTTCCCCATCTTCCCAGTTTAGTGATGACATCTGGCATTTTAGGCCACTACATGACCTATCTCTCACTCCAAGATCCATGTGAGATGGTGTCAAGGAGATGATAGAAAATTGCCTCACTGAGGCACTGCAATGATTTCACAGTCCACCATACAAGATCAAGCAGGCAGGACCTTAGATTATAGAGAAATGTCTGGGCTAAGTTTTACCTCCTGTTTGTCAGCAAAATAAACGGTGAATGGGTACATTGGACACTAGAGTCTGCATAGCTCAAGACCAAGTACAGAAATTACTGTAGCCAAATAAAATGTCTATATCCACACTACCTATTTACCTAGGAAATGTATTGTTCTGAGCAGCCTAAGTTCTAGATCTCTTCTGGTGGTTTATCTTTAGGGTAGTATTTTTTTATAAAGTACTATTCTTAATCTTTGTAATATAGACAGCAAAATCATACATGAAAGCATTCTTCAGCAGCCCTTTAATACATTTACTGTATTGAGTTTACCACTAAATTAATGCACACAGATCTTGGATAAAAACAGATTGTTCATTTTAAATACCGAGGATTTAAATAATATGTTCAATTATCTTTGTCCTAGTAAAGTTTCTATTATGGGCTATAATGCCTTCTTCCTTAAAACAGTCTTCCACAGTGTTGGAGTCTCAACAACTGTTCTTCTTCAGTGTCATAATCTGTAATAGGAAACATACTTTTTTAATGAAACAAATTATGCATGCCATTAGTTCATAATTTAAATAAAGAACATTGTAGTTGAGATATTAATGTTGCACAGAAAATATTTTTGTAGTAGCAGTGAGTGTAGGATATCAAAGAATACTAGAGTCATGTAGCTTATTCATCTTCTAGTGACCTTCCCAACTTATCTTTTGAAAAGTTGTTTTTATATCTTTTACCCAGAGGGCAGTTTTTGCCCTCAAATCTATTAATGTTGTCTCAAATCTATGGATTCTTTCTACATAGCTTGAATCAGATTAGAGTATTGGTTTATCTGGGTTTTTTCATTCTTTCCTGAGTAAAAACTTCAAAATAAAAGAAAATTATTTTTTAATGCAGACATTCAGGTCATGCACTGGCTTAAAATCATATAATAAGATATTACTATAAACAAATAATAGGATAAATTTTGAGAAAATCTTCATCATGTGCATCAATGCCTGTCTTACCAGCTTCAACAACTCCATCCAGATTTTACTGAAGTCAACAGAATATGTTGCATGTTGACTAAGATTTGGAGAGGGTATTCTGTTTTCTCTTTTTCTTCTTGAGGTTAAAGTATACATCAAGGTATAGTCTTAATGGATTTAGCTGCTACTTTCATTTAATCTTACTAGAATTAACTTCTATTTTATGAGGCATACACTGTCATGCTTAGCAAAGTATTTAATTGTAACAAACTAACTGTGTCTAAAGTTCTGTGTATTGCAGTGGAAATCAGTTGTAGCTTCACCAATAGAATTTATTGAGATTGACATTTGTGTAGCCATCATCGGCCTTGGTGAAGCACAAGACTATCAGTAGCTACTGTCATCAAATCCCACTGGTTGCTCCAGTTCCTTATCCTGCCTCCCTGAACTAAAGGCTTTCTCAGCACCATCTTCTCTTACAGATCTCCTTCAATTCTTGGTCAGAGACACCTCTCACTAGACCAGATCACTCAAAGCTCCATCCAACCTGGCCTTGAACATTTCTGGACATGGGGCATCCACAACTTCTTTGGACAACCTCTGCCAGTGACTCACCACCAACATAGAGAAGGATTTCTTCCTAATATCTGACCTAAACCTGCCCTCTTTCAGTTTTAAGCCATTCCACCTTTTCCTATCACTCTCTCTCCCTTTGTAAAAAGTCGTTCTCTCTTGTAGCCCCTTTAGGTACTGGAAGGTGCTATAAGGTGCCTCAAAGCCTTCCTTTACCCACCATGAACAGTCCCACTCTCCCAGCCCATCTCCACTAGAGGGGTGCTCCAGCCCTCGGAGCACCTTCACGGTGTGCTTTCTTGTAAAGTAGGTGGCACAAACAAGGAAATTGTGGCAGGCAGTGTATGTTAAGAAGTCAGTAAAGTGAGTAGGCAAGCAGATGCAGAATGCTGTCACGCAGGTAAAAGACCAAGGTGAAAAGAGTGGATTTTCAGCATAAATTATTTTCCCCCCTTGGGACCCTGGTGTCTCTGAATAAGAAACAGCAATCCAGTCTAATGTTCTGCCTCTAAGTATGTATCCTTAGCACTGCCCAAGTGCCAGAATTATGCTTGTACAGTCTTGTGACCAGTTAGTTTAGTGAACTCCTTAATGTGGAAGTATAATTTAAGAAAATACATTTTACCTCTCCAGGTAAATCCCTTTCTCAGCTTCAGTTCAGTTGTACTCCATGTATTACCAATTTAAAATTGCAATTGCATTTAAGGGCCAGAAAAGTACCATCCCATCAGCGATGACCTGAAATTATATTTGCCTGAAATTGTCAGAGACGTTCAGTTTATTCACAAAATTTCTACCTTTCTGCTTGCCTTGGCTGCATGTTCTCAGCCTGTCACTTCCCAGAGTACTGTAGGTGTGGTAAGTAAATGTGACATTCCTCTACCACCAGAAGATAGGTTATCTACTCTCTCTGTGATCTGCATGGTAATTCCTCAAAATCTTCTGGTGCCTCTCAGCACCTGATTTGATATAAACTCACTTAAACCTAAAATTAATAAAAGAAAACAAGCCCAATTACAAAGTATTCACTGTGAGATCAACTGAGTCCCAGAATAAGTAGAAGGGAAGTAAGAATGATGCATAGGAAGATTTAAGAAGTAGTAACTCTGTACTTCAAAAGCAGCTTCAGACTAACTAACTGAGCCATTTGTGATCTCATCTAATCCTTTCCTCTGCCCTCCCCAGGAGACCACAAGCAGCCTTTGAGTGAGTGTAGGTCTCTGAATACCAACTGTCATATCAACACTACATCTGCAGCATGCAATTGTACTAAAAACTGTTCTGCACAAGTGAAATCTGAATGGAAACTATTAACATTTCAACAGCATTTACTTTGTTCTTCAAGGTTTTCATTTTTTAAGTATTAGCACTTAGACATGCTTGCTCAAGTGGAAATGCTTTTTTTGACGCAAAGACTTCTCTCTCTGAAGGAATAGTTATTCTGACTTCAGCAAAACAACTTAAAGAAATTCCAACCCCCTTCACTTCCCTGCCCTGTCATTCCAGCATCACTGATTTGATAAACCACCTCTCCAGCTGTGCTTGCACAGCAGTTTGTCTGGCCCTGCTGGTGAAAAGGAATTTTGAAACAATCTAGATTAAAAGTAGCACTCCAAAACAAACTACTGTTTTTAATCCAGGTTGTTGATGTCATCTGCCTCTGCTACAGGCTCATAAACAGTTGTCTCAGCCTAACAGGAGAGGTAGAGTGGAGTTTGAAATTTCCTTTAGTCCATAAATCACTGTGTTATGTACAGATTGGGGCAGATTTCATTGCACCTAGCTATGACTACAATGAGCTGAGATCAAAACCTCTGAACTGCGGTATCTTCACAAATATATTTACATGGGTACCAGGTATATAAACTCTAGGGCACTTAGTGTAGAGAAATACAATTCATGCACAGAGTGATTCAGGTGACTTCAGCCAGGAGGCAGCCTGAGATGCCCATATCCAATGGGTACCTGTGTTTAGGTGACTGAAGTCAGCTGTAGGGGCCTACCTGAGGGTGGGCTATGCTGGCATACAGCTCTGCTAGCTCTGTTGAGAAGCCCTCTGTTGTCTAAATGGGAGAGTAGACAGCTGCCAGGTACATAATCTTAAACTGAATCCTGATTTTAAAAGTTTTATGTTCTCACAGTAGGTGTTAGGCTCTGTCCCCACTGACATGCATGTCTTACTGTCTGAGGCCTCCCATGGCAGCCAGCCTGCGTGGGGCTGATAAGATGTGAGGCTCAGGCTGTGGCTGGATAAAGCAGCAGGAAAGATGTTTGGATAGCACTACACAAAGCGTTCAGAAGGCCTAACCCTGATTTGTATGTAGGTGTGTCTTGTGCATAGACATTTCTCTAATGTCTCAGACATTCTCTGTAGCTTCCCATGCCATGTTACTTCTTAGTTCTGCCATGAGGACTCTCCATGGGTTTCCCTGCTGAATCAATCTTTAGGAAGTCATAATCTTTCCTGGACTGATTTATCCATGACTCCAAAGCCAACTATATTGGAAGAAGTCACGTGATGATACGTGGAGTCACCGAGAAACTAGACAAGGAGGGGAGAGAAGGACAATGAAATTTAAACCACTTTTATACCAGAAAAAATTTCCTGAAAACATACAAATTTTACATATATATTTAACAAAATCAAAGCAAAATGACAGAATACCGAGGGAATCTGTGATGCTTAATATGTGAACAGCATGCTTCACTGCCCAACACGCTGAACAGTTAGGTCTCCTGCTTGCAGACTAATTGATAAGGCATGTGCATAATTAACATAATGCTTATGTAATGAAAAATTAATTTAAGGTTGTATGTAATCTTTCCTTTTTGCTTTGTATATTAACTTATTTTAAAAAATATGCATGAAGATTGTAAATAATGAAAAAATATATTCTCTGTTTCTAATACCTCGAAAAATAAGTACTTCAGAAAGGTATCTTGAAACACAAATTGGAACTTAATTTGAATCTAAATGTTTCACTGTAGATTATACATCACATTTTCCATAAATTACCTGTCCATTTTATGACAGGATAATATATGCCTTATTTTCACCTCAGTACCTGTACAGTTAACAACCCTGCAGAACTCTATAGTCAACATGAATGAAAAATGAAGATGAGAAACTAAAATGATATCTAATTAGACTAAGGTGGTTGGTTCTTTTTTGTAGGTTTTGGTGGAGAACATGGTGCACTGTATTGGAAGAACTCTGAATTCTTGCTTTCAGATTCAAGGCTGTAAAAATGTAAATTTCAAATTTTGCTATATTTTGATTGATTTTGGCTTCATTTAAAAACACCTGGTTTTAATATGTATTTTAAAACTTTATTTAAAACCTACTTTGAATTGTAAGTTACATTGATTTTTTTGAAGGTTTATAATACCAACATTTAGCTTGGAAAAAGTGTCTTCATACATTATTACAGAGCTAAGAAAACTGGGGAGCAATATACGTAACTAATTTAAAAATAGATTAAAGAATTCCTCTCGTTACTTCCTGAATGTTAAAAATAACTTTTTTAAAACTTCTTGTGGTCTACAGTTTCTTTAAGTAGGGATTTTTTTTATATATATATTTTCATCTCAATTTTTTGATCTGGGAAAAAAAGCAGAGGAAGATTGAGTTTTGGGGAGATGAGGAGAGCTTATTTATTTCCAGAATGTTTTAGATGTTACTCAGACAGCAAAAACTTCACACCTGTCTTGCCATTATGCTTAACTTAGTCATTCCTTAGAAAAGCAGGTGAATTTTGCAATGGAGGTTTAGGGTCAAGGGATTAAAAAGACAGGAAGGTCAGTGGCACAGAGCTACAAAGGGGTCTTGGGTTTCCCAGGATGTGGGGCACATGTGAAGGCAATTGAAAGGGATTTTGAGAAAGGTTTTATTTATTTAATATTCAGTGACATTAAATGCATAAAGACAAGGGATGAGGCAATCTGCAGACAAGACACTTGACTGGATCAGTACATTTGGAATGGATATGACTGGAAAGTCTCAGTAAGATATTTCTGCAGAAATCTGGACGGTTTCTCTTTTGTCTTTTCTCCTTCTCCATCCCAGCCCTTCTTAGTCATTCTCATCCTACCTAACCTACTTAGAGTATGAGGTCTTCATCTCAATTTTGCCTTCTGAGTGCTCACATGTTTGCATCAAGATCACCTATTTCTATCCCTGAGTTTCCACAAGGAGTATTTCGTCCCAGTCCTCCTTTTCCAATTCCTCCTACTTTCTCCTTTGAATTTATCATTGGATTGAATTCAGATACCAAGGAACTAAAAGGAACTAAAAAAAAGAAAGTCATTTAGTCATAGGTACTCTGGTATATCTTGGATTCTAGACTTTCTGTGGATTGTAGGGGTGAGATCCATACAATGTGTGTAGCTGTGCAGGGGAGCATGAGAGAAGATCTGTTTAAGACAGGGTGATGAGCACTGATAATGGCTTGGGTCTGAAGAACAGCCTGAATTAAAAATAATATTTCTGTACCCAAGGTAATGACTTCCTATTTCAGGCTCATTTAGCAGCAACCTGAGAACTCTGTTCTTTGTGCAGTCACCCATTGATGCCTACAAGTGAAGTACAAAATATATCATAGGTAGAACTTTTTCTCACAAGATGACAAAAATGCTTTGAAACCTCTATGCATTCATCCCCTCAAACCAGAGATTTTACAGCTGCATATGCAGACACTGGGCACTATCAGTCACCATGTAGTTACTCTGGAATTTCTGTTGTAGGTAGAAAACAGATATGTTTTTTTTTCCATAATGCTCTACCTTTCTGATCAAGAGCCACTGTCTTTCATAGAGTCTGAAAAGTGGGAAATGAATCCAAAGCTTACTTGGCCCTACACAACCTAAAGTATAAACTATTTGCTATTTTTCTGTAGCTGTGTCTTACATCTTCCATCTTGTCTTTGCAAATCCTGAGATAGCAGACATAGTGGAACTTGGAACAGTTCTCAGGGGAGCAGGGAGGCAGGGGTGTCTTTGGACAGAAAATGACTGCTGAAGTACCCTTCATCGGCAGAAAAGCCTGCAGTGCTTTCAACAAAATCATTCACACTTATGGCATAAATCAAGCGTTCTCTGTGCCACTTCCCACTATCACCTCCTACAGACATCAACAATCTCTATTGTGCACACCATCTGACAAGGTCTTAATCCCTTTTCCTTAAAAGCCTTTTTGGACACCTATTGCTCTCTGCAGGTAAGCATGAGCTTCATTGGTTCCTAGAGAGGTTCAGTAGGATGCACTGTATGGAAAGGCTCCTTGGAAAAAGGCATGTGGGCATATCACACTTGGAAGCATCTTGTTAAACACTGAATTCCTTTATAGGTGCTTTATGAGAAAGGGTGTTGTGGGTTAGTGCATGAACCAATGTTAATCCTTTATATTTTATATGTAAAACAACACTTAATGCAATATCTCACAACAATACAAAAGTTGGTGAATCCTTTCTGATGTTAGCAATGTTCACTGGATTTTGGGATAAGCAAAATAAAAAGAGCTTATTTGGCTGACTGACACCATTAGTTGCGAAAGCCTAGGTAAGTTATTCTATACTCCCTGGAAAGCCAGTGTTGAGTAACTGTCATTTCTAGACTTTAATCTATTACACTCAAAAGTAGATATTGTCTGCTACAATTAAGATAAACTGCATCCTAATGTTCTAGAAGCTAATACTATCTTAGACTTGGCTTTGTTTACAAGGACAAAATTTCAGAAAAGCTACTCAGAAAAATAACCTTGGAAGCAGTAATTTATTTAAATAAATTTTAAATTAAATTAAATAGTCTGTAATTAAGGCACTCATTTCAAGATGGATGGCTTTGAGCAATTTACTAAAATCAGTGTAAATGAAAAATAAAGGACAAGAGCACAGTGAAAGTTTGAAATGTCCTTTAAGGTGCTGTGGAACATCTTAAATTACAAGCAAAAATATTGTATAAAAGGACTTCAAACTGTCTGTGAAGTATTCCAGAAGTAATATACAGAATGAATGGAAAAGAAAAAAATATTAGAATAAAATGAAAGAGGTGTCAAAACTCAACCTCATTCAGTTCTTATAAAACAAATCAAAACAAATGGAAAGAGATTATTCACTAAAAAGTGTAAAAGAGAACAAAGCAAGTAAAAGCAGATATTAAGAAGCAAGAATGGAGTCATTATTTAAAATAGTGTAGGTATGACCTATGAAACAGGTGACTGATGCATATCCATTTTCAATTTCGCTGATAATACTGGTGATGGAGAAAAAGACAGGAAAGCTGCAGACAGTGAAAAATAATAACATAAACTAAGGGAATATGAAATTTTATAATGAAAGAATAAAAAAATTGTGGAACAGCAATCATGACTGAAGCTATATGTGCACATTTTTCTGCTGCTTAGAAAAAATACAGAAATTAAAGCAAAAAGAAAGAATTGCAAACTGCAGCCAACAAAGGAAAATTTGGCTTTAAAACAGTCTGGATAAATCAATATTTGTCTGGATAAAAGTTACTTTGGAGGAAAAACATAATTAGTTCTTTTGGTAAGTCTAAATGCTTTTATAATGTTAGTATAGTATACTAATGCACCCCCACTACCAAGTGGGCATTTCTGTATTAGGAAAAAAGTTTCAATTTACCTTTTGACTTTTTTGGAAGTTTAACTGGAAAATTCTATGTATGTCTCTTTGTAATTGGCTCAGTGCCAGGAGAGAAGCACCTGTTGGACCTTACCTCTGTTCGTCAAAACCTGTATGCCTTCCTATTGGCAGTTTTCCAATAGATCTGTCCTCAATCATTAAGCAGAAAAAGGAACAGAACAAAGGGACCAATGGCATTCTTGAGGTGTTTGTAGCAGGTGTGGAATCTGTCCCTACACTGTGCTCAGCTTTGGTAGATTGTTTATATTATTTCAGTTATCTTATTAAACCCTTTTGATTTTTTTAAAACACTTTCGACCATGCCTGTCTCACTGCTTATTTTTAGCCAACTCTGAACAGGGCTGGACCCTCAGAATTTATGGGGCTCACCCTCACAGTATAGAGAATAAACTTTACCTGAAATTATGATAATAATTATAGTCCTTCAGTACTATTATTATAACAAACAGGAAAACAGCAATAGTATAGGGATAAACCCGTAAGTAATGTACCTGTATCTGGTATCCAGATTTTGCCAAGTGCCCTGACTCCCATGTTTCAGCTCCTCTTCTTTTTTCCTTCACTCTGTCTCCTCTTAATCCTTCTGTCCTGTTTCCAGACAGGCTAGGGTCAATTTTGGCACTAGCCAGGGATGAGCATGGCTGGAACATGGAGGCTGTTCTCTAGCACAGGACATGATTTTCCAGGAAAGGGAGAAATGTTTTTTCCAGGTTGGGGTAACATGGCCAGGAAGTGATAGGGTATTGCTGGGCTCCACACAGTGTAGTGGTGAGTCATTTCCCTCTCTTGTGCACTTTTGTTGTTGTTCCTGATCATTTTCTTATCTCCTTGCTGTTCCCAGTAAATCTTTCTGATCTCGACCTGTGATCTTTATATTTTGTGCCTCCACTTCTCCTCTCCAGCAGCAGGAGGGGGAAGTGGGGATGAGCAAGTGGTGCGTGGTTTCAGTCAGAACATTTAACTGAAGAATACCATTCCACAACCGTGACACCTTCCCATCCTCTCTTTCTTGCCAGCACTATCAACAGCAACTGTATTTTCAATAGAACGTATTTTTCTATATTCTTGGTCTGGTGTTACTTCCACCAAATAAAACCAACCAAACAAAAATAAAATTGAAGTTGATTTATTTATGAAAAGAAAGAATTTTACACCTGACTTCCATAATGCAGTAAGATGTTTGGGAATCAGCTTGGTGTCTGAGCTCTCCTACCAACTACTGTCTCCCATGGAACTTGTCTTCAACCATTTATACTTAGATATTTGTATTTAACAAAGTATTAAGCAGAAGCTTAAGCCTCATTAGCATCAGTAGCTGAGTTGATACAGGTGTTTAAGTGTTACCTTGAATGAAAATGCTGCTCTCAGCTATATTACCTTCAGTTTGATGTTTTCCAAAGAAACTGAGGTGACTCCATGTAAGGAATTATTTTCTGGTGCTTTCTTACTCCCATGAAAGTCAGTAATTAAACAATCCACTGTCTTGGCTTTACATTTTTTTTACATATTAGCACTAAATCTATAATTACCTATGCTTTATATCTAGTTAATAATCTATGCTTTTATCTTATTAACATACTGTGGTCTGACTTTTCTCCTTTTGGGAAGGAATTTCTCACAGTTGCAAAAGGTGGCCAGACCGAGGCCTATATCCCCAAAGCTGTTCAAAGTAACTATTATTTCTCTGTCACTCACATCTAAACATATTAAGAAACTCATGGATGGAGATTAGCCACAAAATATGTACATGGGAAGTTTTTTATTTTCATGCACAATTAAGTAGTTAAATGAAGTTATTTAGATGGTTGAAATCTGCCAGTTACTTTAAGCATTCTTGTGACGGAGTAAGCAATTCCTTGTAGGAGGAGTCAGGGCATTATTGTCACCCAGCTATAATTAGGGATCAAAACAGTGTCATAAAGACAAGAAATAGAATTTTATGCTCAGAAAGGGATAGCCCTTTACAATGTACCAGAAAATGCCTCGAGCTTGTTTTGAACAAAGCTCTCAAGGAATGCTCTGGCAAATGACCTGACAGCAGTCATGATTTATTTGTATTTTCTTAGATGTTTCTCTTGAGTCAAAAGCACAGATTATAACCTAGTTTATCTGTGACACAAGATCATTAACTCCAGGAAGTAAAAAATGATACTTCTCCTGGGCAGCGTTTTTTAAAATGCTGTTTCTAATAATTTACTGGCCTTAGAAAGTTCACTGTTTTGTCATATTTACAACATGTATTATATTAAAGCCTCTCACACACATCATTTTGGGGTCAGATAAATGGATAATACGTACTGTATTATAATGTGGTATGGCATTTCCAAATATAGATCATTATAAAAGTGTATTTTAACATAAAATATTTCTGGAAAAGTAATATCTAATGAATGTTTTATATTTTCACTTTAGAGAGATTTTGGATGCTTGGGAACACAGATGGTGAAATCAATAAAACAACAATGTCTGAATAGGATCTACCATGAATTATTCTTTCACCCGTAGACAGATTACTTCCATGGAGGGAGAGCTGAACAGAAAACTTAAGGAGTTAGTTTCCCTTTTTTTTACCAAGGTATTGTCTTGAATATCATATTCTTTTAAAGTGTAAATTATCCAGATGTTCAAAATAGTTTTGTTGATTATTCTGGGGAAGTATTGGCTTTGTTTCATTTTTAAAGAAAAATCCAAACCCTGGATCTACTGAGATGCCATCAGTCTGATAAACACTAATATGTAACTGATAAATGAGAGCATGAAAGGCTGTGTTGCAGAAACAGTGGTCTTGGTGGCAATCAGAACTTCATGAATAAGTGAGTTCTGTGCTCTGTAGATATTAGTATCAGTGCAGTGCAATAAAAGATGACCTGTTAAGCTAGTGGGGCATCACTCTTAACTCTGGGAATCTAAAAGCTTACTTGAACAATAAATCTCTGGATAACACATGTAGTCAATGGCCAAAGAGAGCAGAACACCTACAGGAGACAGCCAAAGAGAATAATTTTAGACAAATATTTCAAAACAGGTTATATCTTGTTTTGTTCACTGACAATAAAACTAAAGTGTAGGGATGAAATTCACCTTTTTTATTTTTAGCTATGCAAAAGTTATCATTCTAAGGTTTATTTTTATCTATTGATTCGAAGGACATCTTGGCTATCTTTGATTGAGATATCTGTACAGAAGACATGTCAGTTTAGGTGAGATGGAATCCCTCCCTAATGACTCTGTAACGGGAAGTCTTTCAATTATGGCACTCCATGCAGTGTTCCTTCCTTCCTGGCTCTGATAAATTTCACAGATTTGGAGAAATGTGCTGATTTTGTCCCTTGATACTACTGCCACATCCCTCTAGCCTTCCACTCCCTAGCTCAGTGAGTACACCGAGGGTGTGCCAAGCAGGGGTGCCCTCCGGAGCTCTGGGAGAGCCTGGCAGGGTGTGCTGGCAGGGAGGCTGCGGTCCGGTTACCGGGGGGGATTGCTGAGGGTGAGGGTGGTTCACTGTGTCTACAGCATGGAACAAGGCACGAGAGAGAAGACTGTCCATGTTAGATCCCCAGGATAAGGTTTATTCTCCTCATCCCAGGAAACAGGGGAGGTGGATACCATCCAGCCAGGAAAAGACCCCCAAAACAGTTTGTGCAACAACTTTTAAGGGGAGGTGGGGAAAGGGGTGTACATTATACATAGAGCAAACAAGAGGGTGTCCAGGTGGAAACAAGAACTCAGTTGACATGGGACTAACCAGTAGAAGAATATAAAGGGAGTGGCTAGCTGCAAGGGACAAATCAACAACCAAACAGCAAAGAACTTTCTGGATTACAGGGCTGGATTCTGGGAGGATTGACAGGGAGTAAGGTGGGGTTTTATAGAACTTCAGGAGGGAAGCAAAACTGATAGGGTATGAGGAAGTACACTGAGGGATAGGGCTTTAGGGAGGGGTAAAACTAGAGCAAACTAATATAGTAGAGGGGAAACTGAACTCACAAACCACCACATACTACCTAAAACACAATTAGGCCAACACTCAACAAGAGATTCTCAAGCAAGGATCTACTCTACCCATAGAAATATGTGACATAAGACTGCATTTTAGGCATGTGATAAAATAAGCACACCATCACTTTATTATTTTCAGTGGTTGAAGAGAGAGAGAGTGAGAATCTTCCTTTGGAGGCAGAGCCTATTTATTTTTATTGACTATGTAGATATATTAGGTGTTAATTTAAGGGTAGGTCACTAGAGAAGGGCTCCATCTTGTCTATCTGTTAAAAAGTTAGCTAGTTAGTGAGTGAGTTGGTTACTTACTTAGTTACTTACTTACTCTAGGATATAGTTTTTGATTTTGTGTTATTTTTTGTAGTTGGTGGAGACAAGCATCTAGAGGATGATATATCCTGAACCATTTCATCATTTCAAATCCTAATTTAGATATATTAATTTCATATGCAAGAGAATAGAATAGAATAGAATAGAATAGAATAGAATAGAATAGAATTAATATTTCAATTTCAATTGGAAAGGACGTAGAACACTCATCCAGTCCAACTGCATGACCAATTCCAGGCCAGCCAGAAGTTAAAGCCTGTTGTTAAAGGTATTGTCCAATCATCTCTTAAGCACTGATAGGCTTGAACTGCATAATTCTCATAAGGAATTGCACAAAAACAGACACTGAGATTTCCAAAACTACAGTCTCGTGAGAATGAGATTGAGAATGGTAGTGACTTATAAACCAATCTTTTTTTTTTTTTTTTCCAGGAAGTTCCTTAGATTTTTTGCCCATAGAGGTAAAATATGGAAGCTGTTTACCAAATTTACATCTGTGGAAAATAGCTGACAAACTTTTCACCCACTCAATTTATTAAAAATAATAATAATTTAAAAATACTGTGTTTTCATATGAGAGGAAAAAATCTATACTTACAATAAAAAATTTCTGTGGGAAACTACATAGACACACTCAGTATGACCCAACTGAACCAAATTGACTTCTGGGAGTCTAGAAACAAAAGCATGAGCAATAATAGCCTCCACACCTGTAAGAGAGTTCAGTCAGTGAATTGCACTGAGGGATGACCATTCAGATAAGTAACAACTTTCTCTGGACACTGTAATTCTGGTCTGAGCCTTTAGTGCCTCAGTGTTTGTAGAGCCCTACAGAAAACTGTAGTGGGAAGGTACTGAGCTTTACAAGGTTGTAGTCAGGAATAGGGAGTTCTGTATACACTTTTGAGGCACTGGAAAAGAAGTTTCTTCATCCTGACATCTGATTGGTAACCTGTCATTTTCCTGAGATCCTCCAAAGGTGTCTGCACCTGTACATATTAAAGCTTGTGAGAGATGAACTAAGAACTGAGTTGAAGCCTTCATTTTACATGGCAATTCTTGTGTAATTCTCTTGAACTCAATGCTCTGTACTTAGTTCTAGTCTTTCTCTGCTCATCTTGTTAGTGGGTTTAAAAAAAAGTCTGTCTTGTCACTTGTTTTCTTGTTTCCATTAATTTTGAAGGGTCTCAAGGACCTTCTTCTGCTTCCTTTACTTATCAGAAAAGAAGGGTTCTTGTTTTATAAGGAGAGCAATCATGATGGCTACTCCTAAGTTTTGAGGTTCTGTATTTGTCCAATCCATTCTTTACAGTCACAGCCTATTCAGAAGGAGGGACTCTTTCTCTGGAAAATCACTTAGACAAAAAATACACATATGAAGAATTAGTGTGATGGGAAAGGTAAAAAGGCATGCTTCATCCAAACTGCATTTTCGCATCTCAACTTTATAAACTTTGTACAAGAGCTAAAAAAGTAATAACCACATATTCTTCCTATGAGGTATTGACTGTTCAGTACCACAAGGGAGATCCACAAGAAGAAAATTAGCTCTAGTGAGGAAAATTAGAAAGGAAAAGAGACAAAAAAATATGGAAGCTAAGTAATTTATGTAATAACTGGATATGTTCAATTCAACTAGACAGTTGTGTGACCAATCTTTTTTGTTAGCTACTTTTGTATGGACTGCATTGTAAACAAAATAAATAATAGACAATAAACATAAATGCTGCATATAAACCTGTTCAGAATTTATCTCTAATAACCATAACCTTTTCTAATTAGGGGCAGATATTTAGTACTTGTTAATTGAAATTTATTTTTCATTACACCTTTACTGCCAATTTTTTAATTTACACTGAATACATAATACTCTCAAGTTGGCAGTTCTCATCAGTAAGAAGTAATTCATACAGACTAAACCTAATCTAAGTGGCATGATGCTATTCATTTAATTTCAATGATTATTAAAGCTTCCCAAGTTAATCCATCTGCTATGTCCTTTAAGGACTATATTTGAAGAATTCATTCAGAAATGGCTGCAAAAGTGTCTAAGTAGTCAATGAATCAGAAAAGAACTCTTGTCCTATATCTACAAGTCTCTCAAACTGTCCAAGTAGGTAAAACAAACAATTGTGATTAACTGTAAATGGAACATAATTTCCACCTACCTCATCTTTGGGTAGAATTAGTAACTACTTCAGAAACCCTAATCTTTAATCTATGAAACACTTGAAATTTCTAGGAAACCTCAATTTTGTCCAAGGAAATAGTCTAGAAATACTGTAGGGTTGAATTCCTCAGTCTCAGGTATTTAAATGTCTTATAACTTGGATTGAATAATACACTACCAAAATATTATGTTTAATCCCTCAAACAAAAATATATAGGTTAGCAGATCCCATCATTATTATGGTATTAATGTCTCCTGCTAACATATGAAAAGGCCCATTAAATCCACAACAGTCCAGCAGTAAAACATATTTAATACCATCAGGTAGGATCTTGCTGAAAATTATTCTCACAGAGCAAATCCTTTACTCCTCTGGAGGGATGTAAACTCCAATGTACAGTGCAATGCATTGACTTAATGAAATAAAAATTAATTTTCCAGCTTTTCTGTCAATCTCTTAATCTTTCAGATCTGAGCTATTTGACATGCAGGAGGGTTTGAGCTACCCTCAGTTTTTATTCTGTGGATCAAAGACATTCACAATCAGCAAATTATATGCTAAACCATGTTGTTTTCAAAAATACAGAATAAAGCAGACAAACAAGCCAACAAAAAACCCCAACCACATAACCACTCAAAAAAACTCCTATCATAACAAACCAAACATCGACTATGGCTGCAAAATTATCCCCTGATAATAATCTAGGTAGAAGACCTAATGAATTGTTTATTTGGATCTAACTTTACCATCTCTGTAGAACAAAAATTCAGTTTCTTACCCACAGAAGTCACATTGTAATCAGCTTCTCAGTATTTTCTCTCAGTGTTTAAAAACATTGAGTAGCTCTCAGGCTACTTAAAGTTTAACTAAATAGATTGATCCACTCTACTGCTGTGTTTTACTGGAATGAGATTTTTTTTTAAGTTCCCCTAGGACAAAACTTTTTCATTACCTCACAGTGATTACCTAGATTCTACCAGAGTATGCCAACAGCCTAAAATTACTTCATAAAGAATGCAAGTTCATTTCTGCCTGAGGTCATACAAGCCAGCTTTGCCCTGTGAGATTTAAAGGTAAAGGCAGCCACCAAAAGGGGACCAATCCCAATCAGTTGTTCAAAGAATATGAACATTTCTTTCTAAGCCATAGGCAAGACCCTCAGACTCTTCCAGTCTTTGGACAATTCTGATCATTGGTCTACACATCTCTGGGCATTTGTGCCAACATTCATACCCATTCTTGGCTCTGGTGTAATGCCCACTCATGGTGGAGAGTCAGTACATACAGGAGGAAACTGGGCAGAAACACTGATACTTTTGTAGTTAGAAATCTGAATAGCTTGGAATTTGCTGCAGCAGTCAGGTCACATGCTAGAAAGGCAGCAGAAAACTATTTAAATATCTTCCCCAGCATCTGTTAGTATGACACACCTGAGCATCTGGAGCTTTATGGATAAACATGCTTACAGCAGTAGCAGTTAAGAGAGCACAGAACACTCACTGCTGTTTTCATGGTTTTCAAAACAAACTCAGTAATGAAAATGACAGAAAAATCAAACTAGCAGCACTTTTCTTTTTTCTTTTCTTTTTTTTTTTTTAATTAATCATTAAAGTAACCCTAATAATCTCAGACATCCAACAGTATAAACAGTTTTAGAGAGGTATGTTATTATTTATTTATTTAAAATAAATATATATTTATGATAACTAAATTATAATGTTCATCTCTGTACCCTGAAATCTCAGAGGGACAATACGATTCTTTGCATGGCAGTTAGTCTGTTGTTACTCAGGACCTTGTCCAGGTGGTTTTGAATACCTCCAAGGACAGACTACACGACCTACTGGGACACCTGTGCCAGTTTTCCACCACACTCACAGTGAAAAAGTGTTTCCTGATGATCAGGAAATCTCCCATATTTCAGGTTGTGCCTATTGCTTCTGGTGTTTCACTTGGCATCACTGAGAAAAGCCTGCCTCAGAAAGGGCTGCAGATATTTGTAAAGCTGAAATAATACAAATACCCTCCAGGATAAAACCAAAAAAAGAACCTTTCTATCCAGAAAAGAGCTTTTCACAGATGTTTCATATTATATGTGCCATCTGAGGAGAAAAATGTGTGGTATTATAGCTGTACTTCAGGCCATTTCTGAGTAGAGTCAGAGGAGAAGCCTGTCTTCTATTATGGGATAAAGTGGCTGCTATCAAGAGTCAGGGAGGTTTTAGTCTTTGTAAATGAGCTTCAAATTTATGTAAAGTGCTAGAAATGAACAAGAATGGATAAAGAACTGTCCAATTATTACAGGACAAAATAAAACACTAGAGCTGTAAAAGTATAGTCCTCCGCTTTGATTCACCAAGATGACTCATTCCAATAACGGGGAAATTTATTTTAGCACCTAAAATGTAGTTTATTCTGTATGCCCATGCAGCTCTGGCTTAGATTATTCATTACTCATTTTGAACTGCTTAAGAACCCTTCTTAAACATAATGCCAGAGGGGTTGTTAATTGTAATGGCAGTGTGATGCTGTGAACACCAGCGTTTGTGACCTGGCCAAAACTCAATTTATTTCTCAGGGATCATCATTGAAACAGTCTGTTAATAATAGCTTATAGGCAAGAGCAATGGAGACATAAGAATTATTTTTAAATGTGAAGTCACAGAAATAATATAGGTAGGCTTAAAAAGTAATTTCTGAAAAGCTGACATTTCTGCCCACTCAGAAAAGGAACAGCTCACAAGTGATAGAACTCTAAAGCTCTATACATTTTGAGCAATGATTAAGCATGGTTTGATGATAAAATAAAAGTACTATTGTTTGTTGCTTTTACATGCCATATCCACTAATTTTCATAGACTTTCACAGAGCAAGTGTGACATTACAGATAAATGTGATTCATAATAATGATTTATTAATGAAGCCCTAATTCATGTATTAAGCAAGAGACTAAAAGTATGCTGCATAATAACATTGTCCAGAGCTTTAAATATAGACAATCAAAGAAGTGTTGTGGTTTTTTTTGCTGTATATCAAAGAGTCTGGAATCACTTTTCAGGCTTGAATGCCTTTGTAATGGAAGATGCAGACTGCATGCACATTAAAAAATCCTGAGGATAATGAGTTTGCTAAAGAAGATCCTTTTGATATGTTACAGAAGTAAAAATATCAGCAACAGCTACTATATGAAAAGTTAGTGTTCACCCTGACTTTAATGACTCTATAAGTGATGGTATGGTACAAAGGAAAACTGGTCTGTTTTCAGTTTTAGTGAGACAAAAATAAATGAGGCTCCAAACACCATTTTGAATAAGGTTCACATCTCTTCTCTGAACGTGATGATCCTAAAATCAGAATATATCACAGGAAAAAAAAATCTTGCAAACAAATGTTAATGCATTGAAAGAGGTACAGCAAAAAGACCCAGACAAAGTCAATAGAGTGTCTAAGCACAAGAGCATTAACTAGTCTGTCATAACTTTATGTGTTTATTGGAAAGTGTCCCCAAGAATACATCTATATATGTAAGAGAGAAGCAGAAATATTTGCAGCCTTTCAAACAAAGTCTATTATATTCAAATGTATGTTTTCCTGGCAGTTTTCTTATACATATACACTACATGAATGAACTACTATGCATTTGTAATAGGTCAGAGGTGGAAATCAACTTAGAGGAACAAAGACAATAATTAAAGTTCGAGTTTTACTTTGCTGAGATGTTTATAAAATTGGTATCTGCGAATAACAATTCTCTACCACAGGACAATAGCAGATATCCATCAAAATACTGTGCTTCAAACAGAGCCAGCCACAGAAAAGTGTGGCTCTTGTAGTCACGCATCTTTTGAAAGTCCTTAATGGTACCTGAGCATGGTATCATGGTATCATTCAATGGTAAATAGTTTTCACAGATCCTGGAACCCCAGGAAACTGGACTCATTACTATTGCAAAATAAAATGTACATTTAAGCCGGCAGTCCTCCCCACCAAACAGATAATACAGTGCCAAAACTAGATAGATAAATATCTGTAAAAGCAGAAGTACGGTGTGATTTTGAAAACTCAACCCCACATTTAATTAGCTGAGTATAATCAAAGTTCAGATTCAAATGTCATAGCTTCTGCTTTTTCTTCTTTAACCAAGAGTAAAATAGCTGTTTTAAAATTTATTATATTTAAGGATCCCTATTGACTGTCAGAGAAGGTTAGAGTTAGGCTTTCCACATCTCAGCCATCTGAAAGAGAACCAGATCTAGTTTTTATAAATAATTAGGAACACAGACATAATAGAACCTTAACAAAGTATATAAGCATTTGTTTCCTAATGATTGATGAGAGGAGCTATACTACAGACAGTAGCACTGTCAGGATAAATGCTTTCCTTTCACAAGCATTTATTTTTTAATCTATTGTGATATTAAAATTTAATATTCATCTGAATGTTCTGAATGTTCTCATTAAAAAAAAAAATGTCCATGTAATTTATCCTGGGAATAAACAAGCTAAATTTAGGTTGAAAGGCCAAAGAGACATAAATGAAGGCAATGGAAAATTCTATTCTTCTCAGATGAAAATTTGTTTTTAAGTCTGTTTTATATTGTTATCAGCAACAAAAATTAACTTGAAGGAGTTCCTTTGTTTCACTACTTGGTTTTGTTCAATAAGGCTTAAGGTTATTATTGAAAATTTTATAAAAATCCAGTGTGTGTCATCCTGAAAATATACCTTTGAAATCCTTCAAGAAAGAGTAAATATATCTTTAAAAGATCTGCACAATAATAATGTTGAAACTCAGCATTCTGTACTGATAAAGGTAAAGGATCATAAAAGTAGAAGGCCAAGAAGAAGTAGCAATGGATTTAATACCTCACTCACTTGTTAAATTCTGTGACCCATGGTATTTAGGTCAGAATACATGCTTTCAGAGGTGTACCAATTTAAAGTTAGAAACCAAATCCAGGACATATGAATTTTATTACTCTCTGGATGGTACAAAACCTTTATGCTTTTAACAAAACCTAAGAAAAAGAAGAAATTTTCTTGATGCCAGAACAGTCATTCTTTGGAATTCCACTTCACTTGTCAGAAATGAAAGTAGAATAAAATATTCAGAACCCAAAGACTGAAATAGAAACTGTCTTTTGGAAGTGGATGTTGTAAGTAGATATAGAAACAGCAGTCAACAGTCAGGAGGCTCTGCAGAGGGATCTGGACAGGCTGGATGAACTTGCTGAGGCCAGTAGTTTGAGGTTCATCAAGGTAAAATTCCCAGTCCTGCAGCTGGGTCATGCCTGCAATACTACAGGCTGGGGAAGAGTGGCTGGAAAGCTGCTCATCACAAAAGGATCTGGGGGTGTTGGTCAAAAACAACTGAACATGAGCCAGAGTGTACCCAGATGGTCAAGGAGGCCAATGGAATCCTGGCCTGTATCAGCAATAGAGTGGCCAGCAGGACCAGGGCAGTGATTGTCCTCCTGCACTCGGCACTGGTGAGGCTGCACCTCAAGTCCTGTGTTTAGCTTTGGGCCTCTCACTAAAAGAAAGACATTGAGGTGCTGGAGAATGTCCAGGGAAAGGCAACAGAGCTGAGGAAGGGTCTGGAGCACAAGTCTGATGAGGAGCAGCTGAGGGAGCTGAGGGTGTGTGGCCTAGAGAAAAGGAAGCTCAGAAGAAACCTTACAACTACTCTACAACCACCTGAAACAGGGGTGTATCCAGGTGGGGATTGGTCTCCTCTCCCCGACAACAAGCAACAGGATGAGATGGAATGTCCTCAAATTGCATCTGGGAAGGTTTAGTTGGGATATTAGGATAAATTTCTTCATGGGAAGTGTTGCAAAGTATTGAAACAGACTGCCCCAGGAGAGTGGTAGAGTCACCATCCCTGAAAGTGTTCCAAAAACATGCAGATGTGGCATTTGAGGACGTGTTTTAGTGGTGAACATGGTTGTAGTTCTGGGTTAGTGGTTGCACTTGATGATCTTAGAGGTCTTTTCCAACCTTAATGAGTCTATTATTCTATGATTCTGTACACCCCATGCAATCTACTTTTTTTTCTCTTGGAATGCTTTCTAGGACAATCTCTGATTATGCACAGTTTCACTCAGTGACTGAACAGTCTATTGATAAGCCTGAGGCCTGAAATTCCCTTATCTGGTAAAAATAGAAATGAAAAGAGATGATGAACATTCCTGAAGGAAGTAGCAAAATCTATTAAGTAAATGTAAATCTTGGAGTAGAATTTCCTGTTACAAGAGCTTATTCAAGTCCTTTTGAAGACATTTTGATGAGGTGACAAGTTTAGATAATTTCCTTTTGCATAATACGCAATTAATATTACCCGAATTCAGGTAGTAGGAGTAGAACTTGGTAGGGAGTTCTTCTGCTAGATGTAATACAAATTATTTTAAATGGATTAAATTTGGACTAAGTAAAATGAAACATTCTATCCTAAGCATCTAATTTGCTTTGCACTTATGCATTTACGGACATATTGTCAAAATGAGACCAATATAACTGTGAGATATAATCAGATTATATTGCTCTGACATACAATTGGTATGTGAAATCAGCTGGGATTAGAAATAATAATAGGAATCCATGGAGATGTCATATTCAGCACAAGCCTAGAAAGGATGGTGCTAGAATATTGGAAATTTGATGTGCAGTATATCTGATCTCCAAGAATTCCTTTAATTGCATACCAACCTTCTACTTTCTTTTTCTTACCACTTAAAAGCTTTTTTTTAATTATTATTATACATGAAGGCATTTTCAATTTATTTGGAATGTCATTTTACTTATCCCTGCCTGACTTTCATGAGATGGCATAATATAGTTCCAAATTATTTACTGAAGAATATTTGACTCCCAGTTGCCTGAGAGTTTGGAGGAAAGAGGAAAGAGGTTAATAGCTGTGTCTTTCTCTATCTAATAGATGACTTTCATTCTAAAAAAGGGCAGTAGAAGTTGTTTGCTTATGCAAGGCCTTTTATAAACCTTTCTAAATCCAAAGCAGGGACAAAATGAGAAAGCAAATGAACATATAAGATTGAGAGTGATCAACTTGAAATGTAAAATAGTCAATGCTTTGCTAGGAGTTTAAATAGAAAGGCTATTTAAGGAATATGTGAAGGAGAAAATGTCTTCTTAAGAATGCAAGAAAAATATTTAGCAAAAAAGTCAGGTTTATCTAAACTGGGAATTATCACTTCTCTTTCAAGTCATCAACTAGGATAGACAGGGACTTCCAAGGATCATTTCATCCAACATATATTAAGTACCTTCCCTAGAACTATAAACTTGATTTCTGTCTATCCCTCTACCATGCTAAATGGAAACATGTTTATCTCCTTACATGGGGTTGAAAGGGTGTCAGCTGTGTCAGGCGTGATACATGAATTCCATGTTTTAGATGTCAAGATTGGTGAGATGATTCTTCAAATCCTTGGTGATCAAGAAAAACAAGAAAAGTTTACATCAGCTATTAAGAATGGGTCTTACTCTAATACAGAATAATGAATGCATTCAGCTATTTGAATATTTTATTTAGAAAGTTACACTTAAGGGCAAATATACTTTTGTTCTGGTTCCTTTTACACTGCTGTTATATATTGCAAATTGCTCCTAAAAGAAGACATAATTTAATACCAAAGATCAAAAAAATTTCCATATCAAGCACATAAGAGTTAACAACCAATTGTGCTATTTCTTAATCACAAGCCCTTCAGATGAGATAGAAGGTCTGAAAATCTAAAAGATCTTGTATAGCTAACAGACCGCAAATAATGATTCAGAAACTCAGACTCACTATTTTTTATTCTCTTCATGTAGGAGGCTAGATGAAAGTTTTCTATCACATACTTTATTCAATCTATAAATGCAATGAGTAAACTAAGCTGAGTGTATCATTTATTAGTCCAAACAACATGTAGTAAATATCAATATCATATCAGTTTTAGCTATATATTTGTACTGCATTAGGACCCTCCCGGAAGTTTTACCAACATGCTTCTAGATTTTATTTAAGATGTATGAAAAGAAGAAAACACAGAGAAAGAAGTTATTTTTTCCAGAGCTTAAATCAGAAGCCTGTTGATTTTAATATCTGAAAATATTTATCCTTTTAGGAAATGGAGGCTAGAAGTCATAGCTCATCACTCACTAGGAAATACTTCATAGCAAGTAACAATCTGTAATATTGTTGCATATTCCCCAAATCTCACTTTTGAGCATACTATAAAACTATTCCAACTCAGCTGGCCTTTCTGAGAAGCAGTAGAGCAGGGAACTTTTGGGAACACTTGTAAATTATTTTTTTTTCTTCTCATTGTAGTGTTCTATTTTTCTCACCTCTCTAGTGAACTGAGGGGGAAAACGAAGTCTGTTGTTCATGTTGCAATATGGAGGAACAGTTTGAAAACTGTCAAGCTACTTTTCTGATCACCAATTTTGGTCTGATAAAATTGCAATTTAACTGTCAAATTAAACAATGGAGAATCAAGTAAAGAAGACTGATCTCTGTACAGTAATTTTCTTTGGTAAAAAAAATCTCTCCCCACACACACACTGTTTTTGAAATACAAGTAAAATATTATTTTAAAGTTAAAAAATAATGTTGTGCAAATGCTGTAGGCACTAAAGAATTATACACAAAACTGTGAAAATAAAGACTTGGTAGGGACTACAGGACAAAATTTATTCCAGTTATCTGCATTGGAATGGGCTTGAATACAGTTAGATCATTTCTTCACCTAAACAGGCTAGTGTTCACCTGGTAGTAAGACTTGTCTTTGAAGAGATTGCACAGTCTCCTTGCTCTGCTGTAGTATTTCACTACCTGTGTAATGAGAATGCTCAGTTCCTACTGAGAATGATTAACAAGTGAACTATAATTCTTAATACCATTTTAAGATCTTAAGACTGATAACTAAGGTTTTCATTAATGCTAGGATTGATTTGGGATTTTTTTCTTTTTCAAACCAAGCAAAAGCATGTAATCTGTTCATGTGTTTATCAATATTGGTAAGTTTATAACTAACATCCCATTATTTGTTGAAGGGCTTTTTCATTATGTGCATATACAAAGAAGGTAGTCTGCCCTTCTACCATAATTCAACTTCCAGGGTCGATTTCTAGGGTTTTGAAATAGGTTGGACATTTTTTTCATTAGAATTCCCCCAGAAGTGTCTATATGACGAGATGAGGTACAATCATACTTTTTTTTTTCTGCCCTGTGTGCACATTATTAGTGTATTTCATGCCAATCCATTCATAGCTGGATGATTAGAAATTCTTAGCACCCATTTTCAAAGCCAAAACCCAAACCAAGCCACCACTAACAAAATATAGCAGAGAAAAAAAAGATTACTATAACCATGTTATGACTTTCATTTGTCTGAACAGAGAGTTTGAATCTCTCATTAAGCTGTTTAATTAATTTAAATTAGATTTAACTTCCTTGGTTATTTAATCTACTCCTTCCTGTAGTTGGCTACTGACAAGAACTGTATGGCTTCCTCATCCATCTGTAGGTGTGGTGGTTTGACTGGCTGCCTGCCTATTCCTCTGTCAGGCTTTTTTCCCAGCCAGTCATAGTAATTTTTGAACCTACTAGCTAATTTTAGTTAAACCTGAAAATGTCTGGAGGCCTAGGTGATTATCACTGCCTGAAAATGGGCAAATGATTTAAAAAATTTCAAATTATCGTTCTCCATCCACCCTTTGGCTAAGGCTGAAATGTGAAGGTAGTTATCTGTGCACAGGAGAAATTGAACAGGAGCGAGCTACGGGAAACTAATCCGCAACTGCTGGGGCACACAAAATTTTGTACAGCTCCAGGTATGTTTAAATGGGTTGGGCAGAAAAAGGAAAATTTCTAAAATAGTTTAAATAGTAAGGCTGCAGGTGAAACGGCATGTTGGACTGAGATTCCTGTATCCTACTTTAGGTATGAAAAGCTTTTCTGACTCTGGTGCCTTCTTTAACTGTGTTCAGGTATTGATAATTTCCTCCTCTTGCCTTTTTACTGAAGCAAAATCATAGTGAAGGACTCACAAATCTCTTATCAATAATTGCTCTTTGGTCAGACCATTGTATTAGTCTCATCACTAGCATTTAAGCATGGCTTAAAGTGTACTTAGTGGCTTGAAGAAAAAATGTTTTATGCCAAGACATGCCAAGACTTCAGAAATTTGGAGACTTAAAGTTCATAGACAGTTCATATCAATAAGTGACTCAAAAGTTAAAAGCACCAAAGACAGATAATGTAAGTATGGTGGAGAGAAATGGAAAGATGGTGCAACATTTAACTTTTCCTGAAAATCAGCCAGTTATTGATATCTAGTATATCTTCTGACAGAGGAGCATCTTAAATTCACCTGGTATGTGAGCACCAGGACATGTCTGACTGAGTGCTTCACAATTATCTTTTCCTTTCACCTGAGATTGAGAATATCACATGCTCATATGGGCTTTGCCACCCACCTCTGAACAGCAGCATTTACCTGTGTTCAGATATCATTAGCTGGTGGTAAAGTCAGCACATTGCAATGAATACCCCTGGGCTCTGCTCAGGGGAATGGAATGAGGTATCCACAATGATATGTTAGCTCTTTTTCTCTTTCCTGGTGCTTTCTGAAGTGCTGCAACTTGAGAACATGGCATCTGAATCACTGAAATTTTTTATCTATGCACTCGCTTTTGGTGACCAGAGTTTTTCCACAGAAGTCTAATTTTAATCGTTTCTGAAGTCATAATGTCTGATCAGATCATGTATTGCAAGTGTATTTCTTCATACTAGGTGGTGAAGTATTATCAAAGTCAAACTTTGAGTTAATTTTTTTTTCAGTTTTCTGAATTCATAAGAAATGGTGAGTGGTGTCCAAAAACTACTGATTGCTTTAGGCAGTAAATACAAATCAATTGATACTAAAGAAAACAGAGATACTTTGTGCCCTATAAATACAGCCTCTAGAAAGAGACTGAACCTGAGAATAAAAAGATGTTAACATCTATTTACTTAGCTTTGAACTCTGCAATTATCCTTCTCCCAAAGGCCTTATGTTATAACTTTCTCCATAAATCCTGGAAAGAATTTTAAAAACAGAAGAATATATTCATCTGTTTCAAACTGCAGAGAACAATTCAATTTGCTCAGGATTATGTGCCTGCATGCATGAACATTTGAATGTGTATGCTGTTAGCAACTGGTATCATGTCCTGATTCTGTTTCAATTTTATCCCAGTGTCATGGTTTAACCCCAGCCAGCAACTCAGCCACACACAGCCACTGACTCACTGTCCCACAGTGGGAGAGAATTGTGTAAAAGCAAGAAAATTAATGGATTCATATATAACAGTTTAATAGGTAAAACAAAGGCCACACGCACAGGCAAAGACATCAAGGAATTCATTCCCCATTTCTCATGTGCAGGCAGGTGTTCAGCCATTCCCAGGAGAGCAGGACTCCATCACAAGTAGCAGTGACTTGGAAAGACAAACACATTGCTCTGAATGTCCCCCCCTTCCTTCTTCTTCCCCCAGCTCTATATGATGAGCATCATATGGTGTGCATTATCCTGTGTCTCAGTCAGGGTCAGCTGTCCTGGCTGTGTCCCCTCCCACGTCCTTGTGCACCCCCAGCCTCCTCACTTCTGCGGTGGGGAGCAGCAGAAGAGGCCGTGATGCTTTGTGAGCACTTCCCAGTAGTACCGAAAACATCCCTGTGTTATAACACATTTTCAAACACAAATTTAAAACACAGCCCAATTCTAGCTCCTATGAGGAAAATTAAATCCATCCCAAGACAGAACCAGGACACCCAGAGACATGATTCTAAGATATAAATGCCTGGTTGTGAGGTTGATGTTGAATAGGCACCCAAATAGTCATCCAGCTACTTGGAAACCTTTATCCTGTATCACTGTCTAACTGGGGCAAAAACTAAGAGAAATACATTTTTATAAGCAAAACAAGATAGTGCAGAAAAGAAGTCCCCTTTCCAGGTTGGTAAGTAAATTAGTGGTTGAGGAAGCTGGAAGGCATGCATCCAATTTCCTTATCTCTGTGATTCAGGCTGAAAATAATTATCTTATACCAGATCCTTCAGGGCAAGGCTGCTTGTTCCCCTGCCATGTTCCTCCTCCTCTGGCTTCACACTGCCACTGACAAGTACAGATCCACTGAGAAAGTTTCAAGGAAACCCTAGTGTTCCCATGGAAAGCTTCACTATTTTTGACAAATCAAAAAATCTTTTCACCACAAAGATGTCAGATCTATAGAGGTTTTCTCACATCTTAAAAGACTTCAGCACTCCTGTGCATGCAGGATTGTAAGGCTTCAGAAACTTTTGGGTGCTTTTCCTCACACTGTATGTGATTTGTAGACATTAATTATGAAGTTATATTCTACCTGAAAAGGACAAAGAGATAAGCAGCTGAGTTTTGGGGGCTTTTTTGTTGTTTATTTGGTTTTGTTGGGTTTGGGGTTTTTTTAATAGCTGGCTAATTTCTCTGTTCTGCAGTCAATATAATAAAGCTTAGTTGTAACCCAACCTTTTGGACTCTTTCTCTTTCCTAATTCTTTTTTACTTCTGTATATTGACTGTGGAGTGTGCTGAATAGTATTGATCAGTACCCTATTCTCTTCCACGCAGGTAACCACTATAGTCATTTTCTTTCCTATTTTATTTCCTCTTATGGTGGAGGTTTATAATAATATTAATTCTCAACATAATATAACTTGCTGATTTTCAGAATTTTACTATAAAAGAGGACCTTTGTATTAGTTTATCTCCGCAAAAGATGGGACACAGTTATCACTAATTATAGAACTGAAAACATCTGTATCACGTTACATCAAAAGGACTCATTATTTTTCTTAACTTGTAGTCAAAAGCAGCTGTCACTGTTAAACTGGAGGTTAAAAAAACAACAGCCATTTTGCAGATTGCCAGAGACAAGGCAATGTGCATTTCCAGTCATTGGAGACACCCAGTAGTCATAAGAGCTCATATACAGATCTGTTGAGAGGTGTATGTAGCTTGGATGATTGAAACAGATGGTTCTCAATAATATTGAAATATTCAATAGTCTTTCATGAAGGAGCAGGTGTGAGGGCATTATCTGGGGCTGTTCACGCTGGTTGTTCTTATTGCAGCTTCCAGTACCTGAAGAGAGCTTATAAAAGGAGAGGAAAGGAGTTTTCACATGGGCAAATGTGGATGACAGGACAAGGATGATTTTAAACTGAAAGAGGGCAGGTGCAGACTAGATGTTAGGAAGTTGTTTAGTCAGAAGATGGTGAGGTGCTGGAAAAGGTTGCCCAGAGAAGATGTGGATGCCACATTTCTGGAAGTGTTCAAGGCCACTTGGACACTGGATAGGGGGATAGGGGTTAGAGAAATTTGGTCTAGTGAAAGGCCACACCTGCCCATGGCAGGCATGTTGAAACTAGATGATCCTTGATCCTGTGTTTCTGTTCTACAGGAGAATAGGTTTCCATATCTAGGAACCAGTTCCTTTCTTGTAGTTGTTTTTAGTTTGGATGGATGGATTCTGCAAGGTGCCTTATTTGCTGAATAAATTACTATTTAGTGGGAAAAAAAAATTATCAAAGCTGAACTTGATCAATTCACTGCAAATATTCACAAGATTATTTCCCCCACCCAGCCTACACCACTGCCCTTTGCTAAAAACCACAGGGGTAAGTTTTATAAGAAGATTGGGGATTTTTTTCACTCTGGCTGATGATTTGTGATATTTTTATGAGAAAAGTAACACCTGGTAATG